>JAWWMA010000093.1:1940321-1951591 GCA_035041425.1 Mionectes olivaceus | reverse complement strand
ACCACCACTCTCTGGGCCTGGCCTTCCAGCCAGTTCTTAAACCTGCAGAGAGTGCCCCTGTCCAAGCCATGGGCTACCAGCTTTTTCAGGAGTATGCTAGGAGTGTCCACATGGTGAACCTGACCCAATACATGAGGATGCTTTTATAGCATGGAGGCAAGCAGCACCTGCACTACCACTCCATGAGGTGGAGATGATTGACTGCAGTCTGGGGTAGACTGTGGTGGTATGGTCGGTCCCTGATAAGGCCTGGAATCTGTTCAGAGAATGCAAGCTCCCTGTGCTGAGCTACTGGCAAGGAACCGGGTGCTGTTTGGTGTTGCATCAAACTCCAGATGCAGCCTGCTTTTTGTGGCCTATAGATTTGGGACTGGCGGTCAGTCACTTTATACTATAAAAACTCAGTCCCACTCACACAGACATGATGCAGGAATTCCAAGATTTGGGGTTCCTTTGAAATTGTCATCAAACAAAGAGTCACTCCTCATTAACTGTCAAAGCATAAATAAAACAGGGTTTGTCAAGAAACACCTATGATGTGGGATCAGGCCTTACCTATGGCCTTACTGAAGATCTGCATACAACCAAAGCAGGGAAAGAGTATAAGTCTCTATATTCACATAAGGGAAGGTTAATTTGCGAAATTGTTTAATGATTTAGGCTCTTCTTTGCAGGAACTGCAGAGATTCATCGTGTCATGTAGATCCATGGGACTGGACACTCCTGTTCAACTGTTCCAGTTTTGAGACTGAGCCAATGTTAAATGGTGGGACCGTGAGTCCCTGTAACACAAGTGCAAAGAACTATTTCAGGTTCTGCTGACCACCCCCATCATGGTCAAAGTTGCTGGCAAAGGACCCTGGATTCACTACTCCAGAGGGAAGAAGGCCTCTGCTCCTAAGACAAGTGGAACAACAGAGACCGTTACAGATGAAAAAAATAATGTTTTTTCTGTGTGTATTGCGTAATCCTACCAGTAACTATGAATTGGGTTTAGAACCAAAATTTACATTTGGTTTTAGTAAAAATGTATCAAATATTCTTAATGAAATGTAATTGCTGGACTTGCACTATGGATTTGGATGAAATTTGGCAACAAGTTTAAATTCTACATTGGGCAACTCCTGAAGATGTGTCCTTAGGTTTACGGAGGTATCTTCTATGAACTTACTTTATAGTTACCATTGTGGACCTGGAAAAAACAACTGTTTATATTAGTTATATACATAGTTAGTGTTTATATAATAGCTTATTATATGAACTGATGATGTAGGTGTTGGTCATCTTTCTGGTATGATGTTAAATATAGGATGTAGAGACTGGACAAGATAGAGGTTTTTTCAAGTCTCTAAACAGGGGGACTGATGCCTTAGGATTTTTAGCTTTCTGTCGATTTTAAAGTAGCTCTGTAGTAAATATAGATTTTTAGTATAGTCTTATAGTCTCTCACACTTTAGAGTAGTAGTTAACACTTACCAAACCCTATTCCCCACTTCATATTGAATTTTCTAAATTCTTTAGGCTTATTTAAGCTCATTTCAAGGCAGGACTATAGTAAATACATCTTGTTTAAGAACATATGCACCCCAGGCTGGAAAAACAAGATACCATCATAGTCAAAGCAACCTTCAAGCCCAGAACCCTGGAGAAGCTCCAAAGACTTTATGTGCTGTGAAGAAGAGGAAGATGAGGAAGAAAGGGGTCTTGGGGCCTCTGACTCAGTTCTGGGGAGGTGTGCCTGCGGGGCAGATTTGGGAAGGATCTGGGGACAGATAATTCTCGTATCAGACTGTAAATTGTGGAACCCCTGGTGTTATAGGTTTGAAAAGAGATGTTGAATTTTTTCCCGATGTCCCCCCTCCCACCCCCATCTGTTTCTTCCAGGATGGGAGTGGGGGCAGAGCGAAGCTGCACAGGCAGGGCTGTGCACGATAGGGGAGGGTGGGGAGGTCTCACAGGGAAGCACGATTGCTGGGAGTCCTTTGTTCGGGGGCTTTTGGTTTGTTCCAGGACCAGACAGATTGGGAGTCCCATTTTTGGCCGCCTCTTTCTCTTTTCCTGAGAGGAAGTTTTTTCCCCACGGGACACCTTGCAGAGAATGACAGAGAGAGAGACCAACCCATCTCAGAGCGAGGCTGCTTTCAAGACTGCCTGTGGGAAAAAGCGATACCTTCACTTCTGGCTGCAAGCACACATGGCTATGAGCAGCTTTTGAACTGCCGGGACAGTCCTGTCTTTCCCCCACCCTCCTCCCCCCCTGGATTTCTGTGGGTTTCTCCCCCCCCACCTCAGGATTTGGGACTTTGTTTTGTTTCTTCTGAAAGGTTTTGATTGCACCATTTGTTGTTTATTCAGATTTTGTTAATAAAAAACTGTTTCTTTTCCACACTTCCACCTGAAGTCTCTTAATTTCTAAATTTTAATGTAATGGCCAGTCTTTACGAATGAAGATCCGGGGAAGGTCTTTACCCGCATTTGTTACAGACGTGCTGGTGATACAGGGCTTTAAAAATGCAGATAAGGCCTTCGAGCCTGCGCATTGGATTTTTTAGGTGAGACACAGTATGCGTGGAACTGAGTCCACTCTTTAATCCTAAGGTTCATCTACCAGGGCCAAGCAAGTTTGGACGGTGGCAGCAAGGTCCTCAGGACATACGTTTGTTTAGAGAGACCTTCTCTTAGATGGATTGCCTTACAGGGTTAACGAGTACCATCTGCCCGGGGAGGGTCCCTGACTGGGAATCGAACCCAGGCCTCGGCGGTGAGAGTGCCGCATCCTAACCACTAGACCATGAGGGGCTCCTAATTTCTAAATTATAATCTTGTTAAACTAAGACACCTAGACACAGCACACCTTTGTACTCCTTCCGCCAGAAGGCCTTCATTAAAGACCTGCTCTCTGTCTTATCCATACTAATATTGTCTGGAGAGTTTTTTTCTCCCAATTTTTAGGTAACAATCCAAATAATTGTAAGGTTTCCAAGACTTTTGTTTTGATGGGCTTTTTAACTTTCCAGAGTTAACACAGTAGTTCTACTATGATAATATGCAACAAATGACATTTGGGTAATGATTAATTGGGAGATAAACAGAAAATGTATCGAATATTGAAGACAAGAACTAAAGTTTAGGTGTGACTGAAGAAGTAAAGATTCAGAAGAGTGATAAGAATTAGTGTAAAGATTATGTTAATCAAAAGGGCTATGAAAGTCACCTTTGCATAACCTTTGTGTTTGTGCAAGGGATTGGAATCAGGAAAACAGCTACCCAGCCTACCTACTATAGCTTGGTGATTTGGAAAGAGAAGATGAGTTTGTGCTGAGGGTACAGTGACATTTGTATGGAGGACCAGCATGTGCATTGATTCCCCTGACCTACCTTCCTCTGCCTTTAGTTTCCACTTAAACAGTGCTCTCATTAGTCTGTTCTGTATCACATCTAATATCCAGCATAGGAGAACATCTTCTGGCATATGGTTTCAAGGAGCATTAACTCCTAGCTGAATAATACAATTCTGCTGCTGAAATCAACTGGTCTTAGGTGCTCTAGCAACCAAGAAGTAGAGATGTTTCTGAGAGTTCTCATGTACCCCTTTGTAATGAGATCAGATTGAAACCCTTTGACTATGAGTACTCAAAATCCTACTTTTTTCTTTTGCTTTTATTTTGGGCAGAAAAATGTATTAAGAGTTTACCTCTTACTTAAAGGGAGATGAAGACAGGGACAAAGGATATGTTTATTCACATATGGAAATAAGAGAAAGCAAAAGAGTTCAAAAACCTACAAAGTTAAGCTAAAGTTAAAATTCTGGTACTTAATATCTTTTGGATTTGATGATGGCAGCATTCCCTGAAGAATACAGTAATCTATTTGTCAGTAAAATGTAGCTAAATTTAACTGACAACCATCTTAGTGATATTTACATATTTTTAGATTTCTATGCAATACTATATGTCTTGGTAATGATAATGGGGAAAAATAAGTTGAAAATTCTAAAGTACAGTAAAGTTTTACCTTAAATAATTTTGTTTACTGAGCAGTTACCTTTAAACCATGCATGTTATACATATTTGGTGTTGCAGATGTGAAACTCCAGTATATAAACTGGGAGAGTTGCCCAGAAGGGGGGTCAGAGGGTGGTGAGCAATTGTATTGTGCTTCACTTGTTTTTCTTGCAGTTTATCTCTCTCTCTTTATCATTATTATTATTATATTTGGCTGTGTTTCAACTATTAAATTGTTCTGATCTCAACACAGTTTTACTTTTTTTTCTGATTCTCCTCCCCATCCCACTGGGCTGTGTAGGTAAGGGAAAATGCAACTCTGCAGTACTTAGTTGTCAATTTGGTTTAAACCTCAACAGATTGATTTAGAATAGTCAGGGTATTAAAAGATTTTTGAGAAGATGGGTGTTTGAAGTAGTACATGTTCTGCAACACACAGTGTAATGAGATGAAATTACACATGTATTGATATCCAGTAGTTTAAAGCGATAGATGGAGGGTGAAGACTGGGTAGGTGATGGGACAGGGGTGAATCGATATTTAGAGGAGGTTCAATACCCCTGATTTCTCCAATACAGAGAGAGAGAGCAAATATGTCTGGATGTAAGTGAAAAAATAACTCTTTACCAAGAAGAAACACTAATAACAATATTGGTAAAACTGGGTTAAACAAACCCATGAGGAGAAACTTCCCAAGTCTCACCCATTGGACCAAATCAAGATGGTGGTCAGCCTTCCCGACCCAGAAAAAAACACATGTGGTCAAAGGACAGAGACAAAATGGCCTCCCTTCCACGCAGTTTGCCTCCACACACCTGGAAAACCTGTCAGGAATGGTTGGAGAGTAAGCACTGGGAGGAAATGGTGGATAGTTGGGATTCGATACTGACAGACGCTTGTAGGGCACTGGAGTGAAGCTACGGTGCTGGCACAGGCAGTCAGAGTAGGGCTGCAGAGCCCCCAGGTGACTGGAAGGACTGCAATGAGACATAGTTGTTGCAATTTTGATGTTCATTGGTTGAAATGGTGTCTGTAGTCCTGTCAAAGTGGTGGTCGCAGTCTGGATCCATTGAAGTGGTGGTGGAAGTCCCAGGTGGTAAGGAAAGTCCCATGTGGTGAGGGAAGAAAACCCAGTGTTAAGTGAAGTCTGACTGTGGTCTTTTATTTGGTTTAGGCTAGGTGGGAACGTCCAAATACCTCCTCTGGGGTGGATAGTTTTACAATGGATAATGTAATACTGGATCACTAGACATTTCAGGAGTTCTTGACACCTAAGCTGTTACAACTGCCTGTTAGGTGAATCCATTATGACTCATCAGCAGACATGAATATCTTAAGGCTATGTGTGAATTGTCCTAGTGGTTCTCCAAAGGGGAGTCATCACAGCAGAGTCATCAGTATTCCAGTCTTTCACACTTGTGGATACATTTTTCTTCTAGGATAATAGTACCACCCTTAACTCAAGTTCTCCTCACAGTCTGAATAAGTAGGCATATTTAAGGAAAAGAGAAAAGAAAAGGTGGATACCAGAATTTTTGTGCAACCCAGGACACTGTCTTTATATGACTCTACATCTGGGTGCTGATTTTTGCTTTAGAAATCTTGCATTTTGCTTTCATATTTATATTAATGTACTTGCCTGCTCTATGCAACAACACAAAGAGAAGTTTTTAGGAAAAAATTACCATGTAAAGTGATATGGATACATTCAGGTTGGAACAACTGGCAGATAACTTGTGTGCAACAGTATTACAAATAAATCAGATTCATTGCTTTTACTCTCTATCCTTCAGGGAACAACCCATCTTCAGCACCCGAGCTCATGTCTTCCAGATTGACCCAAACACTAAGAGGAACTGGGTTCCCACCAGCAAGCATGCTGTTACTGTGTCCTACTTCTATGACAGCACAAGAAATGTCTACAGGATAATAAGTTTGGATGGCTCAAAGGTAAGCTTTATTTCGGAGAACTTTCTTGCTGTTCAACTTTGAATTTATTTTCCAGTCTAATGTTCTTCACATATCAGATGCTTTTGTTCAGTAGTAGATTACTGAAATGTTAAAAGGGTTGCATTGCTTCATTATGTATTTAAGTACTTATTGTAAAATACTGTTTTCCTTGCATTCATATTTACTTTGATAAATCTGTTGCTGAATTTAAGCAATGACCTGTTACCTAATATACTGAGCGGTATAAAAAGGAATTTCCTGGGAGATGCACTAAAAAGTACAAATAGGGTTATAGTAACCTGTTTTCATCTCCACATTCAATGATGTTATCAATATCATTGGTTTCAGCATTAGGAAAGATGTGTTTAGTGCCTGTAATCACTTAGTAAATCATAGTATAATATCATAGAATGGTTTGGGTTGGAAGGGACCTTAAAGATCATCTAGTTCCAACTCCACTGCCATGGGCAGGGACAACTTCCACTAGACCTCTGTTACATAGTCTTCCAATTTTTACTGTACAGAACGTGGTGTTTCCCTCCTTATAAACCTCTCCATGGTAAGCTTTTATCAAAACTCAGTTGGGTTGGGTTTTTTTCTAGTTGTTTTCTTCTTTTTTTTTTTTAATTAGGAAAGATAATGTGTTTAGCTGCTATTATAAGAAACCTTGTCTAAGAAATTAATTTGGAAAACTGGGAGAAAATATTTGACTGTTCCTTAGGTTCTAACTCAAGAGGGTATAAAACCAGTAACCTTACAAATGGCACATCAGAAATCTCTGCAGTAAGGACATTAATGATATACAGTGTAATCAAAAACTATAATCCTTTCAAGAGACTTTAATTTGCAATTTATGGAGATGAGTTTGTTCACAGTAGTTGGAACTAAAATACTCTCTTAGACCCTAGCAGTATTCACAGAGATTTCTTGGCTACTTATTGAAAACTGAAAAACATTACTTTGCTAAATAACGTGCATGTGGTTGTCACTTGCAGCGATTCAGATGCTTAGTAGAAAGACAGTAAGTGATGACAACTCATGCATATGTCCACTAGACTGCAGTAAAGAAAGTTTGAGTGTCTTGAGTTTGTGTGGCAAGGTTTTTTTTGGGGGGAGGGGGTGTGACCTGTGGGAAGTTGCTGGAAGCTTCCCCTATGTCCAATCAAGTCAATGCCAGCCATCTCCAAGATGGATCTGCTTCTGGTCAAGACTCCCACGGAGGACCCATGCTGGACCAGTTTGGTCCTGAAGGACTGCACCCTGTGGAAAGGACCCATACTGAAGCAGTTTGCAAAGAACTGCAATCTCAGGGAAGGACTCATATTGGAAAAATTCATGAAAGACTGTCTCCCATGGGAGAGACCCCACACTGGAGTAGGGGAAGAGTGTGATGAGTCCTCCTCCTGAAGGAGCAGCAGAAACAATGTGTGATGAACTGACTGCAACCCCCATTCTCCATCCCCTTTGCCATTGGGAGCATGGAGGTAAAGAATTTCTCGGTCTGGAAAAGAGAAGGCTATGGGGTGACCTAATTGTGGCCTTCCAGTACCTGAAAAGAGCCTACTAGAAAGGCGGAGAGAGACTATTTACAAGAGCATGGAGTGACAGGACAAGGGGGACTGGCTTCAAACTGACAGTATGGTTAGATTAGATATTAGAAAAAAATTCACTACCATGAGGGTGGTAAGGCACTGGAACAGGTTGCCCAGAGAAGGTGTGAATGCCCCACCCCTGGAAGTGTTCAAGGGCAAGATGGATGGAGCTCTGAGCAACCTGGTCTAGTGGAAGGTGTCCCCGCCCGTGACAGGGGAGTTGGAACTAGATGATCTTTAAGTTTCCTTCCAACCCAGGCCATGATTCTGATTTTCCAGGAGTGATGTTGAGCCCAAGAAGAAGGGAGGGGTGGGTGGAAGGTATTTTTAAGATTTAGTTTTTACTTGTCATTACTCTGATTAGACTGGTAATAAACTAATTTCCTCAAACCATGTCTGGTTTTGCACATGATGGTAATTGATGAGTGATCTCCCTATCCTTATCTTGACCCATGAACCTTTCATTATCTTTTCTTCCCCCTGTGCCGTTGAGGAGGGGAGTGATAGAGCACCTTTGGTGGGCAGCTGGCATCCAACCATGGCTGACCCACCACACAGAGAGAGATACACTTGAGATATGAGTGATAATCCTATTTCTACCCCACACCCTTCCCCCTCTTTGGATCAGTAAATTCCAGTAGGATTCCTGGATAAAATTTAACTTACTGTACTGATTGTCTGAGCATCATGAAACCTTCCTTCTTGAAAATAAAAGAACATTTTAAAGATGTAATCTTCACTCACCTCTGAGAGATGCTACTTTCTGTCACTGATTCCCACTTGAATTTGCTTGTGAAGATCTCTCTATTTTGAGAGAGGGCTGTTGTTTTTTCCCCTCCCTTATTCTTTATAACAGGTAATGATTTCCTTGATCCTTCTGGTAACAAGGAATAATACTGATAACAATAGACAGATCCATCAGGTCAGTGTGTGGCTCTGAGGCTGGTGTAACTGGAAAAAATTGGTGTTTTGACCATGGGATTCAACACTTGATCTACTGACATCTGACAGGATGCACCTTTCTCAAAGGGGAAAAGGAGTTCTAGCATAGGAGCTAGCAGGGTTCGTTGACAGAGATTTAAACTAACTTGGAAGGGGGAAAGGGTTGTCAGTGATGAGGGATGGGATGGTGTGCCAAAACTTGAGGAAACGAGCAATAATGGGATGCTTCAATCTGCCTCACAAGGTATTGGCTACAATGTACCACGCCTGAAATGTTTCTACACCAATGCACACAGCATTAGGAACAAACAAGAGGAACTCAAAGCTTTGACCCAGTCCCAAAGATTTGAAATCACTGGCATAAGTTGTGTGGGGCCCTAGCTGGTTCTGACGTCACTGAATAGCTGAGAGGTTGAAGGTGGAACATCTACGCCTGGTCAGGTAGTAACCACGGATGGAAAGAACTGTGACACAGAATGGGTTTCCTGGCAAGAATGCTGAGTCAGGGTTGTTAGACATGCGTGGACGAATGTCCAATAGTGAGATGTTTGTTACTGGCAAACCAATTGTACATGTACATGTGTTACTGGATTCAGTATATAAGCAGTTGCACTGCTTGTAATAAAGAAGTTCCTGATCTCCGAATACTGAAGCCTTGTCGCCCCCACTTTAACCGTGACAATAAGTGAAACCTGGTGGGATGAGACCTGTGACTGGAGTGCCCTGCTGGATGGTTACAGGTTCTTGAGCAGATAGACAGAGCAGAAGAGGCAGAGGAATAGCACTGTATGTAATAGAAGGGTTAGAATGTAGGGAGTTCACAGTTGGCAATGGCACAGTTGAGAACCTCTGGGTAAGAATCAAGGGGCAAACAAATAATGGGGATGTCATTGTGGGAGTCTACTATAGACCTCCCATCCAGGATGATGACACCAATGAATTATTCTTTGAGGATCTAAAGGACTCTACTAAGTTGACTGCCCTTGTCCTTATGGAGAACTTAGACTTGCCAGAAATTAACTGGGAGCATCACACAGCTGGTACAACCCGGGTCAGAAGATTCCTAAAAAACCTAGATGAAAATTTTATGGAACAGGTCCTAAGGGAACTGACTCAGAAAGGTGCCTTCTGTGATCTTGTCAACAGAGTGGATCACACAGCTAAAACAACCTGGGTCAGAAGCTCACAGAATATGCTGAGTTGGAAGGGACCCACAAGGATCATCGAGTCCAACCCTTAGCCCTACACACGACCATCCCCAAGAGTCACACCATGTGCCTGAGAGTATCATTCAAATGCCTCTTGAACTCTGTCAGAATTGGTGCTCTGACCACTTCCCTGGGGAGCCTGTTCCAGTGCCCAACCACCCTCTGGGTGAAGAACCTTTTTCTAACACCTAACCTAAACCTCCTTTGACACAACTTCAGACCTTGGGTCCTCTCACTGGTAACCACAGAGAAGAGATCAGTGTCTGCCCCTCCTCTTCCCCTCATGAGGAAGATGTAGACTGTGATGAGGTCTCCCCTGTCTCCACCAGGCTGAACAGACCAAGTGACCTCAACTCACAGTTGACCCTGAAGTTGTGCAGGATCTAATGTTCTAGCTGGATCCCTACAAATCTATGGGGCTTGATGGAATTCATCCAAGGATACTCAAAGAGTTGGCTGACGTCATCTCAAAACCTTCCTCAATGATTTTTGAGTAGTCCTGGGAATCCGGAGAGATCCCAGCTGACTGGAAGCTGGCAAAGGTTGTCCCAAATTTCAAGAAGGACAAGAAGGAGGACCCTGGAAGCTACAGGTCTGTCAGTCTAACTTCAGTGCCCAGTAAAATCATGGAGAAGATTATTCTGGGATGTATTGAAAAACACCTGGAGGACAACACAGTCACTGGTCAAAGCCAGCACAGCTGCATGAGGGGAAAATCCTGTTTGTTGAACCTAGTTTCCTTCTACAACAGGGTAACTCACCTAGTTGATTTAGATAAACCAGTAGATGCAATCATTTTGGACTTCAGCAAAGCTTTTGATATTGCCTCTCACAGTGTCCTTCCGGACAAAATGTCCAGCACATACCTGGATTAACTGTTACATGATGGGTAAACAACTGGATCACAGGTCGGGCACAAAGGGTAATAGTGATTGGGGTAACACCAGGTTGGAATACCAAGTAAGTTTGCTGATGATGCTAATTTGGGAGGAGTTCTCAACTCCCTTGAGAGCAGAGAGGCACTGCAGAGATACCTTGACAAATTAGAGAGATGGGCAATCACCAACCCTATGAAGTTCAACAAGGGCAAGTGCTGAATTTTGCACCTGGGACAGAGTAACCCTTGTTGTGTGTATACACTAGGGAAGGAGAGGTTGGACAGCAACTCTGCAGAAAGGGACCTGTGGGTCCTGGTCAGTGGAAGTTGAATATGAGTAATCAGTGTGCCCTGGCAGCCAGGAGGGCCAACCATGTCCTGGGGTGCATCAACCACAGCATTGCCAGCCTGTTAAAGGAGGTGATTGTCCCACTCTACTCTGTGCTGGTGCAGGTTCACCTTAAGTACTGTGGGCAGTTTTGTCACCACAATAAAAAAAGACATTAAGTTACTTGTCATAGTCAGAACAGCTGGGACCAATTCATCACTGGATAGGTGTAACCCAAACCTGTGTATTCTATAGCCCTCCATGCCATTTCCCAGAAACTGTTACCAATAAAACATTTATACTGTCTGCCCAAAGCAACCTGACTCCTCAGGCTATAAACTAGGTGTTAAGAGGTCTGTGAGAGGGGAA
>JAWWMA010000093.1:1903838-1914012 GCA_035041425.1 Mionectes olivaceus | reverse complement strand
CTGGGCAGAGGGTGTAAATGCTCTATTGATAACAGTTTCTGGGAAATGGCATGGAAGGCTATAGAATACACAGGTTTCGGTTACACCCATCCAGTAATGAATTGGTCCCAACTGTTCTAACTATGACAGTGCTACAAAAGTGGAGTTTATCATCTTCTGCAGGGTCCTTTGCAAAAAGCATAACAAACACGGTAGTAGCAATACAATTATTGCCGACACCAGCTGGCAATAAAAGCTTCATGTTACGAGTTGTTTCACCCAGGCATTAAGACTTCATTCAATCAATCACCCATCAATGCCAAAAATTCCTTTTTTTGTGTTTCCTTTGAGTTGTTGACTGTAAGTCTGCTATGCATTTTTATATATAGATTTAGAATGGTTTGACAGATTCATACAACACATCCCTTTAAAATCTTGTCACCCATGTAATGTATTTTTAAGTCCATACATATATGTCTACACAGCTTTTCTCACTCATACAGCTTTTTTTCCAGTCACTCAATAGGTGGCCACCTCAGTCATTCTTCATTCACACACAGTTAGAATTTTTATTATACTTTTGCATTTTAATCACACAATTTAGATTTTAAGTAGTTATTGCCCCTGTGTTTCCCAGTCTGTCATTTCTGGTAGTCATGTCCAACAACCGTACCTGTTTTGAAGAGGAATTATTATAAGGAATATAAGGCTTAACAGACCTAAATGAGATTTATTCTGATCCAACACGTTTATGTGCATGCGTATTCTCCTTCCCCTTGATTTTTTGTTTTGAAAATACATTTGGCATGTAAAATGCTGTCTTGACAATAATTTGTTCTATGAGTGAGTTAGTTTTGTTTAGAATACAATAAGCTAATGAACTCAAGGATATAATACTGGTGAGTGAGTTCTGCATTTTTGCATTTTGTAGTAATTTGAGTTTTCTATGCAGTATAACAGAAGCAGTGTCATTTGAACTAAAGGAACAGAAGAAAACAATGTCTGTACACTTTAAATTCCTAACTGAAATGCACTTAATGTGTTTCATTGCTTAAGTTCCACTGTTATGACTATTATCTGTTATAGATGTTATTTCATTTTGGGTGGCAACTTTTAGTCAAGTCAGAGTTAATAAGACAGTATTATATACAGATCATGGTTGATCCAGTTAAGTAAAGAAACCACACTTTATCATTTGGCTGAATAAGCTTTTTCAACAAGTTCACTGCAGGGAGACACAAACGTGATGCCAGGAAGGGGGAAAAGGAAAGAAGGAAGGTGTAATTTGCAGTTACAGGATAACAGTAACTAGGACCAGTATCAAATTAGCAGATCCCCTGAATTACTCTTAATTATCCTTCCAGCAAACAGATATATAGGAGAGTTAAAAGGGAAAAACAACTCTTTAAACTTCTGAAATTGACTGTAACGAGTTTAAGAACTGCTTGAACAATAAAAATTTCAGGACTTCTCAAACATCAGTATTTCAGGTATAAATGTGAGTGCCTGTCCCTCTACACAGATAGTGAACTGCGCCCAACCACCAGTCCCATGGTTGGTCCCTGTAGGCTAAAAACAAAAGGTAAATAAGTCAAAGGTTCTGTTTGTAGCTGAACATCACTGTATCATGTTTCCACGTCATCTAATTCTATATTTTTGTCCATCTTTTACCAACACGCTCTAAGAGCTGTAAATGGTATTTCGCTTCTTGAATTTAGTTACTGAAAATTTACATCATGATAGAACCAAAGGGATATTGCATCAAATATGGATTAAATTAGTCTGTACAATATGTTATCATGGGATTGTCTGCTCAACAGTGTCATTACTGAATAAGAATCTTTGAACATCTACAGTAGGCATATCAAGAGAAGTTTCACAACAGCAGTCACTAAAGGAAAACAAAACAGTTATTAGAACACGTAGTATATTGTAAATAATTCTGTTGAAGAGATTCATATCACTTCTTGCTAAGATTTATGCCGTACGTCTGCAGTATGAAATGTATTCCCACCTGCAGGAATTGTTTTAGCTTATGAAAAATAGAAAATTACATTACTTGCTCTTACAGGTTTTAAGAATTTCTACCTTGCGGGATAATTAAACTAATGTTTTAAGTTATATGAGTGGTTTGTCAGTGGTAGTAACGCGCGATTATCAAGGGCAACTTCTCCATTTTTGTCTCTAGTCTGTACTTAGAAAAATTAGTAGATAAGTCACTATTACAATTTGCTAACACAGTTTGAAATCCAGTGTCCTCTGTGACAAGTCAGTCCAAGTTGTCTCTGATGTCTGGGATGTAGTTAATTCTTGACTCTTGTCTATCTGCTTCTTCTAGTTGTTTTTTACCTTTAATAAAAAACTTGTAAATTTGTTATTAATAATTTAGTCAGTTTTAAGTGGTTATCACAGCAGAAACAGATATGAGAATCAGGTAATTTTGCATTTTTTCTCAAAGTTGAAGGCATGATGATTCTTTGCAGTGTAATAACAACAGAACTTAAGCAGATGACTTTAAGAATTTAACAACTTTAAGCAACGTTTAACAACTTTCAGCTTTAGTAATTCAAACAAAGCTACAGGGGAGTTGGTGAGAAAATAGGACAAAATCTTCAAAGCTTCAGTGTTCTTTACCGAGGATTCTTGAGACTACAGACATGATATTAAGTTCAACATTAGAAACCTTTAACCTAAAAAATAGCACAAGGGAGTTAGAAAGTTTTAAAATGTATTAAAAAGGTATTTTTGAAATCTCCTTTTCTTATCAACGGTTTATAAACACATAGTTAAAGACAGGTTTTACAGGGGAAAGCATTTCAAGGAAGTCTTGTTTATTATAATTTCTGTCAAGTGAATTTAATGCTTTGTGGAGGATATGTGTTCGCCTAGTTTAGAAAAATCAAACTCATCAGAGGGGCCCATAACAGAAGACGCCTGTCACTCATAGGCTTCAGGCTACGTAGCTTGTTTCTTGCTTGTTGTTTCTTATTGTTGTGAAAAGTAGAAAACTTTTGACTTCTTCCACCCAGTTTCTAAGTAACAGTTTACATTTGAAAGGTTGTGTGGCTGGAGTGAAGCAACTCCTGCACAGTTACCAGGTAACCCTTTGTTTTATCTCTTAGATCTTATCTCTCTCCCCACAAAGGTGGAACTTTCAGCCCAAAAAGGCTTTTTCTTCTCTTTTCCCTGTTAAAAATTCCTTTTGCCAAATAAGATAACTTGAAACTAGGCATTGTAATAAATTATTCTACACAAGAATCTAGCCAGTAATTTTTAAAGATTTGTCTGCAAAATACAGAAGGCTCTCAGGAGGCATGCAACAAGACTTCATCTGTCCAGTCCACCATGCTGGGAGCAGGCCTGGACTGCACGGGGTGGGGTGGGAGTCAGCAGCACAACTAACCCCGGCACATCTGCTCTGCCCCACTGTTCCAGTGTGGTCCCCCAGTTGCTCTCAATCTCATTTCCAGAAGCTGACCGCATCCCCAGCGACCATCCCTGGAAAGCAGACCTGGACCAACACTGCCCAGTAAAATATTCTGCTTTATGACATCATGCACAAACGGCATTGGCAGACAAACTGGTGGCAGTAGAGGTGCTGTGGGAGACACTGCTTCCTAAAATGTCCAGTCTGCCCACAACTAAAACATGTCCCTTCAACTCTTGCAGCAGCAGCAAAGGTTCTAGGGAGCTCCTGCGCTTGAAAAGTTACAGACTTTACTTTTGCACATGCTCCAATTACATTCACTAAGGTAACACCCACTGGGAGAGACAACAAAGTCTGCTTGCAATCCTCATTAGTGTCATCTTGGGCTGTCTGCAGAAGCAGGGCGTCTCTGGCAGGCACATTAAATACTTGCTTTTTTATAACTCCTCGTAGTCTATACACAAAAGTGACATACAATTAATCATAAATCTCTTCACAATTGATAGCTATCACCACACTCTCAGACAAACTTTTGAGTCTGTGTTATGTTTTATGATTATGAAATGAGAAATTGGCACCTTTGTTTCTCACCCTTAGAGTATCAATGTTTAACTGTGTTTCCTTGAATTACTGTTTTGATGAGATTATAACCTGTAAAACAATCATGTTTTTACCTCTTGTTCAATTTAAATTAAAAAAACATATAAGTTCTTAATAAACATTGTTAAAGTTCAAAGATAATATAAACACTCCTTTCGGGGCTATGTTGCGGGCAGGCTTCTGCGGGATTCTGTAGAGTGAGTGGTTGTCATAGCAACTGTGTTTAAATCAGCATTTTGTTTAACTGTTCTTCTTTGTAGCATGGGGGGGCTCTCGGTTTCTGCCTCCCTGTGTTTTCTCACTAACCCTCTGACTTCCCCTCCTCAACTTTTCTTCAACACCCATTGCGGACAGGGGGACAACCTCAGTCTTGGTCTCGGGCCGCCTCAGCATGCTCCGGCTCTGGCTTGGCGCCGTAGAGCCGCCCTGCACCACTGGTGCCAGTTCTCGCTGTGCAGCCACTGTCGCTTCGTGCTGCCCCCTGCACCAGGTCACTGGTTGCAGCGGCCAAGGACACACACTCAAACTGTTGACAGGCAACAACCACTTTATTTACAACAGGCTTAGTTTTACAGTCTTTTTCTCTGTCCATGCATACATATGTTATCCTTCGTTGGCTGTGTGCCTCAGTTCACGCGTCCCAGCTCATCTTCTCATAGGTGGTCAGCACTGATCCATGCACTTAGCACATGTCAAAACAACACCTGGTGTTTACTGCAATTTTGGTCCTTTTTTGCTTAGTCATTCTAGTAGTTTACATACTTTTACAACTTCACAGTTCAATTTCCCAGCCCAAGCTGCCTGCAGTTAGGCTGTTTCCCACAGTTCTAAACTCAAATACACAATCATCTTTTAATAAGAATTCAAATTATAGTTATAGGAGATCATATGTAGACAGTTGATACCTCATGTTTTCTTCATACATACTTCCATTTTTCATTGTCCTTGACATTGCTGAAAGTCATCATAGGAAACCTTTCAACCAGTAAGTAAGGATAAACTGCAAGCTGAACTTTCCCCAAACACCATGTGAAGGAGTCCAAGGTGTTGTCCTTACTACACTACAAATCTCTCAGTAAATTTTGCAGAAGTCAGCACTTCCAACTGTAACAGGAATCTTTTGCACTTGTGTCTTTTGAAACATTTTTTCAAAACAGAAAACTGTTGTCAGGATCAACAAGAACAGACACCAAAGAAATGCTACAGGTCTCAATGCACTGTTCTCCACAAAAAAGCACAGTGAAAATTTTTGAGACAAAGTAGCCACTTTGTGGAATTGTTTTGTATTTTAAAGTAATCTGTGGAAATACTTATTATTTTGAGGGTACAAATGTCATACCTTGTTTGGATTGGAAACCTCAGTGTATATTTACAGATATTTTTCAGCTGCCCATTTAAGGAAATATTCTCTACAGAAACAGAAAGTAAATAACATTTGAAGTTACCAGGAAAAAACCCACATAGCTGTTCATCCCCTGAGCCTCTCGTGAATTTTCTGACAGTCATGACCCTTGAAAAGAGAAACCTTTTGTGAAAAACAAGGGCAGAGGGGATGTTTTGCAAGACAAATATGGACATATTTTTCACAAAGTCTGATTGCTCAAACTTCACTGTCCCATCCTGGTTGGTTATGGAAGCTGATGCCTGAAAGTATCTCACAACCAAGATAATGTGAAGCATTCATACCTTCTGTTTAGGATTAATTCTTGATGGGCGACTTTCTTCAGAGTTTGTGATTTTAACTACTTGTAACAAGACTTTCCTATGACAGTCTGTTCTGCACGTAAGAATATCACGCAGTTTTCACCCATCTGCACACATGTGCTTTGCCTCTCCAAAAATGGACCTCTTCAAATTATGCCCCAAAACACCAGTCAAAAACATAGTATTAAAAGCTTTTTGTAGTCTAGACTTGGGTTTCAGGGTACATATTCCCACCCACAAAGGAATTATTAAAAAGCTTACACAATTTTAAAGAAAGAAAATTTAAGAGAACTGAAGATTTGTGGCCTTCTGATCACTTTTAAGTATACTGTAGAACAAAATGCATCAGTATCTTATTTTGATTTTATATATTATAATGTCCTAATGTTAGAGCAGCTGGGACCAGTTCATCACTGTGTGGGTGTAACCCAAACCGTGTATTCTACACCCTCTATGTCATTTCCCAGAAACTGTTAACAATAGACCATTTGCAGCAGTGGTCCAGAACACACCTGACCCCTCAGGTTATAAGCTGGGTGTTAAGAGGACTGGGAGATAGGAGGATGTTCCTATCCTCACACCCACAACTCACAGTCACCCACTGTGGAACTCCCTACCCTGGGGGAGGTACTGGGCATTCCTGCCCGAACCTGAGTGTATATAATCTTGGGGTCTTGGGACTTATGGTACCACTTGTGGGATCCAGAGGAGGACCAGAACCTCAACCGGACTGCGACCATCACTCTCGACCGGACTGCGACCATCACTCTCGACCAGACTGTGACCATCACTTGCACCAACAGGTTTTTCCTCTCCTTCTACTTTTGGACTCAGGGGGACCATGTGGGGCTCAGCACAGGGGCCAATGAACATCATTCTGTTCGTGCCCCAGGGTGCCAGGTTATACATCTGTCTTTTTGTGGGTTAAAACCAATTGTTCATCTGTATAACTGTATTTATTGTATTATTTTTATTAAATTGTAATTCTGACTTATAATCTCTTTTGAGTTGGGTTCATTTCTCCTGCCGGTTTATCTTTAAACCATCACATTTACTCATCTCAAGATTCGCTTATTGTCAACTTTGAATTATTTTGTAAAATCAATATACAGAACATGAATGAACTTGTGTAACTTATTGTAGTCATGGCAAAATGCCTCTGTTATATTCCTTAGAAGTACAAGAAATTGAAGTGTTACTGAGCAATTTCAAGTTCAAAGCCCACAAGCTAAAAGACAGTTTAAAAAAACCAACTCAGAAAACAAGTGAAAATAGGTAAGCTTTACAAATAAATCTAGTTAAGATAGTAATTCCTTTGGAGATTCTTGTGGTCTGGGTTCTCTGTGGGAGAACTGACAAGTTCTACCACACTCATGTGACACTGGGGCCAAAAATCATGCCTGAGGGCCTTCCATAGTGCCCTGATACATTTCTTCCTAGATAGGCACTTGCCCCATGTCCGGTAAAGCCAATGCCAGCTGGCTCCAGGATGGACCCGCTGCTGGCCAAGGCCGAGACAATCAGGAATGATAGTAATACCTCTGTGATAACATATTTTAAGAGGGAAAAAAAGTTATTGCACAGATGAAAATTGCAGACAGACAACAGTGAGAACATGTGAACAGACACCAAGGTCAGTGGAGAAGGAGGGAGAGGAGGTACTCCAGGCACCAGAGCTGAGGTTCCCCTGCAGTCCATGATGAAGACCATGGTGGAGCAGGCTGTCCCCCTGCAGCCCATGAACATCCATGGGGTTGCAGAGATCCACCTGCAGCCCATGGAGGACCCCCATGCCAGAGCGAATGGATGCCTGAAGGAGGTCGTGACCCTGTGGGAGGCCCATGCTGGAGCAGAGTCCTGGCAGGGACCTGATGACCTGTAGAGACAGGACCCCACATTGGAGCAGGTTTTCCTGGTAGGACCTGTGGCCCTGTGGGGGACCCACACTGGAGCATCCTGTGCCTGAAGGACTGCACCCTGTGGAAAAGTGACCCACATTGCATCAGTTTGAACTGTAGCCTGCGGGAAGGGCTCACATTGGAGTCCTGTTGTGAAGGACTGTCTCCCATGAGAGGGACCCCATGCTGAAGCAGATGAAGGGTTCCTCTCTCTGAGAAGCATCAGAAACAACCTGTGATGAACTAAATGGGGAATACAGTTAAACAGACATCAACATCTCCTGTAATTTTACATCAGCTTTATGCTTTAGGGAAGCTTTCAGTTTCTTCACAGTTTTTGAGTTTCTTTAATATCACTGAAGATGCCACCGACATTTTGTACTGTAGGCAGAAAAAAGTTTGTGTCTGATCATATAACAGGGTGTTCTGCTAAGATGAATTCAAATTGCTGAATAGCACTTTGGTGAGATGTGGACAAGTGACAATTCATAAGCAGAATCAAAGTATTTCACAGTGACACCAAACAGCCATTAAGTTTTGTCAGTAATGAAGTAGAATATAAGAGGTGGTTTGGGGTTTTTTTATCAGATTTTAAGCTATTTGGCAAGTGAAGGAAGCTGGAGCTGGATGAAGGTGCTGAAATAAAATGTCAGGGATTTGTTTTCTCAAGGGTTGTTTTCTCAAATACACCACAATGAACCGTTACTAGTGGTCCAGTCATTATAAATTGTAGGGTTGTTGCCTTTGCAGATTTTGCTCTCTGGCACTGTGGTATAATGATGTTCTATCTTTCTGTCAAGAAATCCCAAAGGTTCCGTTTTTAAACTCTCCAGAGATTTTAGTATTCTTGTTTAATTCTACTTTAGCACTTTATGAATCATTTGTGCTGGACTTAACATTCAGTACAGTGGGAGGCTCAAGAAAGTTGGACTTTAAACCTCTTCCCATCATGCTGTTTGTCCTACCCTTTTCCTAGTCTAGATACCTTATGAGGGAAAGTGTAATAGATCTCACAGTGTTAGAAAACAAATGTGCTCTAATGGTGCTGTGGCACATAGGCATAGCCTCGTGTCTCAGTTTAAAAGAGACAAAAGTGTTTTGCTGAGGATGAGTTATGAGGAAGACCCAAACTCCTCCCTGTAAGCAATTGTAAATCCAAAATTAAGATGCTCCAACTGAGAAAAAAATGTGGAAAAAGAAAGTAAGAATAACAACCTTTTACTAAAAGAGATATGTGTGTTGGCAGAAACAAGGAAAGAACATGAGTAAAACAACCAAACAATAATCCTATAACCAAAACCAATCCCCTTCAAGACAAACAAATAAACAAAAAAAACCCAGTTCAGTTTGTACCCTTTGGTGCCATTCTAACCTCAACCAGCAGGGGGCACTGCTGGACCACTGGAGATGCAGAGCCTGCAGTGTTTTGAGTCAGTCAGCAGGGGATGCTGTTGGATCACTGGTGGTCACCACATGGGGATGCCTCCTCAGGTATGCTGCAGAAAGATGAAGATGGATGTCTTCCCCCACTCATCAAAAAAGGGAGAGAGGAGGGAAAGAAAGAAAAAGGTCCTCCCCAATGGGAACTCACTCTGTCCTGCTGGCTGAGTCGTATGGTGTGGTTTTCCCCTCTCCTTTGATGTGCAAAAGTGCTGCTGCCAAAAAGGAAAAAAAAACAAAAACAGAGGACGGGAGACCTCCTGAACAGTTCCTCACTGGTGAAAACCCAAGCAAAACTCCCAGCTGCAGCCAGGCCAAGAAGAAAGCCACCTCTGAGTTCCTGCCACCTCGACCTTGTTCCAGCTTCTGCAGCAACCTCCAGCTCCTCCTCCGTTTCCCAGGAGACAAAGATCTTGAGGTCCATCAACCCGGAATGTAGTCTTACCAGCCACTTCTTTTGTGTTACTCAATTGCCTAGGCCACAGTCAATTACTCCATTCAACATCCCCTTAACACAGTGGGCAGGGGGAAGGGAAAATTACTACTTAGTTTCTAAGAAAAAGCAAAATCATGACACTTCGTGAAAAGATAGGAGTTCAGCATCTGTTCTGCTCTCTGTGAAATCACAACTAGCAGATCCTCCTAGAAGTTACGCTAAGGCACATGGAAGACAGGAATGGGATTCAAGACAGCCAGCACAACTCCACTAGGGGCAAGTCCTGCCTGATCAACCTAGTAGCAGTCTATGATGGAGTAACTCCATCAGTGGGCAAGGGAAGGACTACAGATGTCATCTATCTGGACTTCTGTAATGCCTTTGACACAGTCCCCCACAACATCCATCTCTCTAAACTGGAGAGATATGTATTCAATGGAGGGTCTGTGTCTTGGTTTCAGACAATTTGAGGGGGTGGAGAGCTTGGATAGAAGTCTTCTCCCTCAGATGCAATACCTATGGTTTCTCCAACACAGAGAGAGAGAACAAATACACCTGGATGTAAGTGATAAAATATCTCTTTACCAAGAAGAAATGCTAATAACAATACTGGTTGTTATAAGTTAGCATTGATAATTCACAAAGCCACAATAAAAGCCAATAGTAAATTTAATGCAAGCAACAGATAAG
>JAWWMA010000093.1:1869848-1887947 GCA_035041425.1 Mionectes olivaceus | reverse complement strand
CTTACAGGGCTAACGAGCTCCACCTGCCCGGGGAGTGTCCCTGACTGGGAATCGAACCCGGGCCTTGGCAGTGACAGTGCCATATCCTTAACCACTAGACCACCAGGGGCTCCCACGTTTCATACAATAGCTTCCATTACTACAAAAAGAACCAGTGTAAAATCCTGCATAAAGGGTTTCATACAACTACAAGCTACTCACCAGCCAGCCTTTCCCAGTAGTCAACTTCAAAATTTCACTTCCTCCTGATTTCTGCTTCTGTCCATAGCAGGCACGTGGGGGCTTTTCATCCAGGAATCTCTGGGCTCGGATATCGTAAAACAGTAAGGAACCTTGCCCCGTTCCCACTGTGATGATGTGCTCGTAGAAGCTCACCGATCGAATACCTGTCAAACAGAGAAGGTACACACAATGCAGTAAGGAAAATGGATGCTTTGGCCCTGCAGTGCTGCTGTTTGATGTTTAATATTTTCTTTAAGAGGAACTACCTACTAGTATTCTCCACAACACACAAGTTTGAAGCACACACTGCTATGGAGCAGTGCATACAAATACTATTGATGCTATTGAAACAGCAGCTTCAGTTACATATACTACTTCCTTTCTCCTCTGATGTCATCAACTACACTGATGGTGCATAGCAAGAAGTTTAATTCTCAGCAGGCCCCAGCTCTGACAGATAAATAAAGATAAATAAATAAAGCCATTTAGGATCAAGAGTAGCTTTGTTCTGTCTTTCACAAGCCTCTAAGTGAACACACCACGAGTACGTGGCAGCAGACAGAGGAAAGAATGTCACATTGGTTTCCTTCACAAGCTCACACCCGATCTAGCTACCTGCCAAGCTGTGATAAGTGACTATGTGAGAAAAATTACTGTTCCAGCTGCTACCAAGTGCATTTTGCTGGTCAACAGGCTAGCTGTAAGCAGGTATAAGCATAATAATCACTAGTCACTTTGCTGCTAAGACAGATCAGGATCTTAAATAATTTTGAGGCTGTCCCTGCTTAAATATTCTCACACCAGTACACCTTACTTGGTAGTTAGTACTTTTAGCACTTCACCCAGCAATGAAAACAGAATACTACAAGCAAAGCACCACCATGTTACACCAGCACATGGGAAGCTACAAGTTTCCAGTCCAAACAAAACATTCTAATACAATTCACTTATGCCATTAGCTTGAGCAAAAGAGTATATTGTGTTTTCCCAAAATCTTAATATGGAGCCTCATCTTCAGATTAAACTTCCTTCCCTTGGAAATAGTCTTGTGGAGACTCTATATGTAGGAATTTGCAAAGCGTCCTGTCATCTCATCTCTGTTGTGCAAAAGGTTTGCTCTGTCTAAGTACTCTAACCCAAATAACCCTTCTACGCAGATTAAACCCCACCACATCTATGCTTTCCCTTTCTGCACAACATGAAGGCAGGTTATAAACCCTATAGCTTTTTAAGCTGTCTTTAAACTACCACTGAATTACAGCCTAAACAAGCACTCATACAGGAGGGGAAAAGAGTGAGTTATGCCAGCTACATTCACATGCCAAGCACTGTCACTGTACCAAGTGAGGCTGAACATCACAAAACTTGTGACATACTGGAATACACCCATCAGTACACATGACAGCAGACATCCAAGAAGTGTAGATGCAGAGAGTTTCCCCTTCCCCTCTGTACAGAGTCCTAACCAGAAACATATCCTCATTCCTCCACCTCCACAACCTGATATTACATCCACAGCCACTAGCATCTGCTACACACACTTAGACCAGGCAAGGCCACATTGCTGTGTTCCAGATATGAGGTGAAGTCTTTCTTGGCTGCAGGCTTAATAGGTGGGAAACCACTGTGCAAGTCTCACACCTGCTGAAGTAGATTTACCAGGTTTGTATATGAATCTCTAATTCAGAGAACTACAAGTACATCTGAGCAACTTGGGAGACATCCTTCCCCCCTCATTGTTGTCCTGAACCGGGTTCTTTCACCCAGTGTGCAAGAGGCCAATCACCACAGAGTTGAGGTATTTGATTTATTTATGGTTCTGAGCAGAAACAGGGGCTGAGTGGCAAATCTGCAAAGCCAGCACACCAAGGCAAAGGAAGGCCTACTTATATGGTTACAATCTTAGGCTATTAGCATATCTTACTTAAGTCACTACTTGGCTAAGTTGCTATTGGCTTATCATTTCTCTACTGCAATTTAAAGGCATAGTGTCCCAAGAAATCATGGCACATGCTCGATGAATAGTGGTCTTTTTGTGAGTCGAGGGTCCCTAAGCTAGGGGTGTGATTTTTACCATTATAATGAGCAAAGTTCATCCCTAGGGCAAGTTCTCATCACAGAACCAGTCAAAACTGGGGGTTTCTTGGCTCATCATTAGACATCCTGGATAAGAAAGGTGTTATCTTTTTTGCTTTCCCCTCTCTTCAAGGACGTAGGCCATCAATTTTCTGTTTTCTACATTCCTATGGTTATTGCTTCCATTGCTTAACCACTCTGTTATTCATCTTGTTATTTGGAACTTTGCTCCTGTTATTCATCACCATTACAAGGGCCTGGCTCTGGCAAATACATGTAAAGAGCTTTAAGCCCTCTGCAGTCAGCAAGAACAGTCACTTGGATACAAGGAGAAAGGCACAAGAGCAGATCTCCTCTTACTTTTGCTTCAAAAGTGCTTATCAACAAGCAACCCAATAGAACACTTAACAGAGACAGGTGATGGAGTATGAAAGCAGATGGCATATACTTTTCAATGCAATTTATTAATAAAAAGCTATAAAATACAGAACAACTGTGAATCTTTCTCTAATAAAAATTTTTAAGAAAACAGAAGGAATCCATTATGTACCCATTACTAAGTGGATGTTTAGAACATGCTTTCAAGAGCAGCATTTCAAATTGGCTCCTAAGGGGCTGAAGTACCTCAGATTAATCATTCCCATCAAACTAAAAGCACCACTTGTGCCTAGAATCGATCACAGTAAGCTTTCCTACATTCCCATCACTCTACCACCTGTGGGCCTGGACTATTTGGGTGAGCAAATTGAGTCTTACTCCTGAGAGGCAGAGAGCTCTACAAATCCCAGAAGGAAATGAAAATGCAGTAGCATGTCCTATGCAAAGAGTAGACACAGAGTCTGTGCTGCACATGCTCTGTCCACTGTATTAACATTGCTGCCTTCAGGATTATAAAGTCAAGGGCGCACAACATTGCTCTGCAGGTCAGTCAAGCAGAAAGCAGTAGCTCTAACAGATCAAGAACTACAGTCCAGAGCCTGCACTTTTCCGTACAGCTGATAAGAAAAGCAACACTTACAAGATGCACTAAAAAGCATTAGCTACCTTCTCACATAGAATAGACAGGGTTATACTCGGTAAAAACCAGCCCCAGTTTCAGTCTGACAACCTTTCTCTGACCTACTTTTGTATATGACACCAGTGAACAGAAATTAATCTGGACTTACCATGTTCATCAGGTGCATTTAGAAGCTGAAAGCACATTCAAGTAACACTTCAAAGCACTTAAAAGCCAACCCAGACTTTAGTTTGCAAATCAATAAAACAGCCTACTTTCTAGAGGTGCTGCAACACTCCAAGTCCCAGTGAGACCAACAGAGAACTGAAACAGTCAGTATCTTGGGAATTAATATGGTGTCTCCACCATCACACACACACAAAATTTGCCTACTATGCAGAATAGAAAACAGCATTGAACAAAGGCTTTCTCCAGATATGAACTAGCACCCCAGAGATACTCCTTACACATAGATCATCCCCCCCAGCAGGAGTTTTTAGCCACCAGTTACCACACTCCACTGTCTTGGTATTTCTTCCCTATGATACTGAAGGGTGACACCTTCACAGAGCCCTCAACTGACAGTGGGTCAAGACAAGGGGTGTTGCTGGCAAGATGTTCAAGTGACAAACAAGAGCTGGTAAAGCACCTTTTATCATATTATAGAAACTTCTCCTGTATCTGAAAGAAGCAGACCCTAACATTTGTCTAGGCAGCACTGTTCAAACCCCAGTAACCACATAAATACAAATTTCCTAATCCTTGCCTACATGCAATATTTTTTTATATCTTGCCCAATGAAGAGATAAATGCCTAGAGTCAAGCTAAATAAGGACTGCAACTTACTAGTCTGGGATTAATATGGTTTAAAATGGGCATCGCAGCACAATTCCTTCTCATGCTTGAAAATAAAGAGTATGGGAAGAAGCTTATGGGACCATGTACTCTGCAAACCCTCAGGTTCAGCCCAGGTGTAAAGTTCAACTGGACATACTGCATTCACATCAGAAAAGGAAAATAGCACTCAAATCTGCAAACTCTTTTCTTTTAAGAGTAAGCTTTTGTATATTTAAAGCAAATAAATACACACTGACGATTAAGTGCCTCACTCATGGCTTAAAAATTACAAAGCAAGCATTCACTCACAGCACTGACTCCCAATATGATAGCACAGAGCAGATAGCATGCTTTTTTCCTGTCCCCAGAGAAAAATGCAAAAATAGACAGTATTAATAGTGAAGACTGGATTTACTTTGAAATGAAGCAAAACAGAATAAGACACAGTAAAAAATAAGCAGAATTAAAATGTACAGTGAATGTTCAGTAATAAGCAAAATGTATGCTTTTAAAAGTTAAGTAATATTTCAATGGTGTGCAATTTAGTTGATCATAAAATCACTGATGCTGTCCTTCATTAGATTTCAGAGTTGCTTTTATGTTTGGTTTGTTGGTTGCTCAAGGAATAATGTCATAAAAGCAAAATCTATATATGCTTTTAATGATTTAATCTATCACATGAAAAACCCTTCCTATTTATTAGAAGGTTACCTTACTGCAGTCTTAATAGCTACTTCTGCAAGCAAACAGTTTGAAGCACCCTCTGACAAGTTTCTTACCACTGCCGCGTTCTTTGGAACAGACGGATTTAACACTGTGAGAAGGCTGCCTCGGATCCAGAAAGGAGACATGTGCCTGTGATCCTACTGCATACACTGACCACTCCTGACCATAAGCCAAACACACATTCTCCCTGCAGTATGGCAACTTTGTGGAAAGTAACTGGAAACAGAGGAAAGACAAATCAATAGATTATGAGAAAATAGCAAAACATTAATAGAAAAATTCTGTAAGCTATGTTCAAGGAAGTTGAAGTGAAAAAAATCAAAACACAGCTAAAAAATAAGTTCATCACAACAATAGAACTTTAAGAGAAAAGTAACGACCTGACCCAGAGAGAAAAAAATCTAAAGGAGATTGGATGCCTTATCTGAACCAAACTGAGATGATAAAGGCTGAAGCCAAGTATTATGCAATGAAAACCAGACATTTTGGTATATTGGTTTACATTATTCTAAGCTGCTGTTATTTCTTCAACAGGCATACACAGACATCATCTCTCAGCTGAAAAAGCTTACTCATACAGTAGTATAGATATTTCTGGGTTTGATCTGCAATTACATTTAAATAAGTATAACTTCCTTTATGAACACTGCTAATTAAGTATCCGATATACTCTATGGAAAAGTTCACTTGAGCTCACCCAGAACTGGCAGAAAGTTAAGAGCATGTCTTACCCTCCAAAATAAGATGAGTGGGAAGTTTCTGTCTCCAAGTTTTATTATTTAGGACACTGCATTTTACATAAAGCTTTTAAGTGTTTGTCATAGATAAGGAATGGTATTCCTAAATTTAGTGTTCCCACTGAATCACCCCAGACCACATGCCACTCACTTCTTCCCTACATCCCCTGCAGCAAGATGGAGAGGAGAACTGGAGGCACAAAAAGGTAAAGACCACAGGCTGAGCTAAGAACAGTGTGCTAGAAACATCAATGAAATAAGAAAACGAACAGTAACAAAAACAATACTAAAGACAGAGGGTACAAGACAGGTAAATGATGGACATGTGATTGCTCACCATGCAGAACCTGGTACGACCTGACTGCACAACCTGGCAAAACCCGATAAATACCACCTCCCTCTGTTGGAAGTACCCCGCAAGATGCATATTTGTGGTGGAGAAAAACCTCTGAAGACAGCTTTGAAATGCAGCTAAACTACTGGACAACAGATAACTTCCTACCTCAGAGAACTGCTTTTCATGTTATAAAAGTGTTATGTTTATTCAATTTATTAACAATGTTGTTAGAAAAAATCTTACTTTATATGTAATCTGCAGTTAAAATTAATATTAGCCCTTTTCCTATTCATTGGTTGTAACCCCTTTGCCTATTGGCTCCTGACAGTTAAAATTTATAGCTTTTCCCCTTTCCGTATCTCCCCTTACCCATATTTGGATGTGTTTAGATCAATTTCTCCATTTATAGGCATTCCCTTGCATGTACCTCCTTAATTCCTCTAAAATTCCACATATTCCATGCCCTACCACATAAAAGTCAGCCTACCCCTCAATAAAGAGTCCATTTTGTCTTTACTCTCTGTGATTTCTTTGCAAAATAGATGTTCATGGTCTAACATTAGGAGGTGTTACAGCTCCCACCTCCAATATCCCTCCATCCCCCCTGCACATGGCATGACATGGCATCAAATAACCTCAGGGTCCTGGCCCTGCCCCTCCTGGCTGCTGCAAAAATTAACCCTGTCCTAGCCAGAAACAGGACACTATCCATCTCTTATTCTATACCATCTACGTCATGCCCAGATCCTACAACTTCCAACTATATATATATATATATATATATATGTATACACACACAAGCATGGGTATCATTCTCCCTTAGTCAATGGCTGTCCCTCCACAATGTCTTCCAGGGCAGGAGGGCTGGTGTGCTGTCAGCTGTTTGCAAGCTGCATCAGGAGCTCACAACTGGTATTTCTGGAGCAGTCCATCCTCATTGTCCATGGTAGTTATGGCACACAGTGGCAGTGTCATTCAGCAATCGATGTTATATAAGTCAACATCACTGACAGTTCTCACACAAAAATCAAATCCCCTTGAGGTACACATTGTGTTTCGCTGTCCCTCTGCATTACCCACCAAGTGCACTCAGGTCCTTGAGCAAAAACAATCCCACGGATGGGTTTGCCTTTGCTTGAGACAGGAATAATCCAAACTGTGTTCCCTAACACATTCCTCATATGCACCACAGGGACTTTATCCCCTTCTACAGTATGTGGAGGTTCTGATTGGGCAGGGACAGCTTGATTGGTGGAGCCTCTAGTGTTAACTAACCTGGTGGCCTTCACTAAACATAGATCCCAATGTTTGAAGATCCCCCACCCATTGCTTTCAATGTGGTTTTTAACAGTCCACTGTACCGTTCCAGCGGCTGGTGCATGATAGGGAATATGGTACACCCACTCAATGTTGTGCTTTCTGGCCCAGGTATCTATGAGGTTGTTCTTGAAATGGGTCCCATTGTCAGACTCAGTTCTCTCTGGGGTGCCATGTTGACACATGACTTGCTTTTCAAGGCCCAAGATGGTGTTCCAGGCAGTGGTGGGAGGCAAAGGGTACATCTCAAAAACCCTCTGCTGTGTTGCCCCACATGAGGACATCATCAATGTAATGCAGGTGTTCTGGAGCCTCACCCTTTTCCAGTGCAGTCTGGATCAGTCCATGGCAAATAGTGGGGCTGTGTTTCCACCACAGTGGCAGTTGTTTCCAGGTGTAGTAGACACCCCCCAGGTGAAAGCAAACTCTGGCCTGCACTCTGCTGCTCAAGGAATGGAGAAGAATGCATTAGCAATGTTGATGGTGGCACCACTTTGCTTCCTTGGACTCCAGTTAGCACTGAAGTTCCAGCATGTCCGGCACAGCAGCACTCAGTGGTGGTGTGACTGTTCAGGCCACAATAGTCTCCTGTCAGTCTCCACTCTCCACTGGACTTACACACTGGCCATACAGAGCTATTAAAGGGTAAGCAAGTCTTGCTGACAACTCCTGGACCTCCAGTTCATGAATCATCTCACGGATGGGGACCATGGAATCCCAGTCAGTGCAGTCTTGTCGAGAGTGCACTGTTGTGGTAGTGATCAATACCTGTTGTTACTCAAACCTCAGCAGTCCCACAGCAGAAGGGTCCTTGGAGAGACCAGGCAAGGTATTCAGGTATTCAGTTGTCTAATTTCCTGTCTCCACAGCAGCTATCCCAAAAGCCCAATGATGCCCTTTTGGGTCCTTGAAATACCCTCTCCTGAGGTAATCTATGCCAAGGATACACAGGGCCTCTGGACCAGTCACAATGGGCTGTTTTTGCCATTTGTTCCCAGTCAGGCTCACCTCAGCTTCCAGTACAGTCAGCTGTGGGGATCCCTCTGTCACCCCAGAAATAGAGGTGGATTCTGCCCCTATATATCTTGATGGCATCAGGGTACACTGTTGTGCTGGTGCCAACCAAAGTCTTATACTTTTGTGGTTCTTATGTGCCATCAGATCCACACAGTCCCACAGATCAGATTTTCCCTTTCTTCCACCTGGCTGGAGGCAGGGCCCCTCTAGTTCTGGTCATAGTACTCGTTGCTCACTTCTTGTAAATATGAAATGGAGGTCCCTTCAAGAGGATCAGAAGTAACATCAGCCATCCTATTCTGTCTGAGGACTTGCCCACTGGAAACTGGAGCAGCATTTATCCTTGAAGAATTTCCTGTGGTGGTTGTTCTTCCTTTCAACTCACGTACCTGTGCTCCTAGGGCAGAGGTGCATTTTGCATCCCACTTCCTCATGTCCTCTCTGTCATCACACAGGTAAAACCTCATGGTGTGTCCCTTCTCTCTTGAGCAGGAGGGCACTTGCTCCAAATAGCAGAGACACTGGTCTGTACTGGAGGGGTATGGGACACTTCCTCTTTAAATTGCTGGAAGTCCTTGGACAGTCTTTCCACAGCCAAAACGCAGTCCCATAGAGAAAAAGAGAGACTTTCTTCATATTGCTGGAGTTGGACAAGCAAATTATCCAGTTTTTTCTCCTTCTTTCCATGACATCCCTGCCAGTGAGTTGGGATACAGTGATGGCACCCTCCATAGGAACTTCTGCCATGTGGTTTGTGTACAGTGGACTTCATCTGAATCTACAGGGGACTGCTCGTTACTTAAATCCTTATAGATTACCTCCAGCACAGCTAATTCTCTCAGGTACTGGATACCTTGCTCCATGGTGTTTCACTTGTCTCAGTGCACTACTAGATCATCCTTGAAAAGATACCTTTCCCTCACATTTGACAGGAATCGCCTCCAGAGGCTGAGGATTTCTGTCCTTTTTCCAATCCCCTTGTCAACGCCCACATCCCTGGACAGGGATGCCAGCTGCTTGGCTTCACTACCCTCTAATTTCCAACTGTGGGTTGCACTATTCCAGCATCAGAGCAGCAAAGTCACAATGTGCTCATCCAGATGGCAGCTGAAATCTTTTCACATATCTTGCAGCTGAAAGTACTGAATTGTTTCCTTTTTGAAGGGGACTTTGGGGTACAGGATTATTGTTTGTTTGTTTTTGTGTTGTTTTGTTGTTCTGCCAATACACATACATCCTTCAATAAAGGGCTGTTATTTTTTTTCCTTTCTTCATACTTCCTCAATTGGAGCCTCTTAATTTTGGATTTACAATTGATTAGAGGGAGGAGTTTGGTCTTCCTCATAACTCATCCTCCTTAGCAAAACACTTCAGTCTCATTAAACTGAGACAACAGGGGACTGCTCGTTATTTGAATCCCTATAGATTACCTCCAGCACAGTTGATTCCCTCAGGTACTGGATACCTTTCTCTGTTCTACCTCCTTGGGCTCACTACTAGATCATCCTTGAGAGAATACCTTTCCCTCATGCTTGACAGGAGTCGCTTCCAGAGGCTGAGAATTTCTGACCTCTTCCCAATCCCCTTGTCAATGCCCACATCCCTGGACAGGGATGCCAGCTGCTTGGTTTCACTCCCATCTAGTTTCATATCATGGCCCACGATAACCCAGCATTGAAGCAGCCAAGTCAGAAGGGGCTCACCCAACTGGTGGCTGAAATCATTTCACATATCTTGCAGCTCACCCAGGGATAGGGATCAGGTGATTATCTCTGGTCCTGCCTCTTCCTCCTGTTGTGAGGACCCTGCTTCCCCTTCATCCCTCGCTAAGCAAACTGATTCGGTCTTGCATTTCTTCAACTGTATATGTATGGCTGCTACCAGCCCAGGCTGATCCTCTGGTTCAGCTGCAGTTTGAGTGTCCACGGTGCCTGCTGGCCTGCTTTCCTCCTCCCCCTGAGGGTACTGTCTAGTGATGAGTAGTGTCTGATAAACAGTAGCCAGGGCCCAGCACGTTGCATAACTTTTTGCCTCTCTGGAGCTGCCACAGCATTTTTCTTTCAGATATTCTGCCACTTTATCAGGGTCCTGTAGTTGTTCAGTGGTGAACTTCCAAACCATTGGAGAAGTCCTCCAAACACTGGCCCATTTTCTCTCACCTTCCATGCCACTCTGCCTCTACCCTCAAGGCAGATCTTTGAATGACCTTCCTAAAATTCTCTTTCATAACTCTAAACATGGTGTGGACTGCACTGAGGAGACCTGGCAGACTTAGCAACAAGAACATGCTTTCCTTAACATCCAAGGGCAATTCAGAATTCTCAAAAGCTGTTGTAGCAGGCCTGAAGGAGGAAAAGGGGGTGAAAAGCTAGAGAAAATCATCCTCCCCTATTCCCCCCACAGATGGGGTACACTTATTAATGAATTCCCAGACGTAGCCCCTGAGGTAAGGGCAGGACAGCAACACTGAATACACATCCCAAATGACTCTCATTGCCCTTGATGTTATCATGTCATAAACTGAACAACAAAACAATCCTGATCCCTCTCTCTGCTCTGAAAAAGAGCATTGCCAGGAGCACATAGTGCATATATAAGAATATACGCAGGGTTAGGTACCACAACCATGTGAACAGACCAAGCAACATTGTGACCCGTGGCTCTGTACCTAAAACAGTAAACGCTTAGATCAAATTTGTTTCCAACCCACGCTGGTCAAATCTGTTGTTGTCTCAATGCTTCATGCCACACACTGGGTGTCAAACTGACTGTCATGGTGTAGGAATGGTACTCCCCAATTTAGCGTTCCCACTGAATCACCCCAGACCAAATGCCACTCACTTACCCCCCCACATCCCCCTGCGGTGGGATGGAGAGGAGAACTGGAGGCACAAAAAGGTAAAGATCACAGGTTGAGACAAGAATTTACTAGAAACAGCAATGAAATAAGAAAACGAACAGTAACGAAAACAATACTAAAGAGAGAGGGTACAATACAGACAAATGATTCACATGCGGTTGTTCATGCGGAACCTGGTACCACCTGACTGCGCACCCTGGCAAAACCAGAAAAATGCCACCCCTCTCCATCCCCCCTGTGCACGGTGTAAGATGGTATGAGGTGGTATTAAATAACCCCAGAATACTGGCCGTGTCCCTCCAAGCTGCTACAACAATAAACCCTGTCCTGGTCAGAACCAGGACAGTGTTTTACAAACACCGCTGCTCTTTCTTCAAGCATCTAAAGGAGATAAAGAATAGTGAACAGCCTTAAATGCTAAGCCATTTTTTAAGTTTTACAGCAACAGAGAAGCACCTTTGATAATGTGTGCTCTGCTTTCCAAAGATGAAAATAACCATCCAGGGACACAGCTCCCAGCTCCTATTATTAAAAAAAAAAAAAAAAAAAAAAGTAAGAGCATTAGTTTCTGTATTATAGATGTCCTTACAAACTCACATTCTAGGTTGATTCTCCAGTATATTTGATTAAGATTATTTTTTAATTTTTCAGATACATATGGACAGTTTTAGGACTACTCAACCGTCTTGCGTATCTTACCGACCTTGTTCTTATTGTTGAAAGCCAATGCTCGGACTTTGCAGTTGTCAGGATTGGTGTTCTCCTTAGGGATATCCTTCAGAGCCCTGTGTGTTATGTGGGCATAGACAGGAACTTGAGAGACATTATAGCTGGCATTGCTTTTGGACAACACATTCTCTGTGACTTCCCAGAGACCCATTGAACCATCCCGGGAACCTGAATAAATAGTCCATAACAGAATTTCACATATACATAATTCCCCTTTTTAAAAAATGAACTGCAATAAACAGTAAGGTCTGAAAGAAAGAAAGGATACTTTAGATTAATTTAATCTAACCAAACACATTGTTGGTGCCTATATATTAATTATTGTTAGCAAAATAATGATTTTACTGAGCTGTAAAGTTGATAACATTGCGAATTCATTGTCAACTGGTTTGTCTACATGGTTTCCAAGAAGCTAGATCATCTCATCTGTTTTCAAACTTATTAGGATGCATCAAAAAACCACAATCCTGTACAACAATCACCATTACAGACTCACATGTAGAATAAACTCAGAGGCAACTGAATAGCCTATGCATTCAGCCTGAATCTGGCTTACCAAGGCCAAGACTGACAGACTGTTAAGCCAATACAAAAACCTCCAAGAAAACTCAGTTGGGTTTACAACAATTTTAGATCACTTGATTTCTGACAGTATGTTTATGGATATGTACACACACATTAGTGAACTGAACAGAAACATCTATTTAAAACAATTTGCACCAAATCTATTTTTAATTTCTTTTTTAAACTCATGCAACCTCTTGCACAGGAACTGAGTCTGAACAAGTAAGAACTCATTTTATTTTTCTACTGAATTTGAAGATATTAACACAAAATATGAATTAATAAGAGTACCAATACTGAATGAAGGAAGCTAAATGTCTATGGTTCATAAATCAACACAGGTTTAATCCAAGGGCCTATACCCATCCCTTCTGGCATTTAGGCAATTCACTTCTAAGTCAGCTCTGACATGTACCTCAATTTCTTCCCTAAACAATGTGACAATGTTTTTTTTTTATGCAGATATTTGGGTTGGAAAATTGTAAGGATCAACTCAAGGATTACCTTTTTATTAATACTACTGAATTATCAATTCAAGTATTTCATTTTTATACAAGACTTACAATATTCTGTCACCTACAGTTTGACACCTCCTTGTACAGAATACTACAACCCTCTCAGCACAGAAAGACAGTAAACTACTACATTAATTCAACTGCATATTGCTGCCTTTACCTAAATTAAGTAATATTTTATGAAGTTACACTGATTATCCAACTACACTGACTAAAAAGTCAGTAATTGACATTTTCTAATACAACCTTCTGTATTAATTACCATAGTATTTGTGCATATATATATACACACACACCACTTTACTGATAGCTTGATAAAACAGAGTTTTTATTAATCAGTCTTTCATAGGATTTCAGGAAACCAATACTGTTCTGCTGTATTCAAAGTTGTTAACTGACAACCAACACCCCTCTTGAAATTATTCTTGTGCAGGATCCTTCCCTTGAACTTACTGTGTTTAGACACCCGCTCATGACGACACCTACTGTAAAGATAGCAGTATTCCCTCTAATAGTAGAAAAAAAAAATCCAATCTAGACCAGGGCCCTACAACAACAAAAAAAAAACAAAAAAGAAAAGCAGTGTACTAAGTCCAAGAATGGTTTAAATAGGCAAAGTAGTTCCAAGTGATTTCAAATGCCTTATAAAGGTGTTTCCCTAAGACCTATCAAGTGCTGTAAATCAGTATAAAATTCTGGGAAAAACAATAAAAATTAACTTTACCAGAAACAGCCATATTATCGCTTATCCATGCAATTGAAAATATCCAGTCCTTATGTCCATCCTAAAAGTAAAGAAAAAAACAGATTTTCTGTGCCATTATATTCTGCAGTGGTCTCAAGGTAGACAAAAAAAAAAAAATCAAAGTGAAGAATACTTAAGTGCAAACTCAGGAGGAGAGACCTATGTTAAAAACATATAAATAAGTTTCCAGTATCAAACTGGAGCAGTTTAAGTACCTAACAGTAATTCTAACTTTTATTGATTTTGACCTGTATAATTGAGAGCAATTAGGTGATAGAAAAAGATCTCTGATCAAGGACAAATTAATCTCAATTCTAAAGACTTGGGTTTTTTCCATTTTGAAAGCAGTGTTCTTTAGTTCTATAAAGTAGCTGCATACTTTTATTTCCTCAAATGCACATCCTTACTATAAAAAGAAACCAAAGCATTATGATTATAATATACGACCTACAGATTAATTTTTCAGGAATCTTTTACTCAGCAGGTGAGAAACCTATGGAGAAAAAAAAGACCATAAAACTCTAGTTCTGTTTGAAAAGCTGCAGTCACAGTGGCACACAAATGAATAGCAAGTCATGCAAATCTTCAGTCAAGCCTTTCTGCAGCCAGTTATCTCCTACTGCAGAAACTCTGACTGAACCTCTGCTGTTGTAGTTAACGTCTATGAAAAGTCCTGAATCAAAAAGGAAAAATAAGAGAGAAGTGCTTACAGGACACCACTATACTAATTTCAGCCTTTTTTCTTTTTAAGACTGACTGTTTCAAAAAGGTCTCACAATATTTCAGAAATAAAAGCAATACCAGAGTCTATCAAACTGCCATGAGCCACTGGGTTAGAACTAATCCTCAAAGCCAAGTTCTGCCTCTGAAATAATACATATATAAGCTACACTGGAAAACCTTGAATCATCTTTACAATTTCTCAAAAGACCTTTCTCACTAAAAATAGTTTTAGAGATCATCATCACCACAATTATACTTTAACAGTTAAGATCTTGTTACATTTTCAATGCTTAAAAGTAATCTGAAGTAGACCTGAATGAGGGTAAGGAAGAAGAAATCTGACTCAGAACCCTGAGAATCGACTCGCATGTTTATGTACTCACTCATATTTAAGATATCTTGTCAAAAAAGACAACTTGATCAGGAATATTTTCAAGCTTTCAGAAATTCACTCTCCACTACAGAACTCCCAAATCTTAACCTTGCTCTGACCTTATGCACTTTAAAGTAGTAACTCTTGGGACAAAATAAACTTCTCCCAAATACTCCCACTTACATCTCCCACACACACAGGATCAAGTGTAGGCAGACGATAAATTGCAAGACTGTTGGGGTTGTCTCCACCTGTGGCCAGAAGGGTCCTTGAGGGGTTGAGCTCAATAGCATGAATACCACATCCCTGCTGGTTCACCATGCCAGGTTCACGATCTTTCAGAATAGGAATCTTGGTAATTTGAGCAGTCTGGACATCTATTACAAATAACTGAGGGGAAAAAAGCAGATACAAGTCATTAACAAATAGATAAGAAAACCAAGATGGTCAAATATCCTCCCTATTTTGAACTAACATTCTTTTAAATGTAGAATCCACAAATGCTGCAAGTATGGTTGAAAAATGCATATATTCCTTCCTAAAACAACTAAACTAACTTAATTACAGTGGGTTTTACTTCAATCACCCATCCTGGTTTTGGCTAGGATAGTTAACTTCCTTCTTAGTAGATATTACAGTGCTGCATTTTGGATTTAGTATAAGAATAATGTTGATAATACAGTGATGTTTTAGTTGTTGCTTACACTAAATCGACTTCTCAATTTTCCATTCTTTGTCAGCAAGCAGGTGCACAAGACGCTGTGAGGGAGCATAGCCAGGACAGCTGACCTGAACTGGCCAAAGGGATATTCCATGCAATATAACATCATGTTCAGTATATACAGTGGAGGGAGTGGGCAGGGAGCTGCCAATCACTGCCAGGGGACAGGCATTGGTCAGTGTGTGGTTAGCAACTGTATTGTGCATCACTTGTTTCTCCTGGATTTAATTTCTCTTTTTCTTCTTATTATTATAACAATATTTTATTTCAATTACTAAATTGTTATCTCAACCCACCGCTTTTACATTTTTTCCAATTCTCCTCCCCATCTGTGAGGGAGTGAAAAAGGTTATTAAAGTTATTATTGTCTTGAAACAACTCAGTGTGTGAGGGGAGGGAACAGATCGGGTTCTGCCAAGATGGAATGGTGCTCTACCCCCCCCCCATAACCCCACCTCCTTGAGAACTTCTAGTGTAGCTGTCAGTCACAGGCACACTGGGAGCACTGCCCCACACCACACTCCCTAAAGCCCCTAACCCAGCCTGAGAATGGCTAGCACACTGGAAGTCCAACCTAGAGGGGGTTGTGGTGGTGTGGCCACTGGAGTTCAGAGCAAACAAAACTAACACCATGTGGCTACTGCACAGTCAGGACCCGACTGTCTGGACACATGGAAGCTTAAATTGCACAGGAAGCAAGGTGGTAGCTATAATTCTCCCATTTTCTCTCTTCTTCTCCTAATCTCCTTTTTTGATATTTGGGTAACATAAAGCTGAAGCGGTTGGATTTTGACAAGTTGTATGGGTTAGCATGTGCTAAGTCATTGCTTTGTCAAGTGATTTATTTCAGTTGAATGTTGCCCTTTAAACTTTTGACAAGTTCTCTTATTTTCCAAAGTTTGCCAGTAAAAGTGTGTTATTTGACATCCTGAGAAACGTGCAGCTTTTTCTCTTGCATGCTCTCTCAAGGTATAAAAAGAACTGAAGGGCCTTTAATAAGTCCTTCAGGTGGATTTTTGGAGCCTTGTATATTTTTAACATAAAACCCCTTCAATGAGCTCGTTGATTTACTTGTTCTCACAGTTGTTGCACTTGTTCTCAGAGTTGCGTTGTGTGGGAACAAGCTGAGTCACTCTGCACCTGCATTTAGTTAACTGGGATCAAAAGGGAGGACTGACCTTGGCTGCATGTTTTGACAGAGAGAATGCTGTGTTTCTCAGAGTGGAAAACCACTTAACAGTCTGCATGATAGCATGTGTTTCTGCTCATGGCTGAACACAGCCACCACATGATGCAAGTGTGAATGCGTGGGATCAAAACACTGGTTTAGGGTGATCCTGGGAATTCTGGTTAACTAAAAGACAACACCAGGTGCTGTTTACAAGAGAATATGAATAAAAGGGGAACACCGAAAAAGGTCAGTGGAGAAATCCCTAAATCAACTTCTGTTTGTGTATGCAGCCTCATCCTTTCAGTGCCCATAGCATTGTGTAACACTTTACTTGCAGCATGTGTTCCCTGGGTGGTGTTTATCTATCATCCTTGAGGCCTGGGCCAAGGTTATCATTTTGTTGTACTTTGTAATGCTGGCCTATGATATAATAGAACAGCTGGTTGTGAAACCAACCTGGTATATGTACTCAGCATTGCCATCATATCTGTACTTTGTGAGCCATCTATTGGGAACTATTAACAGTTACGTCTTTTGCCTTTTCTCCTTAGATAGCCAACCTACAGGGAACACATCTTTCAATATCCATCCATCCAACATCTTCCTTCTCCTCCAGGATGATTACAGTAGTGTTTGAGAATTTTAAAGATTTTGAATATCCTTTGAATACCTTTGAAACCAACCTGGTCCTTTTGCTAGGAGTGAGCATGTTGTTGCATGTAGTTCAGGTCTTTTTTAAGGTTACACAACTATTTAAAGAACATCACCTAGAGATCTGCCTCAAGGCTGAATAGCTCTGAGTGTCAGGATGTGTGGGAATAGTATGGGCAAGTACCTAGGGCAGTGGGCACCTCCAGTGTTTTGGAACCTCATCCCTAAACGAGTGCAGAGTTCAGAAAAAATGGTAAAATATTTGCAAAAAGCATACTGTCACCCTGGCAGTTCCAGAGAGACATAAACCACTGTAATGTGCTGGGGCCTGACTCAGGCCTATCAAGTCCTCTTCAACATGACTCAGTACCCTCAAGAGGAAAGAAGGTCTCTGAGCCTGATGACAGTGACAGGCCCTGCAGCTACTCCAACCCTGGCAACAGACACTGCAGCAGAACCAGAGAACTAACCTGTGCCAGTACTAGTTACCCCTGTACACAAGAAGAAAGGGATACAAAAAACACCTCAGTGAAGGAGGATAAAGCAGGGCCATCACAGGAACAGGAGGAAGAGACAGAATAAGATCAAGAGGCAATCAAGTATCTATCGACCAGAGCCTGAACTGCAAAATCATCCTTCCCTTATATACAATACTGTGAGCAGAACAGTTTGCCAGGCTGTTTCATCAAGTATACTTCCATTTTTTGACCTGCATTTCAGAGACAACAGTTTGGGGGGAAGGGGGGGGGGAGGGAAGAAAGAGGGACCCAACCAAGTTACC
>JAWWMA010000093.1:1835723-1846975 GCA_035041425.1 Mionectes olivaceus | reverse complement strand
TCACCTGCCTAGCTCCAGCACACCACTCGTGCTGTTGCCCTTCTGCACCAACCTCCCCTGGGTTAAATCCTCCACACCCCAGTCTCCCTGCTTTTCCCTGGATGGACTGGTACCTCCTCTCTTGCCAGCTGCTACCTCCATAGCCCCGGGCCTGGCGCTGTCTGTGGAGGGGTTTCCAACCATCCCACTCACCTTGGGGTCTCAGACCAGCTACTGCTGCTGAGATCCACCATTTGCTACGTTAGCTCATCTGGAGGTCAGTAACAGCTCCCTTGTTCACACCAATAGCACAGAAACCCACTAGACTAGACTGGAGGCCCAACAGCATGGTCTGCCAACCATCGGTGAGCAACTGCAACCTTCACTCCTCCGGAGGCCCAACAGCACCACCTGGTGACCGTGAATGAGGCACAGCAGCCCCTTCCTCCCAGGGTGCACTAGCGCCCCCTACTGTTTGTACTTATAACTGCACCGAAAGGCAAAAAAAGTACTTAACTGGAGGTTTTTTGGTGGAAGTTTGTTTAAGGGATTATTGCTTGTTTTGTCATGTTACCTATGTACACACATATATATAATTATATACAGACTCAGGTGATTATAGAGGATTCTATGAGGCCTTGAAAGCAGTGTACGGGCTTAAACACCTGGTTCAAAGCCTTTTACTCAGCGCAGATGGTCAAATGCTTCTCACAGATAAAATTTCCATTCTGAATCGATGGTCTGAACATTTTCAGACTCTTTTCAGTACCAACTGTGTAGTTCAAGGTTCAGCAATTCAGTACATTACACAACAACTGGTGAAAAATGAATTGGATATTGCCCCTACTATGGGAGAAACTCTTAAGGCCATACAACAGGTGAAAACTGGCAAGGCAGCTGGTGTTGATGGAATCCCACCTGAAGTCCGGAAGCAAGGAGGCCAAGCACGAGTTCCTGGTGCGTTGTGGGGAACTAGGTGAATTACCATTAGATCTTTTTGATGCAGCCATCATCACTCTGTATAAGAAGGAGATAAATCAGACTGTTCAAATTACCGAGGTATTTACCTTGCTCCTAAAATCCTGGCAAGAATTCTTTTGAACAGATTAATACCCACTACAGCAGAAGAGCTTCTACCTGAAAGCCTGTGTGGTTTCAGAGCTAATAGGAGCACCACAGACATGGTATTTGTTCTCAGACGACTGCAAGAGAAGTGTAGGGAACAGAACAAAGGACTCTATGTAACCTTTGTTGACCTCACCAAAGCTTTTGATACTGTGAGCAGAAAAAGTTTGTGGCAGATTTTGGAATGATTAGGATGTCCCCCCAAGTTCCTCAAAATGATCATTTTGCTTCACGAGGATCAGTGTGGCCAAGTCAGATATGGCGATGCACTTTCTGAGTCCTTTCTAATAAGCAATGGTGTGAAATAAGGTTGGGTTCTTGCACCAACCTTATTCACAGTCTTCTTCAGTATGATACTCCAAAGGGTCACGGCAGACTTCGATGATGAGAATCATGTCTACATCTGATACCACACCGATGGGAGCCTGTTCAACCTAAGGCAACTGAAGGCCCACACTAAGACCTTAAATCATCTTGTCCGGGAGCTGTTTTATGTGGACGATGCCGCCCTCGTTGCCCACACAGAAACAACTCTGTAGCGTTTAACATCTTGCTTTGCAGAGGTTGCCGAGCTTTTTGGGTTGGAAGTCAGTTAGAAGCAGACAGAAGTTTTCTATCAACCTGCACCTCAGGAAGTCTTTCATCATCCTCGTATCATCATTGGCAAATCAGAACTCAAGTCAGTCCAGCAGTTTAATTATTTGGGAAGTATCATCTCCTCAGATGGTAAAATTGACAAAGAGATAGACAACAGGTTAGCAAAGGCATATAGAGCTTTTGGAAAACTCCATAAGAGTTTGGAGAAACAAACACCTGAAGAAAAGTACAAAGATTAGTGTTTACAGAGCCATTGTTTTGTCTACTCTTTTATATGGATCTGAATCATGGGTCATTTACCGCCACCACTTGCGACTTAGAACACTTCCACCAACATTGCCTCCGTACAATCCTAAACATCCACTGGACTGGCTATGCGACTAATGCATCTTGAACAGGCAGCAGTTGCGAGTACTGAGGCCATGCTGCTGAGAACACACGTAAAATCATTCTTGAGGAGAAAAGACAACGCAGAAAGAACCATGTCTTGCTGATACCGCCTAAGGAGACTTTCCACTGTGCCTTTGTCTATCTCGCATTGGCCTTTTTAGCTGTCAGTGCGCTTGCAGCAAGCATGGGTAGAGTCCTTCTCAAATCTTCGTTCATGAAGCCTAGCCATGATGATGATGATAATGATGATATATATATATATATTCTTTACTGAAGAGCTGTTATTTTCTTTTCCACAACTTTTCAGTTGGAGCCTTTTAATTTCAAAGTTATAGTTTCTCAAAAGGAGGAGTTTGGGTTTTCGCATATCCCGCCCTCCTTAGCAAACATTTTTTGTCTCATTAAACTGAAATACCGAGTAACATTGTAACCAGGAAGTTCTGTACCTAATACACAAACGTTTAGATCAAAGCTGTTATCTCAACTCTCTTGTGCCCCACATTGTGTGCCAATTGAATGTGGTGGTTTAACGCTAACTGGACATTAAACTCCAAATAAGCCACTCCCCATCACCCTTTCCCCTCTGGTAAGAGAGGGACAAAGGCAGAGACTATGGGTTGAGATAACAATTTACTGAAAACAAACAACAATGGAATAAGAAATGTACACTAAGAACAGCAATATAAATAACAAAAGAATACAAAAAGAGAAGGTGATTAGCACACAAAAGATGTTCACCACATCGACTTAGTTCCAGGTGGCCACAGGAAAAAAGACAAGATGGTGGTTGTTCCCAAGTGCAGTGCCATGTGGTTTTAGCCATGTCCAAGCCCGAGGTAACAGAAAACAATGATGGACAAACCCCTGAAAGCTAGATTGTCCACATTGCGCCACCAGTTTGTTCCCTGTGGCTCCTTCCTGCACTGTCACCGTGCCGCATTGACTCCACCCTGCACCTCAGAGCCACATTCGCTGTTTTTCAGAACCATGTCCTGGAACCATATTCACTACTTTTTTCAGAACCATGTGCTGGAGGGATGGGTGGTGGTGGCAGAGGACGGTGTTTGCAGGGTTGATCCTGCCAATCCCCCATGAAGAGAGTGAGACAAAATGGTGCACTTCCAGGAGTTTGTTCACCTTTTCTTCCTCCCGAAGCCACGCTCCCCAGAGACATGGGTGGTATAGAGCAGCCAACTGGTCATGCCCACACGGTTCTAAGCTCTACCGCCCTCTGCAATCAGGATACCACCATAACAGATGTAGCCCGAAGTCATGGACTAAACAAACTCAGTGGACATTTTACAGACTTTTTACAGATGTTTCACAGGGGTGGTCCATAGAGTAAGGGAATGATATCTGTGTATTATATCAAAGGATGGGAAGGGGTTTGTATGGGGGTATGTTTTGGATTTGTGACAAAACCAGTGTTGATAACACAGGGATGTTTTAGTTATTGTTGATCAGTGCTTACACAGCATCAAGGCCTTTTCTGCTCTTTACAGTGCCCCACAAGCGATGAGGTTGGGGATGCACAAGAAGTTGGGAGGGGACACAGCTGGGACAGTTGACCCCAACCAACCAAAGGAATATTCCATACTCTATGACATTGTGTTCAGCAGTAAAACTGAGGGGATGAAGGTTGGCAGGGGTACCATTGATTGGGGACTGGTTGGACATTGATGAGTTGGTGGTTTTCTTTCATATCATTTGGTTTCTCTTTTTATTTTATTTTCCTTTGTCTTTGTTGGTTTGCTTTTTTTTCCTTACTTTTTTTTTATTAAACTGGGGTTTTTTCCCTCTCAACCTATGTATTTTCTTATTTTTATTCTTCTTTACTCCCCATCCCACTGTCGGGAGAGTGAGTGAGTGACTGTGTGGTACCCAGTTGCTGGTTGGGGTTAAACCATGACACTGACCATTGCTTACACAGTATCAAGGCCTTCTCTGTTTATCTCTCTGCCCCACTGTGAGACACTGGATCAGTATTTAATTATTGGGTCAAAACCAATCAAGTGTGTGTGTGGGAGGAAAACCAGGCCAGAGCCCACATGGCAGTCCTGGAACCCACATGGCAGGGCTCACAGAGCTCACATGGCAGGCTCTGCAGTAGCAGTTGTCAATCAGAAGGGAAGCCTGGGAGCCCACCCACACCATGTCCCCTTGAGCCCCTAACTCAACCTCTGATTGGTTACACCACTCCTCACTCTGGCCTGGAGGCACTAAGTGGTCAGTGAGCCAGACATCCCACCTGGGAGGAGTGGCCACAGAGCGCCAAAAAACATAAATACAACAGTATATAGTCTTTATCTCTCTTTCTTGTCTGAGAGCTGCCTCCCCCATGTGAAACTGCACTTCCATAGGGCTCTTTGGTACTAACTACTTCTCTTATTCTCCTTTATTCTTTCTCTTTCTTTACTCCTTTTTCTTCTTTTAATATTTTTCTTTCTTTACTCTTTTAATCCTTTTTTTTCTTACTTTTAATATTTCGGGTAACTTAAAACCAGTGGATTGAATTCTGCTAAGTTGTGTGGGTTGGTGTGTGCTGGGTCAGTGCTTTGTGGAATGGTCTACCTTGGTTGTATGTTACTCCTTTAAAATTTTTGCCAAAATATCTTATTTTTTCCCCTGAAATTAAAAGTATCTCCTGAGAAATGTGTGCAGTGTTCTCTCTTTACACTGTCTTGAGTTATCAAAGAACTGAAGACTCTGTAAAATTTCAGCAGGCGAAGTTTTGGAGCCTTGAGTGTGTTTTTAAAAGTAATACTCCCAGTTGAGCTTGGGGCTTTGGCACTGGGGTCTTACACCCATCAGTAAATAGGTTGGGGGTGCACACGGAGCTCTGAGGGGACATAGCCAGAGACATTCCATACCATATGATGCTGTGCTTAGCAATAAAAGCTGGGGGAAGAAAGAGGAAGGATTTTGGATTTATGCCGTTTGTCTTCCCAATAAATCATTATATATAATAGAGCCCTGCTTTCTTGGAAATGGTTAAACATCTGCCTGTTGATGAGACAGAGTGAATCAATTCCTTATTTTGCTTGGTTTGCATGCACAGTTTTTGCTTTACTTATTAAACTGGCTTTATCTTAACTCACAAGTTTCCTTACTTTTACCCTTCTGATTCTCACACCAGAGCAGGTGGATGCCTGAAGGAGGTTGTGATTCCATGGGAGGTCCATGCTGGAGCAGGGTCCTGGCAGGGACCTACTGACCTGTGGAGAGAGGAGCCCATGTTGGAGTAGGTTGTCGCTGCTGGGGTGGACTTGCGACGTGGTGTCAGAAGGCAGCAACCAGGAACCCGCAGAACAGGAACGCTTTATTCCAGCTACCAGAGCCACATATATACAGATTCTGGTTGCACATGTCATGGCGCAATTGGTCCAGCGGTCATATAAGCAATCCATCATTGGATACACACTACGCATGTTCTCAAACAGTGACTCAGCACCGAGTCAGAAAGGAAGTAGACTGGCTACCGGAAATCCATACTTGTGTAACTGCCTTTCCATTCCGATGTTGCCACCCTGACTAAGCACAGATGTTCAATTCCCTAATACCTAACACACAAAGATTCCCAGAACCAGCTGGAAATCTCCCACAGTAGGTTTCCTGATAGGACTTGTGGCCCTATGGGGGACCCATGCTGGAGCAGGTTGTGCCTGAAGGACTGTACCCCTATTACCAATCAGATCAGAGTAGGGTAATAAGAAATAACCCCCCAAATCTTAAAATGCCTTCCTCCCAGTCTCAATTTCATTCCCAATTTCTCTACCTCCTCCTCCTGAGTGGAGCAGAGGGACAGGGAATGGGGATTGTGGTCAGTTCATCACACACTCTCTGCCACTCCTTCCTCCTCACACTTTTGCCTGTGCTCCAGTGTGAGATCCCTCCCATAGGAGACAGTTCTCCACAAACTTCTCCAGTGTGAGTCCCTTGCATGTCTCCTCTCCATGGGATGCAGTCCTTCAGGAATAGATTGCTCCAGTGTGGGTCCCCCACAGGGTTACAAGTCCTGTCACAAAACCTGCTCCTCTCTTCACAGGCCCACAGGTCCTGCCAGGACAGACTCTTCACAGGGTCACAGCCTCCTTCGGGTGCATCCACCTGACCCTGGCACGGCATCCTTCCTGGGCTGCAGGTGGATATCTGTTCCACTGTTAACCTCTATGGGCTACAAGGGAAGAACCTCCCTCACCATTGTCTTCACCACAGACCAAAGGGGAATCTCACCTCCAGCACCTGGAGCACCTCTTCCCCTTCTTTCATCACTGATCTTGGTGTCTGCAGAGTTGTTTCTCTCACATATTCTCACTCCTCTCTTCCAGCTACTGTTGCACAGCATTTTTTTCCCCTTCTTAAATATGTTATCACAAAGGTCCTACCACCATTGCTGATTTGACTCAGCTGTGACCAGTGGAAAAAAAGAGATTATTATCACTGTTATTTAGATTAATTAAATAGCACCACTGTTAGTCTGTAATTTTGGTATGGGGGACAGAGTGTAGGATTCTGCTTATCTGATCTCCAACAGCTTTTACAAAACTGATAGCCGGGAGGAAAGTCCGATCAAAACATGGGGCTCACTTACTTTTCAGGAGAGTACAGACTCAGTCTAAAAAATTTGCAGCATTCATATTACTTAATACTGAGAGAATGTAAAGACTCATGAATACTGACAGCTTCAAGATGGAGTTCAGTGTAATCACCAGGATCAAACAACTGACATGAATTATCAGAAATATGCTCTATACCCTGAACAAATGTTTCATAAGCTTTGTGTAGTGATACCTGATCTAAATTAACAAATTTGTATTCTTCAACATATTCCCTATCCCCCAAACTCTGGATTTGACATTCCCAATGCCAAACATGCTCTATAGAAGCCATGGGGTATTCTGTTGTGCCCCTGCTGAATTTCGGGGTTGGGGTAAATCTGGGTTTTCAAATATCAACTCAGGACTTGGGAGTAAAAGTGGTGGTCCTCCCTGGAAAATATCCTCACTGTGTTAAACAGCCTCTCTCTCTGCAGGGGTTCTCTTACCTAGAGGCTCTCAACTGTGCCATTGTCAACTCTGAGCTCTATACATTCTGACCCTTCTGTTACATACAGTGCCACCCATCCAACGGGTGAGAGAGGAGAAGAGATAATGGATGAGACTGAGAGGAGAGAGTAGGGGAGAAACAGTAGATTGTTAGGTGGATTAGGAATTGGTTGGATGGTCTCATCCAGAGGGTAGTTGTCTCGGTTCAAATGAGACACAGGTGTTTTGCTGGGAATGAATTATGAGGAAGACCCAAAACTCCTCCCTCTAAGCAATTACAAGTCTGAGATTAAGAGACTCCAATTGAGGAACAGTGTGGGAAAGGCAAAATTACCAAAAAAAGTTACAAATGAGTGCTAGAGGAATGCTTCTGATTGTTGCACACAGCCAGAAACCTTGCTTGTAATTCCAAAAACTTAGACCAGTGATCCAAGAAACCGAGTGCAATTTATATTGTGTGTTTTCTAATACTTCTTCATGGCAGCTCAAGGAAAGCCAACCTATAGTCTGGCTGCTTGGAGGTGGTTGAGCTCTAAGTGATTCTATCTCATGAGTTTGCAGGATGCCCAAAGAAAGAGTTTCATCCTAAAATACTTTTTAAATACCACATGTGAGTGACAGATATAAAGAACAGATGGAGGACCATGAAATAAGTCTGAGGCTTCTCACTGGAGTGATCACAAATCAGACAGCTGACTGTTGTTAGATTGCCTTGTTTCAAAAATCAGAACTGCTATGCTAAATAGTGTTGAGCTATTTCACTGTTTTGGTTCAAGTGGAGTGTCTATATTTTAGGCCACTTTGCCCTTGTGACCACTTCTGTACAAATGTGACTTCCTACTTGTATGTCAAAACTTGGATTTTAGTTTAGCTTAGCTGCTCTAAAGTTGGGGTTTTTAAAGCCTGTTTTGAATATGACAAAAAAGATAGATCTTTTTAGAGACATAACAGAATACAGTGTTCAGGAGAGCTTTAGATTCCAGTTGTGTAGGGATAGTCTTGTCACAAGGGAAGCTAAAACATTGGGTATATTCACTTGAAAATCTGTTCAGTTGTTGGATTGTTGTGTGTTTGGGTTTTCTTTAGTTGTTATGAGCTAGAACATTACAATCAAACCAAAAAACAACAACCTACCACCAAAAAAACAAAACTGAGGCAATGAAGTCCAGATTCAACTTCCTTTGTATTGAGTCACCTGGTATAGTTTGCCCAGCAGAGATAAATAGCTCCCAAATACAGAAATGTGAGTCTTAATTGAATGCATTACACTTGTAAGTTTTTTTATACAATTTCTGCTTTTGATCTTAGGTCCTTTCTGTTATCTTGATGATGTCCCATTTAAGATAGGAGACAAATTCAAAACCCCAGCAGAGGTTGGATTACCCGTTGGTTTCGGCCTGCCTGATTCTTCTAAGCTTGTCAGAGAAGCCCAGGTAAGTGATGTGTTTTGCCTTTCTGCTCTCTTCCCCCTGGCTCCCAACATGTAGGGCTATAAACTGCAAGTAGTCACAGTTTGCACACATATTCAATGTTATTTTTGACAGTCGCATAGTGTCATTTTGTATGCCAGGCAGTAGTTGCAGTTAGAATGTATAGAAAAATAAAAATATGATAGGTTGTGCAAAAAGCTTCTAGTTTTTAAAACACTTAACATTTATTTTACTGTATCTACTTCAAAAAAGCAGAGCATTTTTGGTTGTAGTAGTTATAGGTCTAAATATTACCCTGACTAAATTTGAGTAGCATTTTTAAGAGGAAAAATGCTAAGAACTGATATACCCATGCTATGGCATGCTTGCAGAATCTTGTTTAAGGGTAACAAGTGTTTCTATGACCATATTTTGTGTTCTCACAATAGTGGGAGGAAGAAATAAATTTTCAGTTCTTCTTTTCTGTGCAGTTCTGAGTGGGAATTCTTTTCCAGCTGTAGGGCAAACAGGTTACAGCTTGGTACATGGATGGCTTCCAGGTCTTTGAGGAGCATGTCTCCATTATAATAAACTCATAGTAGTATAAAATCAATTGCTTTAGTGTATATGTTGAAAATCTAATCTCCAAATGCAGGTTGTGATACAAGAAGTCTAATTGAACTGTTTTCTTGTTTGGATCAATGATTTTCCTTGGTCAGTCAAACTGATGATTGTTTTAATTTCAGTTGTGACAGATGGTTCCTTTTTTATCTTTTTTTTTTTCTGCCCTGCAACTCATCCACTGGAGAGCTGACTATCTCAGTTACCCCACATCATGGCTTTTTCATTATAACCGTTAAATGATTACTTGATTGTCCTAATACACATATTTCCACTCAGTTAAGGTGGTGTGGGAGAGCTAAAGGAGACTTATGTCCTACTGCTGGCTTCATTGTGCTATGTCTCTATTTTACTGCCAATCTGACACTCAAGTATAGTATGCCCAATTGGACTGCAGCACCCTGCATAATAGCATGTGACTACGTAGAGTATGCATCTTGCAGTGGAATTTGACTTCTTTTACACCTGTAGTGAGAACTGTTAAAAAAATAAAAGTGCAGGGAAGCAAAATTGCCCAAAGCCATTTTTATATAAATACCCCCCTTTTTTAATACAAAAAAAGTATTTGGTCAGTTTTGGTCTATGTATATAACCATACACACACACACACAAACCCCCTGATAGCTCTGCTCAGAGAGCAAAGAATGTGTAATGAGTAGTGCTCAGCACTTCTGCCAGTGATTTGTTTTTCAAAATTACCTTGCTGATAAATTGAGTATCACACCTCTTGGAGTCTTAGAGCTAAGGGAATGGAAAACTTTTATGCAGTTGAGACGACAGGTGTCCAGGATCCCACTGGAGCCTGCTATAAGATAGGAACACATAGTGAGTCCCAGAAAAGCTCAGTAGAGGCCTAGCAAGCCTTGCTCATTTGTTGCTCTTTAGAGATAGGAATTTGTATGACCTAACAGTCCCATGGTAAGAGCATTCCTGTTCAGTTATGTGCCATTATCCTGGCAAGGGTATTTTATGACCTCTTGTGAATCACAGGTAGGTTATGCCCTGGACTTAGTTTGTAGCCTATGTTCTCTGAACATTCTGTGGTTATTTAAAGAGCATTTGAGGCTGTTCATTCTCATTAAGATATTAAAGCTTTAAGTAGATTTTGTCTGTCCAGAATTTTGTCCTCTCAACCAGGTCACTACTGTGACCAGTAAACTGGTAGTGAGTAGCTTAAAAATGGCTTCCTGTGCTAACCTGTCCCTGAAGGAGCTGATGTTAAATGAGAAAAGCTTGTGAGATCCTGTCATGCCAGTAACTGCAGCAAATTTTACTACTGCAGGTAGTTGCCATCATCACTGTAGCCAGTATAACCCCTTTGGCTGGTGAGCCACTGGCACTGGAGTAAGAATACCAATACCTCTTAAAGTAGTGGGTATAAAACTATAATATCAAGTCCTTTAGAAATATTTTAGGGGGAACTGAGTAATATTGTATTATTCTTTGGATGCAAAAATACTCTGATGTAATCTTGAATGACCTGTGGAACTTGTGGACAGGAGGTAGTTCAGTGGTGCCAAATCTGGGTATGATTGTCTATCTAGTAGACTTGCCCTTGCTATATCTGTTGTCTTGGGGGGAGAAGGTGGGAGGGCTGTGAAACTGATCTTGGGATGATCAGTAGCTCTATAGCAAAACTAAAGGTAGGAAGGAGGCAAAATATGATATTCTAATCCAGACTATAGACAGGGTTTGGTGCTAGAGACTAAAGGAACTACTTCTGAGGTCTTTTAGTTTTGCCAGTCTGTAAACCTACAGACAAGATATGCTGGGAAAAATTGATGCCTGTCCATGGTGTAGTGGGTTGACCCTGGCCAGATGCCAGGTACCTACTAAAGCCGCTCTCTCACTCTCCCTCTGCAACTGGACAGAAGAGAGAGAAAAAAAAAACAGTTAAGGATTCATGAGTACAGATAAGAGCTGGGAGAGGTCAGTTACTGATTACCTTCACCAGCAAAACAGACTCAAAGTGGGGATAGTACTTAAATTTATTACTAACAGGATCAGTTCAAGTTGGGAGGGAGTGTCGACCTGCCGGAAGGCAGGAGGGCTCTGCAGAGGGATCTGGATAGACTGGAGAGATGGG
>JAWWMA010000093.1:1679587-1690623 GCA_035041425.1 Mionectes olivaceus | reverse complement strand
AATTGTTATTCTGACTTATAATCTCTCTTTTGAATTGAGTTCATTTCCCCTGCTGGTCAACTTTTAAACCAGCACAATGATTTATCATTAGGCTTATCTTCATTGCTGGAAGTACAGCAAGACTACATAATGAGAGCAGTTTTCCAAATTTATGCTTATACATCAGTGAAACATGGACATTCTATACTACTAATAGCATTAATTACACGGACAAAATCATTACATCCTCCATCAAAGACAAACATTCATACCTAATCTGAGCACCTATAAAAAAGCTTCATGAGAATCCAGTCCCACCCTCTCCTACAAGGAAACATTACCATCAACACCATTTCATACCACTCATACCCTATTTTGCACTTAAAGAAAACTTCCTGCAAGTTAGGAGATAAGTAGTTAGTATGCCTGACTGGATTAGCAAGATCAAGGAAAACTATACTTACAGTATAGCGAAAGACTGTTGACAAATATTCAAGATTAAAATCCCAACTACATCAGATCAGTGCTACTGCACATTAAGTCAGTAAGAAACCCAGTTTCTCTACCAAAGTAATCACAAGACATACAGTAACAAATAAGTTCTACTGATAGTAAAAGTAGCTTTTCATTATCATCTCAACATTTTATCAATTACTGGTATTCTCCTATTCATTTAAATACATGTTAGTAAGATTATATTAAGACATTACAAGGACATGAAAATAAAGATTAACTATGTATCACAGGAACAATAAACAATTATCTTTAAGCATAATTAATTTTCTATTATTGAAAACATAGGTTTAAAAAACAACTATTCAGTTTGCTACCAAACTATCAACCCATAAGCGTTCATTCTGAAAAAGTAAATTTCTGTATCCTAGAGACACATGAAATGATCTAATAGCATTCCTGAACCTCTAACACTTATACAGCAATCACTAACTGCAACTAGAAATAATTAACAGGAGTTTACCAGGTTTCAGATATGCTGTATCAAGCTACAAGCAATTAAACTGTCAAATACCAGCCACCATGCATGATTCTGAATGAAAATAGAACAACTAAAATATCAGAATAATTTTGAGAAATATGCCCACTTTTTATTCCTTCTCAATGTACTCAAGAACCGGGGGGAAAGGCGGTGAGTCAACAATCAACACCAAGTTACCAGATGCAATAAGTGCCAGATACAAGGGAGGAAAAAAGCTATCTGCAAGAAGTTTCAGTGTTACTTCTTAGTCAAAAGACAAGAAGCTCACCAACTTCCCTTCACAAAGTGCAATATACCAAAACAATATCAGCATCACTATATTCTCCACTACCAGAACTGGAATTCAGGCTGCTGAGATGTACTCTACAGCACATTTCCAGACATCCCTCGGCCTACACCTCTTTGCCACCATCTTCCTGTCTCTGCCTGATTGGTATATTAAGCCTCTTATTAGTGAATGAGACACCTTTTTCGAAGTCCTGATCAGAGACTGGTACTTCTACAGACTGCCAGAAGTACACTTAAACGAGCACTTCTACATGCTGTTGCTGTGCATCATAAATTCCTGGAAAAGTATTCCTTGAGCAAGTTTTAAAGGTTTAAGCACTTTTAAAAAGAGTTTTAACAGAAATTGGGTAATCTGTTTTAATTTTCAGATGATCGTAATACCTGTCAGACACCTAAATGTAAAAACCTGATTTTTCTTCACAATCTTTTTTTCCAAAATACATACAGTTGATGTCATCAATCTGGTCTTTTTTTACCAAATCGAGATGTGTTTGGAAAAAAAAAAATTAAGCTAAATATTAGTAAAGAAAAGGAAGCTTCTTATTTGTTATCTTCAGTTTGAAAGCAAAATATTTGGTGGAATAAGAACATAAATACTAAGATTTAACACTACTGCTCTCGGAAGTTATGTACTACACAGAAGTCCAGTCTTCCCCCCCCCCCCAGTCAAATAACTGGACTATTTAACAGTAACACAGAAAAGCTACAGTATGCTTTTTGGCAAACATTAGTCATAGTCAATACATATAATTCTTAAAGCTACAAAAGTGTTTTTCTTTATCTTCTAAGGCAAATTCATTTTTATAAGATTTTGCTTATATGTAGGCTCTTTATTCTTACCAGCATAATACTGGATCTTTTAGCATTAGGCAGAAACAGCACTACACTTCAGAGGAAATACATAGAACATTTTCTTTCACAAATTTTGTAGAGAGTCATGTTCAGAGAGTACAGTCAAAGAAATACTACCTTCTCTTTCTAATGCAATGTGTAAAGACTGATGGATGCTGTTGCTTTTGGGAAGCTGACCCTTGGGAAAACCCCACGTCCTCCAGAAGCAAACCATATCCCTGCCCACAGAAGCCTCTAAGATAACAGATATGAAAAGCTGCTTATTATAATCTCAAGTAAAGTCAGTTTGTTTTTTTATTAGTAACTTTTTTCCCTGACTCCACTGTGTTGCAATATCACTAACTTTAATATTAAACAAGCTAAAAGAATTTGTCATACCCATACTTGCTTTCACCAGACATTAGCCTACAAATATGTAACACCCCAAAACATATGAGATGTCAATACTGAAATTGCACTTACTGTAATCACAGCCTTGCTCAGACAGATAGAGCCTCTGCAGCCATATTCAGTTTCATCTTCAGACTTGTAATAACTGAGTGTGTTGCTTTTCAGAACTACCCATCGATCCTGCCACCCATGAATGTAATTGGTCCACTGTAAAAAAAATTCAAAGATCAGCTAATAGAAAAGCAACAATAAGCAGTTTGGCTCATATTTCTCAGGGTTCAAGAAAGACACTTCGACATCAAAGTTCCTTCTTTATATTCACCTTAAAATAGTAAGCAGGAAATACAGCGGAAAAAAACCCACACTGGAGTTCTTAAACATTTAAAGAGACCTGCAGAATACATTTCTAATAAGATTCTCTTACCAAATTACTCCATTTCCTTCAAAGCTTCTTTCTTTACCAAAGGGCAGAACTGAAACACCAGTACATACACAGAGAACTGTAACCTACTTTTATTGATTTAAAATGTAATTATACACAATAAGTTATTAACAGTATAATTTTTTTAGTAGAAACCTTTGTGTGCTACCATTTCATTCTAATTAGCACCATACTTGACCACTCATATTACATTCAGTGTTCTCGTAGCAAAGGCAGCATCAGCTACACCCAGCACAATCATCCAAAAATGTTTGCATGCACTTAAACTACAGAATGTCAGAAGCCATGGCTTCACCTGCTACACCGGTAAAAAACAGCACTAGGACTTATTAGATTATAAGATTTTACAGATAAGAGCCAATGGCCTTCTTTTCTCCTAACCATTGTTCCCATCTCCAGGTTTCAAAACATTTTCAAGCCTAAAGGAGTTTACAGAGTCCCTCACAAAAAAAACCAGAGTACTAGCCCCATTACGGCTCTTCTCAGCATCCAGCACCTACTCATGATCTCAGTATTCCATGATTTGTGCCTTCTACACAGGTCTGTGTCTAGCTTTATTGCGAAGGAAAGAAATTCAAAACATAGTGTTTTCATTCTAAAGATATTTCAACATTATTCTGAAAGTACTTTGTGTTTAAAAAAATATCTGCTTTCAAACTTAGTAATTCCATATTCAGCTTTAAAACACTCCTACAGTTTCCCACTATGATCCAATGCATACTTGCAAGTCATTTCACTTTCAGCAATAAAAGAGCAAAAATTAATGTTTATTTTTAAAAAGGGGGAAACAACTTCAGTGCAATTTTTCTTCTATTCCTCATCACCTCCCATATCTCTCACAGCAGGGGTATTTTATTGCCCTGTTGATACTTGGACTAAAGATTGTGCTGCACATATACTGGGGCCTGCTCCTGGGAAGTGACCACAAGCTGCGCCTGCCTTCAGGAGCTTCCAGGCAAGGAAGCATGACGTCGCGGCTGCAGACCGCACCCGGGCCCGACGTCAGCTTCGGCCAGCAGCCGGACGAGTCGGGGAGACACCTCCACGCGCTCAGTTGGCCGCCCCCTCGCGGGCCTCTCTCCGGAAGCTCACGACAGGCAGCCAGCGGACTCGATACAGGGGCAGAGGGCGGCAGGGACTGCCAGGCGCCAACACCTCCCCCAGCCGCGGATGAAGCCGCACCCGCGACTCTTCCTCGAGCAACTGTTTCCTCACGCCGCCTCTCGAGGGTTGCGAGGGGTGAGGAAAGACGGACAGGCACTGCGCAGATGCGGGGGATAAATACGTGAGCACACCCCCCCCCCCGCCTCAGTCAAACGGGGATGTGGTGGTGCCTTCGGCTGATAGAGGGGACGCAGGCGGTTTGCGCCGGACGCCGAAGCGGCTGCCTAGCAGGCTCCGCGCCATCAGGTGGCGGCCGCCTCGGCCAAGACGGTGCCTCCCACGCCCCCCACCAGGCCCCTCCATCGGCGCCGGGAGAGGCAGGAGCCTTAGACTGTTCATCCGGAGCAGTGGGGTGGAGAGCAAACAGGCAGCCAGAGCTAACAGCCCTCGGCTAGCTGCGGGAGGGGGGACTGTAGTAAAACGCGGAAAAGGAAAGCGAGAGGCCATCAGGCACAGGCTGCGGGGAGAAGAAAAGGCAGCTTACCTTGCTGAGTACCCCACAGAGCTCAGCAGGCAGCCCGGGCTCTGTCTCGGGGTCCTCCTCGGAGCCAGAGGAATTCCAACTCTGATTGTCCGACATAGCCGAGCGGGGAAGAGCCAAGTGACCCCCGCCCACAGCAGCGTCAGCCTCCTCCTGCTGAAGTAATGGAAGCAATGGGCTCTACCTGAGCAACACCGCTCCGCACCCGCAGTACTACCAGCGACCGGCCGAGGCACGCAAGCTTGGGCTTCCCTCTCACTATAGTTCCACGGCCGCTACCCGCGTCAAGAACCACAACACAGAGTAAACGAGAAGAGACGAGCACAAGTCTGCCTGACACGCACACCACTTAAAGCGTAACGACCACCACAATCGTACACAAGGTGAGTGCTCTGTGCCACGATTTATTAGCTCCACCCCTTGCCTTTCCTCCCAGGTCCCCTAGCCGGGCCGCGCGGCGCCTGCCGGGAATTGTAATCTTCTTTCTTGCAGCAGTAAAGCTGGCTGCAATTGGCTCTTGGAGACGTAGTCTGATGTCTGATGTCTCTCTCCCGTCGGCGGATGGTTGCTATCTTGGTTTCGTCGTTTCTGTGGAATTAGTGGTGGATTTCAGCTTCGTAACCCGATGAGGTGGGGATCTCCGTTTCCTTTGCCACTGGGCGAGGGCAGTGGTGCTGCTTAGGGCGATGTTTGCTTGCTTTTTTGGGGGGGGGGGGAGTGAGGACCCTTTTTTTAATGAGGTGAAGCGTTTCTCCCGCCCTGCTCACCTTCTAGAGTGAGAGAAATAGTATTGCCGTCCCTATGTTAAGCCATCAGGACTTGGGGGGTAAGCGGCAAACATTTCTGTCTGGAGGAATTATGACTCTCTTAAGACAGGACCATAGTTACGAACTGGGTAGTGGTAAGGGGTGATCAAAATATAAAGCAATGACACAAGATTGTAGCCTTAGTTGCTTACTAGAGCTAATTCTTAGAATTAGAATAGGGCCTTGCTTGCTTATGCTAACTTACAGACAGAATATGGTTACTTTTATAATGAGGACTCTAGCAGGAAGAGAAAACCTTGGAGTTTTGATAAGGAGCTTTGAGGCTTAAAAGGGGGAACCTTGAAGGTTGATAAAGAGAGACTCCTAGAGATGATAACAGTTTTGAGTTAATTGGACAGTGCCAGCTCAGCAGTTCTCTGCAAAGGTAAAAAGTTTTTAGAGCTGAGGAAGACTTCTTACTTCATCCAAAAGACCCCCAGAAAGAAGACCTCCAAGGGGTGTTCCAAGGCAGAGTTATAGGAGTGGTGTATGTTAATGATTTAACTTCACACTTTTCAGGAATTTGCTGACACAGGTAATGCATATGTGACACAACTAATGTATATGTAATACAACTAATGCATATGTAACTATATCACATAAAAGGAGCTGAACAAAGGCAATGGGTGGAGATATCCCCTATGCACCCAGCACTGTGAATAAACACACCTGCTTCAATACTCTTCATGAGGTTTGGGTTTTTTTCCACAAGTCAGTAGAGCTGCAGAGGTCACACCTCCTTGTGGTCCCACTGGAATGCCTTCAAGTTGACCTCTGCCCTGGTGAGACAGTGTTATAGTTACTTCTTCCCTATCATCTGGCTTCACTAACAATAATCCTGGATGATGTGGAATCCCTGAGATGCAGCATCCCACTTGACAAAGTGCACACGGTGTTCAAGTTGAGATGAGAATTGCCCAGAACATTCAAGAGCCTTGGGTTTTTTTCTATCAGTTGGCCAAGCGAACAACTTGGCATTCCAAACCATGATCATGGTAAAAGACGTCTTGGTTTGAGGGATCTTATTAAAATAGATCTCCGCTATTCCCAGTTAATGGAACTGTTTAATCTTTGCTTGGTCTCTGGTATCATCCCAGACATGGTGAAAGGCTGTGGACCGTCATATTATCACCCTGATTGCAAGCATATATAATATCAATACATATATTGACCCAAGGAATGAGCAGTTGGATCCCATCAGGATTCGTGTTGGGAACTGGTGATTCAATGTCTCTGATTCTATTTAACCTAACTGTGGACTCTCTGTTGTGGAAACTTGAAGAGGAGGGATGCGATTACCAACACTGTGTGAAAAATTTAATATCTGTGACCTTTGCAGATGACCTTGTTTTGTTGAGTGAATCATGAGAGTGAATGAAGAGAAATATTGAAATCTTAGAGGCTTTTTGTGATCTTACAGGCCTTGGGATGCAAGGGGAGAAGTGCCATGACTTCTGTATCAAGCCTACCAGGGATTCATATACCATCAGTGACCGTCCACTGGGAACAATTAACGGCATGCCCCTCAGTATGATTGGTTCAGTTACCAAACTGAGAAATACATGGGATTTTGCATTGATCCATGGGTCAGAATATCAAAACCAGACTTACTAGGAAAATTGGAAGTTTTGCTACATCAGATCGAAAAGGCTCTTTTAAAACCATTTCAGAAGGTAGACATCTTGAAACGATACACTATCCCCAGATCGATCTATTTGGCAAACCAGGCTGATGTGAAAGCCATGGACTTTAAGTCTTTTTGGCAGTTAGATCTGCCATCAAGGACTGGTTGCATTTACCTTGAAGTATATGTGATGCCATCCTTTATTCCAGCACAGGAGATGGTGGCCTAGGTATTACCAGACTATCAGGACTAATCCTCAGTATACAAGCCTGAAGACCGTACAGGATCACAGAGTCTTCAGATGAAACAATAAGTGTAACTATGAAGGAAGAGGAAGTTTAGAGAGAATTTGGAAAACTATGGATAACAGCAGGCGGTGACAAAGTTCCATCACTGGTGAAGAGGAACCAGTCTCAGAATGGGAGATATCCACCTCAAAAACCATTTATCTGATGTGAGATATGAAAGTAAATCAGCATTTTTGGAAGATGTGGTGGCAAAAATAGTAAAGAAGTGCTAACAACTTTGTGATCAAGAATTGACAAATGCCGCAAATATTACATTTATGGGTTTCCCCCAGGTGCATGTGGGAAGTGGTTTCAGGGCAATTATGAGTTATCAATGGCTCTCGATCTCTCCAGCTCCCAGCTGGAAAAAACTGCTTACACCTTATTGAATAGGGCACTTTTTACCTCTGTTGATATTGTACATATATTTGCTAGCAAGTTGCAAACTATTGAAACATCTTAACTGTATGGGTCTTTTAAACTATGAAATAAAAACTGATTGTGGATCATTAAGCAGTGTCACTATGGACGCTATGGCTACCACAACCCAGTTTTCTATTAGGGGCCAGTAGTATGTAGGAATACCAATGGGCTTGTGATCATGGCGCATCATCAAAACTACCAATTAAGACAAAATTCACTGGTCTTGACTCAGGTGGATAGACCATCTTTACTTCACCCTGAAAAGGATCATGTATAAATTACATGTGTTTGATAAATAACAAAAATGGTGGCCACAGAGGCTGCGGGAAGGGGTGCTGCTGGGTCCCAGGTGAGACATGAGGCGGGGTGGGACCATCACAGGTATTGGGTCTGCCATCCGTGCGAGGCTGGCAGGTGCCTGGGCTGCTCCCTGGGGCCCTGGGGTGAAGAGGCCATTGAGGTCTTTGCCCTGTGGGTGGGGGCAATTGCAGGTTGGGTGCAGCATGCCAAGTAATTGTGCTGTGTGGCTACGCTCAGCAGCCTATTCCTTCCCTGATGTTGGGGTGCCCCTGCACTGTCCTCTTTCATTCTGCTTTACTGGCTCAGCCCAGAGACATGTTATGAGCAGAGCGGAAAGTATCCTTGCTGAAAAGGGGGAAAAATATTTGCAGAAAGGAAAAAAACATGAGGCAGTTGAACGTATCACTTCACAATTTATGAAGATGCAGTAGGTTGGGAAGGACTGTCCTATCTCCTTTCTTGTGATTTCCTGAAATAAAAAAAAAATGTTTTGAATAGCGTTAATTGAGGAAACTTCAGTTTTAGAACACAAGTCTGGTTATATTTTAAGAGCAATATTGTACAATTGTATTTTCTCTGATTTCCTCCTTGTGACAAATCATTGTGTAATTTTTCCATGTTATGCTGCTTGAAAGTTTCCATTGAAGGATTATTATTTTTTTTTAAGAACTCTTAGCATTGACATAACTATTTATATGTATTATCCATTTCCGTGGTAGCTAAAAACTAAATAATATTAGTACCAGCTCAAAGTCTCTAGTATAAAGAGATTTAGAAGTAATGCAGTACTGAGAGTGAGTGGTAAAGCAGCATCAGTGTCCTAAACAATTAGAAATAAAGGAGAGTCACAGACATCTTAATACTTGCATAATCACTGGAACACACAACAACATTTTTATAGAAGTCTACTGTGGGTGCTATTTTTGATATTTTTTTACTGTGTATAAGCTGTTGAGAAACTATGTTCTTTGATTCACCAGCTGTTTGGAAAGAAAACAAGATTTTTTTTTTCTTAGTGTTTATTGCAATGTACTGCGTCTGTTAAGCAAGCAGAAAGGCTGAGTTTTGTACATATTGATATCTAGAAAAGCAATTTATAGTCCTTCTCTGTAGTATGTTGATGAAGTTAAATGGTATCACCTGTAAAGGCAATAGTGTTTTCATCTTTAAACTCTGAATTAACTTGTTTCTCTATCCTGATTGAGAGCAAGAGGTGAAGAGATGTCTGAGACTTAGTTTCATTAGTCGCTATACTTTTACCCACTTTTTCAAGTTGTTTTAGACAAAATTTTTATAAGTTTGTTTTGCCACAAGCTAAATGTTTTCTCCAGATTGATTTTCCATTAAAACCATTATTATTTATCCTTATCAGTTTCTACACTCACATTTTGCACAGTGTTTCAAACCGTCCTCCTGTTTCCTTTAAATATTTCCATTTTCATTTTGTCTATGGCAGATGATCCACTGGTTTTATCTGGCAGTGCTATATCTGTTGTCTTATTGTAGCTTCTGTGATTCATTTAAATATGTTAAATATTTTACAGATTTTTTTTTTCAGGCTGGTTACTCTGAAAACAAGATAATCTTCTGTTTCTGTTTATGTTAAGTGGCTGAAACTTGTATCAGTTGTTATTCATCTTTTCCCTTCTGTACCCCTTTAAACTTTGGTGAAGAAGTGTAATGTCCTCTAATAAATGTTTTCTTAATTCCAAATAAGGTATTATTTTATATTTATATACTTTATCATTTGGTACTAGCAATGTATTTTGTTTCACACAAGAAGCTGAAAAGATAAAACACATTTGGGGACCAGCATTTATGGGACTTTTTGAAGACTGATTTTTTTCATCACTGGTATCGTGATAATTTTTCTCACTGGATATATAACAGTGTGATAGAGAAGGCTTTTGGCTGACATGATTTAGTGTTTAAAGCCCTTGCTATAAAACCGGGCCTTTAAGAGTGATCTGAATGAGGAGGGGGGAAAGATTTGTATATGCTATGGATAAAGAGACTTTTTTCAAGAACGTTAAACAGCTAAAAATGTTGCAAAGACTGGAAATGGAAGCAATCTTGTGTTCATTCCAGCTTCTTGAAGGGAAAGAGTGATAAAAGAACCAGGGGTAATAAGTGGAGGAGCATTTACCTTGAGGAAAGTATTTAATGGGAATCATGCCCGTTGCTTACAGATTGCCAGTAGCAATGGAATTCTTGTGGAGCTAAGTGACATGGGAGTGATTATGAGTTTGATATGAAACTTGTGTGGGATGCAGTGCTTTTTACTTTGGTTGAATAGCAAAGCTGTTTTGGTAAATGTTGTGTTGGATTTGGCTGGGGTAAAGTTAATCTTATTCACAGTGGCTAGTATGGGGCTGTGTTTTGGACTTGTGCTGAACACAGGGTTGATAATACAGGGATGTTTTCTAAATGGCTGAGCAGGGTTTACACAGACCCAAGGCCTTTTCTGCTTCTCACTCTGCCCCACCAATGAATAGGCTGGGGCACACACAAAGTGAGGGGACACATCCAGGACAGCTGATCCCAACTGACCAAAGGGATATTTCATACTATATGATGTCATGCTCAGTATGTAAAGCTGGGGAAAGAAGAAGGAAGAGGGCGATGTTTGGACTTATGTCATTTTGTCTTCCCAAGTAACCACTGTGCGTGATGGGACTCTGCTTTCCTGGAGATGTGTGAACACCTGCCTGCTGATGAGTAGTGAATAAATTCCTTGTATTGTTTTGCTTCTGTGTGCAGCTTTTGCTTTCCCTATTAAACTGGTTTTATCTCAACCCATGCATTTTCTCACTTTTACCCTTCCAGCAAGGAAGCAGCTGTGTGGTGCTTAGTTGCCAGCTGGGGTTAAACCACAGCAAATGTGTTGTCGCGGAGTTTTAATTTTGTAGCTGCTATAAGTAGTTATATAGCAAATGTAGATTTAATGTAGTAAAATCCTTTACCCTTTGACACAGCTTTCACATAGCAAGCCCTGTTATCCATCCC
>JAWWMA010000093.1:1649014-1662057 GCA_035041425.1 Mionectes olivaceus | reverse complement strand
TTGGGTTACACCCACCCAGTGATGAATCGGTCCCAGCTGTTCTGACTATGACACAGATACATTGGCAGGAAGTCTGATGGGATGAGGAAGCTGAGTATAACTTGATTAGTCCTACTTCTAGAAGCAGCATACCACTTAGTTTTACTGTCAGTTTTCAGGGATCAAACTTTGCATTGTCATGTATTCTGCCTAATGTAAAGACTTAATTTCTAGACAGTTATGTAGATGATAAATGTAAGTGGGTGTTTAGTGGTAAGAGTGAAGAAGTGTTTAGGATTAAATAAGAGTTTGGCTCATATAAGATATACTTGAAGAGAAGAGAGATAGTAAAAAGCTGAGTTTACCTCTATAGATGACAGGCTAGGAAGAGAACTGGGCAAGTGGTAATGCCTGAGATAAGGTAGAGGTCAAAGAGCTCAGTAGATCCCTGAGGAGGCATATTTAAGGAGGATATAGTCTGAATGACTGCTCTCTTTACATGCTCTGCTTTCAATGGGTATTAGCGAAGGCATGGAGGCTAATTGTTTCATTTTGTAGGAAAAAAATCTAAACTTTCAAAATGGAAAGCAGGTTGGCAAACTAATTTAGCTGTCCTGTAGCTTTTGAAATTGTAAAATACATTTAAAGTTATGAAGTGGGTGTTTTCTTACTCTCTTTTTTTAACCTTATATCCCAATTTTAATTCTATAAATATTTCCTTTGTGTGTCAGATACACCCTGTTTTTCAGAAAGCACCAACTTTCTATTTAATTGAAAGGGGTTTGTTGAACTGAACTTCATCAGAAGCAGAAGCTATTTCTGTTGGGTCATGGTTGAAACTCCATTACAGTGGTAAAACAGAGCCATTTACTTTTGTACAACTGTTAGAAACAGATTTATTCATAGAGTTAAATGTGCATTGGTAAGATCATAGAATATAATGCAATTTCTTTTATTATAAGATATAGTCAAATTGTGTCTCAATTCTCATCAACAAGCAATAAATGGCTTAAAATTAAGAAGAACAGGTATGTGTTTTCTATCTTTTTTTTGTTTGTTTTCTCCTCCATAGTAGTGAATATCTGTGATACCCAGACTTGAGAAAAACCGAGAGGGTGTTGTGTTTTTTTGTGGTTTTTTTCAGGGCTATGTTGTGCTGACCTGGGAATAAGAATGGGGACTGTTAGAAGTTACTAAACAGCTGAATAAATTAAAAGAACCAATTTATAATAAAAAAAAAAAAAGGTAAAATTTATTAACAAACAGCAGGCCACCGGAAGCTCTGGGCCAGCGTCGGAGCCCTCTGAAAAGCACAAACAGCCCCTGAAACACTCCAGAAGTCGCCGCTGAAATTGGCGTGCGTGTTAGTAAAAGTGTAAAGAGAAACTAGTTAAACAGGCTCCCTGCCCCTGCTATGGGAAAGAGGCAAGCATTAACATACATAACCGTAAAGGACGTAGCGCTATATTAGGGGAAGGAGACAGGGACCGGACCGCAGAACGCGCCACTCGCCTTCGACCAGCTCTGCCACGCACTCCGGGCCAGGGAACCTCTGCCTCACGCATGGCCGCAGGCTGCTCCCAGCACCACCTGCTCTCGGCCTCTGTGCTGCTTCGGGCCGCCGGGCCGATCCCGCCACGCTACCCTGGGCCAGGGAATTCCCCTCTCTGCCCCACAGGACCAAGTTCCGGGGGTGCGGGACAGTCATGCGAAGTCGCGGCACGGGACTCCTCAACTGAGCCCCAACACGCCCCCCGACTGCCAAAAAACTTGCGAAAAGGAAAAGAAAGTAAAACTAAAAAATAAACTTGTTCCCAGCTCCCCAAGCCTCAGGAAAACTACGGTCGTCCTCCAGCAGCAGCGGGAACCCCCAATGCCGGCAAGGACTCCACCCTGTCCCAAAGGGCGACAGAGCTCGCCCCATCCCGGGCATGGACACCGCGCGGACACCCCCGCACCGGCCGCTCGCTCTGGATGCTGCCCGCGGGTCCTGCTTGGCGTGGCCTCTGTCCTTGCGTTGCTCTGCTCGGTTCCCGGGTCACTTTCGCCGCCCTGGGCCGGGGAACTTTACCTCGCCGCACACGGTCGCGGACTCCACCCGGCTCTGCTTCCTAGTTAGTTAACTTCTGTCTTCCCAGAAACCATGTTAAAATTACAAAATGTGTTCGGGTTTCTCTTACCCATGGAAGCAGGAGATCTACTCTCTCTCTGCCCCATCTTCCGAGGTGCTTCTCAAACACACACACACAATCGCTTCCCCCCTTTATTGGGGGTCCACACTCGCTTCGTCTCAACGAGACATCTCACACAGGCGCACTTTGGGAATAGTACCCCAACCAAAACGGCTCACCAAATATACTTACCTGCTCCTGAGGTCTTCATTTGATCTTCGTGCACAAATTTTAGGGAGTTCTGTACATCCTTTTGCTTATTTATCGTAATTTCGAAGGGTTCAAGGATCCAGATCTCAGCAACAACTTTCCTCAGCACGGGGCCGTCTGAATTCAGATGGGGTGCGCCTCCCCATGTGTGGAAACCCGCGTCGAAAACTTTGGATTCCCGGCCAACGCACCAAAATTGTTTTAAGTTACTAAACAGCCGAATAAATTAAAAGGGCCAATTTATAATAAAAAATAAGGGTAAAATTTGTTAACAAACAGTAGATAAGCAAAATCCATGCGTGGGCTCCTAGCCCCCCATAACTAGGCAGCCCTGACTGTCTTTTTTTCTGGTCTTTTGTACTCTCTCAGCTTCGGGTTATCTCTCCTTGTTATCTGCAGCTGTCTGTCTTCTTGGCTTCCCTTAAGTTCCTAGATATATATGCTAATGAATGTTTGTTGAGATCTAAGAGGGTTTCCAGGAATCATCTCTTTGAAGGATTAAGCTGTTAAAGAAATGGTTATTGTATAACTATAACTAGTTACTTATAATTTTTTACGGACAATTTAGCCAACTTATCACAGGGGGAATGCAGCATTAGCCTGGATAAGTGCGAAGAGATGTGAATCATGAGCATGCACTTCAGTGAATCATACCTGTTATGAGGTCCATTTCCCCCTCCGTCCTTGAATAACAAAATGAAGTAAAGTAAAGGTGATTATTGAGAAACATTTACTGAAAGGAGGATGTGCAATGAGACCCTGCTCTGTGATTTTTTCGGAAGTAAAAGGAGAGTCACAAAAGACAGTAAAGGTCAAAACTTCTGAGAGAGGAACTGTCAATTTACAGAAGTGCTGAAAGGTAGAGGAATATAAATCCTGAAGCATTTCTAGAAAAGCTTTCCACTGGGGACCTTGGTGAGGACCATCCCAGTGTGATGCACTGCACTGGAAGCAGCAAAGGCTCAATGGTAGAATAGCATTCCAGGCAAGGACCTCAGTGTACTCAATTATTTGACAACGGGAATGAGAAGATGAGGTGGGGCAGGTGATGTTATGATATAACACAGGAACCTCAGGCAGAAGTTACATGTGTGAATGAGGTGGGAGTCAGCAGCATGAGTGTAAAAAGAAGTCTAGCATACATGTAGCTTTATTGGTGGGTGGGGTGTTATCTGTAGTTGTGTTTTGGGCCAGGTAACTTGGAAGGGATAGCATTGCATGTGGCCTTGGTAAGGAAATGAATGTTCTGAACCTGGGGATGGGGGAGTGTGGTGGAATAAGTGCATCCACCTATATTGCAGTTCCTGCCATCTGATGCTGGTTTGAAGTGCAGTGGGAAGGGTATGTTTGCAGTGTGGGCTGCTGAGGTAGCCTGCAAGTAGCTGGGTACAAGTAGTGGAAGTTTTTACCAACACATTCAGCATAGGTTAGGGTTTGACAGGCTCATCCCCTGCAGAGCTCAGTGCTATCACACCCTGCTCTGAGCACTGAGCAACTCCTCTTTTATGGGCAAAAGCGCTACCAGGTCTTTGTTCAGTTTGCTTTTCTGTGGAAATGAATATATTTGTGAGCAGGAAGCAGTTGAAGTTTGCTAGTGATATGTGCTCTATTTGTCTAATTGCAGTGTCCAGCGAGGTGGTTACAACTCCTTAGCCCTGACATGGGCATGCTGGTGCAGCAATATAGATATTAGGAGTTAGTGTTATGATGAAAGGGCCTCCATTAACTTGAGTTGTGTGTGCCAGCTGTTCAGAGACTGTTGTACTGGCCTGCAAAACCTGGATTGTGTCATAAAGGTGGTGTGCTGATCGAAGGCTGAGACCAATAGTCTATGGTCTTTGTAAATACAGGTTTAAAACTAAAATATAAGCTTGATGTCTGTCTTCTTTCTAAGGCTGGTAACCTTAGGTTGCCTGACAAATATAAATTACAAAAGCCATAAACCTTTAATTTGAGAGAAATTGAAATTGTACTTCAAGTTATAATTTAGCAGTGTTATCACTCTTCCCCCTCCCTTTTCTATCGCATTCCTTGTTGACCAAGCCTGCTGCTGTGAGGAAAGCTGCTGATACAGCAACACAATGTGGTTGTAACACTTTCTTATGAGTGGGAGTCCTCCAGGAGCCCATTTCAGCAAGCTTGCTCCCTCTTGTCACTTGGTGAACTCCTCCAAGGATGGACTATGAAACAGGCTTAACAAATGTTTTCTGCTGTGAAATACTCTAGTCATGAATACGGTAAATAAAATAACTGACTCATTTGTTGTGACTCATTTACTGATCTGTTCCTCACTGTGCTACTCCCATAACAGAAAATACATATTGCTGTCCTTATAAACTTGTATTTTGGAAAGTGTTTTCATGACTGTCATTTGCAAACTAAGGCTACTGTGTTATTCACCCTGAAGTTATGTGGTTGCTTTAGGATGGTTTAAATGCAGCCTGCTGTCAAAGGGATGCTATAGTTCTCAAGCTTGCACCTCATGCCAGGGTTTGTGGAGCTGTGTGGCAAGCCAGACAACTGCCCTGCTTATGAATTCAGATATTGCTAGGTGAGTTTTACCTGGTTTATTGGCCAAAAAAGTGCTACTGGTGATTCAAGGGAGACTAGATTACAAGATGAGGGCACTGAGAAGTGCAGGACTAATTTCTGTGTCAGTCACACTTAGACTAGCTTAAAGTGATCATGAAGCTCTGACTGTTGCCCGGGGAAAGAAGACCAAGCTGCTCTGCTTAGAAGTTCACTATTGGCAAAAGGTGGCCTGATTGTTCCAGAGATGGCAGCATGGGCCTTTCCTGAGCTGTGATGTGTGTTGGGCCTGTATGAGTGAGCCATCTTCCACATCTCTTCCTCCGCAATGTTTTTTCTTGTTTCAACACCTTGACCAAGGGACGAGTCCCCCTACCATGCTACCCCAGTGGTTAAAAGCAGCACTAAACTTGTGCAGAACTGGTGGAGGAAAGAAGTGCATTGGAAGCCCTGTTGGACACTGCACAGTGTAAATGGGTCCATTTTCAGGATAAAAATTACTTCTCTTTGTGGTAAAGAGAGATTTAATGGTGTTTTATGCGTGTCTGTCTGGGATAGGATGCTTTGGCTTTCTCAACTGCTTGCACTAGGGGTAGATTAAAAGCTTATCAACAAGGCTTGCTTTCAACAGTAGTCTGTTTTGACATGGAAGGATTGATCTGGGTTGCTCACTTCCTAGAGTCCTCCTACAGGCCTGCCTAGAGGATTTTGGCTGTCAGACTCTCAAGATATGCATGAGTGAGAGACTGAGTCCTTAAGTTGTACATAGCAGGGTACTTTACCTCTCTTGGTTGTCTCCTGCTAGAAAGGATCCTGCATGACTTCCAACCCTAATTGAAGTGTCCAGTTTCCTTCCTAACTTCTGCTGGTGGTGTTTGTTGTACATGTTTATCTAGGCTTTTAAACTAAATACTTCACCTTCCTCAAATGAGGAAATTTCTTAGTCTGTTGTCTTTCCTGCTCCATTGCAGCACTGCTAAGAGTCTTCTAAAATTAGATGTCTCCTTTCTGTCAAATTATGTTTTAGGCTTATCACAGGTGTTTAATGTGATACTTCTGTGAACTGGCCATGATTTCTGCAAGCCAGGTTTATTAAAGAAGTACCAGCTTGAACTCTAGTCCATTTAGTGAATGAAAAGCAGTCAGCTATATCAGTCCTTCAGTTTTTGTACCAATTAGTTTGTTTTCATGGCTGTCTTCCTTTTAACCCCTCTACTTCTACTTCATTTTTGCTATTTTGAAGACATACAGTTGGAGAAACTGGCTGTTCAGAACAGTGTACTGAGCTCTATGAAGTTCTTTGCTTACATGAAGCCAACTACTAGGAAAAAGAACAAGCTCCATGAGTAATGCAAGAGGTTCTTTAAACACAGTCACAACAAAAGCATTTTGTTTTGAAGCTTGGCTAAGCTATATTCAGTGTAAGAAGTACTGTCCCAGGAAGGATGAAGGCTTACAGGACCTGAGTGGGGGAAGAGGAGAGTAGCAGTATTTGTAGGCTTCTTTTATGTTAATGAAATTCTTAAATTATTTCTTCTGCTATGTGTGGATGTGTGTACTTTAATTATTATATTTACACAAATCCAAGATTGTGAAACAGATTCAGGTTAGTCTAGAAAAAGTATTTCCAGTTACATTTTATTTGTAACCAAGTATATTTTGTCTTTAATCTGGGGAAGACGTTTTCCTGAGTCAAAAAGCATTATTTTATTGGAAAGGCATTTAAGAGCCTAGGATTTCTGTGTCCTACAGTTGAGTGAACCTCCTCAAACCTGCCAAACTTAAAATGCAGAGGGTTTGATATTTCTTAAGGAACAGACAGCTCACAGTGGATGTTCTCATTGCAACTCTGGGGTTGAGTGAAAACCAGTCTATCATGAAAAAAACAGGAGAACTTAAGTAGTTCTTTGTGTACAGACTTGCTTACAAGTTCAGAATTTTGCGGAACTGGTTAAGGAATTCTGACTTTTACTTGCCATCCTTTCCAAAGCCCTCCAGAAGCATTATGTAAATGCTTTCACACCAGCTTAAGGTGAGAATGCTGTCTGGTGCATGGCCAAAAGCTGCTTGCTGTAACTTCCTCTCTTTGGACCTTCATCTTCCACCTTCCCAAAAGACAGCAGATGGATTACTTTCCAGTCACTGTTGGGAGACTGTCCATGGGGCAACTTTTGTAGAGTGATAAATGTGCCATGCCTTCGCATAGTTTTTGTTGTTGCAATAGGTGTGAAGTTACACAAGGTTGTTTGACCTAGTAGAGAAATCTAAGACAACTCTCAGGTTTTTAATTTTGAAGATATGAGAGAGAGGTCATACTGGGTTCAGATAACTACTACTATTAAAATTGTTTGGATTTATCCACTTTGGTGTTATTTGAATTCAGGCCAGTGGGTTTCTGGTGGGTTGACCTTGCCTGGCTGCCAGATCTTCACCAAAGTTGCTCTATCAACTCCCCTCCATAACTGGATGGGGAGAGAAAATATAATGAAAGGCTTGTGGGTTGAGATAAGAACAGGGAGAGATCACTCACTGATTACTGTCATGGGCAAAACAGACTTGACTTGGAGATAATAGTTTAATTTATTGCCAATCAAATCAGAGTGGGATAATGAGATATAAAAAACAAATCTTAAAACACCTAACCCCACCAATCCCTTCTTCCCACGCTCAACTTCACTCCCAAATTCTCTACCTCTTTCCCCAGAGCAGCACAGGGGGATGGGGAATGGGGTCAGTTCATCACACATTGTCTCTGCTGTTCCTTTCTTTTCATGCTCTTTCCCTGCTCCAGAGTGGGATCCTTTCCATGGGAGACAGTCCTCCATAAACTTCTCCAACATGGGCCCTGTCCACAGGGTGCAGTCCTTCAGGAACACACTGCTCCAGTATGGGTCCCTCATGGGGTCACAGGTCCTGCTAGGAGCCTGCTCCAGCATGGGCTCTCCATGGGGTCACAGATTCCTTCAGGGCACATCCACCTGCTCTGGCATGGGGTCCTCCATGGGCTGCAGATGGATGGATCTCTGCTCTGCCACGGACCTCAATGGGCTGTAGGGGTACAGCCTGCCTAACCATGGTCTTCATCATGGGTTGCAGGGGAACCTCTCTTCCAGCACCTGGAGCACCTCCTACCTCTCCTTCACTGAACTTAGTGTCTGCAGAGTTTTTGATCTTCTGTCCTGGCTGCTGTTGTGCAGCAGTTTTCCCCCCCTTCTTAAATATGTTATTGCAGAGGTGCTACCATCATTGCTGATTGGCTTAGTTCTGGCCAGCAGTAGATCTGTCTAGGGGCTAGTAGGCACTAGCTCTGTCAAATGTGGGTGAAGCTTCTGGCATCTTCTCACAGAAGACACCGTTATAGCCCTCCCTGCTACCAAAACCTTGCCACAAAAGCCAAATAGAGAGTTATTCTGTGCAGGTGGCAGATTTAGTTCATCCAGCACTATCTTTAGATATGTTCATCTTTAAAGATAAAATTGTGTGCAGACTAGGAGATGTGACTCGTGAAATTACTTTCACTACACATTTTCTGCTAAATGTACCCCAGAAGACCTTAGAGTGCATCAAGTGCTTTGGTAGACTTCCATCAAGTTGATGCAAGTACTGGGTCTGTTTTAGCTAAGAATACTTTGACAGAAACAACAGGCACAAAAATGACTCATGAGTCTTTAAGAGGTACCCTTTAATAGCATCTTCCGAAGAATAACACTGTACCAGGTATTAAAGCAAAGATATTTCTTTTTGTGCATAATGATTGAAACCTTGTCTATTGGGAGGTATCAGAACATTCTGTGCTGGAATCATCTTTGTAACCCTCTGCTGGATTTACTCCAGGTGAGGCTGACTGGCCTGTAGTTCCCTGGGTCTTCCTTCCTGCCTGTTTTGGAGACTGAGGTGGTGTTTGCTTTCTTATAGTCCTTGGGCATCTCTCCTGATCTCCACAACCTTTCAAAGATGATCGTGAGTGGCCTAGCAATGATGCCTGCTAGTTCCCTCAGCATTCATGGATGCATCCTGTCAGGGCCCATGGAGTTGTGGATGCCATGTTTGACTAAAAGGTCTCTAAACCATATCTCCTCAACCAAAGGAAAGACTTCCTTCCTCCAGACCTGTGCTGGCCTTGGCAGTGAAGACTGAAGCAGAGAAGGTGTTTAGTACCTCTGCCTTCTCTGTGTACTCCGTTGCAGGGGTCCCTGTTGCATTCAGTAGTGGGCCTACATTATCCTTAGGTTTCCTTTTTGTTATTGATGTATTTGAAACAGCACTTCTTATTGTCCTTGACATATTTGGCCAGATTTAATTTCAGATGGCCCTTGGCCTTCCTTGTTGCATTTCTGCATACTCTGACAATATCCCCCCTGTGGTGGTTTTGACCCTGGCTGGATTTCAAATGCCCACCAAAAACGGCTACATTCCTCCTCCCTCTGCAACTTCACAGAGGAAAGAAACAAAAACAGCTGAGGATTCCTGAATAAAGAACTGGAAGACTCGCTTACTGACAAGCAAAACAGAATAAAAGTGGGGGTAGAATTTAAATTTATTGCTAACAAGATAAAAGCCAAAAAGCAAGAAATAAAACAGTCTTAGAAACACTTTTCCCCACACCCACCCCTCACCCCTCCTTCCTGCCATGCTCTCCCTCCTCCCCCTCCAGCAGTGCAGGGGGACAGGAAAGGGGGGGGTCAGTTGTTGTTCAAGTCCATCTCTCAGACAACAGCTCTTCTCATTTTACTGTCCCGTAGGTCACTCCTTCATGGAATGCAGTTGGGTCTCTGCACTCTGAAGGTCCTCCATAGTCTACAGGGGGACACCTGTGTCACTATGGTCTTCACCATGGGCTACAGGAGGGCCACAGCTCTAAGTCCTTCCCCTGTTCCTGTGGAGGTCCCTCCCGTGGGAGACAGTCCTTCATGGACCTCTTGAATGTGAGTCCACCTACCCCTCAGGCAGCAGTTCTTCCAAATCTGCGTGGGAGACAGTCCTTCATGGACCTCTTGAATGTGAGTCCACCTACCCCTCAGGCAGCAGTTCTTCCAAATCTGCTCTCCTGAGGGTCACTTCTCCATGGGGGTGCAGTCCTTCACAGATAAGCTGTACTGACGTGGGTTCCCCCCAGGGCCATGAGTCCTACTCAGGAAAATCTTGCTCCAGTGTGGGCTTCTCTCTCCATGGGCCACAGGTCTCCAGCAGGTACCTTGCTCCATCTTGGGCCTCCCACCAGGGGTGGTCACAGCCTCCTTTATGTATCCACCTGCTCCAATGTGGGCTGCAGGGGGGGAGTGTCTCTGCACCCCAATAGTCTTCCACAGGCTGCAGGGGCCTCGGCTCTGAACCTCTCCCCTGCTCCTGGGAGGGGGTGTGGGGGGTGGAAAGACCCCCTTTCCCCCTTCCCCCCCCCCGCTGCACTGACCTTGCTGTCTGCCTTTTATCCTATGTTCTCAGTCCTCTCTTCTTGGGCTCGAATTTCTTCTGTGCCACAACTCCTCTCTTCCTGTGTTCTTAAATATGTTATCACAGAAGCCCACTCATTGGCTCAGCCTTGGCCAGCAGCAGGAAATCCCTCCTGGAGCTGGTTATCATTGGCTTTTCATAGGACAGTGGAAGCTTCTAGCAGCTTCTAACAGAAGCCACCCCTCTATCAAAACTCAGCCACATAAACCCATGACACCACGACATAGGGATTCATCTCATGGCCTGTCCCTGCTTTCACTTCATGTGTGTCTCTTGCTTATGGCTGGGTTTTGGCAAGAGCTCCTTTTCATCCACGCAGGCCTCCTAACCCTTTTGCTCACTTTCTTGTCCATGGGGATGCACCGTTCTTGAACCTGGAGGGAAGTGGTGCTTGAATACTGACCAGCTCTCTTGGACCCCTCTTCCCTCTAGGGCATGTTCCAATGGGATTTTTCTAAGAAGATCCCCAAAGAGGTTAAAGCTAGCTCTCCCGAAGTCTATGGTTACAGTCTTACTCATTTTCCTTGCTTCCTTCTTGCCCATTACTGGACTCCACAATCTTATGGTCACTGTAGGCCAAGGCTGCAGTGCATCAGCTTTGGAAATACCAGTTTCCTTAAAAGAAGGAAAAATGTATCTTGAATGGTGAAATACGGTGAATATACAGGTCCGTGCTGCATTTCTCATTGAGCTTCATGATGATTTCAGTTCATTTTCTTCTCTTCCTTCCCCCTACAGTGTAGTACTGACAAGAAGACACGAAGGTAAAATCAAAATGGAACCCTGTGCTGTTTATTATGAAGATGCCACAGGCAGTTGAGATTTGGACCTTATTTTTGTAAAGCAAAATGTGAAATTCACCTCATTAGATGCAGTGGTTGTGAACCTTTTGAAATCCTTCAGTTCTTAATTGCTAAAAATTTGAAATACATTCCTGATGATTGTATGGTTTTTAATGTCTTTTAGCATTCTGGTTATTCTGAATACAGTTTGGTGCATCCCAATTTAGCCTGCTTTAATTTGATGCATGTGGGGAGAGTGAATGGAACACAAAGTTGAAACTGTATCTGAAAGTTGTAATATATTCAATTAACTTGGTCCTTTAGAAAAAAATGTATTTCCTCAGAAAATGGGTGTATGCATGTTCTGTATCTTGGTCATCGTTTGAAGTTTGCTATACCTGAAATAAAATATCAAACTTAGAATTGTACCATACTTGCTAGGTTATTTCCGAGTGAAAATGCAGAGAATCTGTGGCTTTTAATCAGTTCAGTGAAAGTTATTGTCTCAGTTTAATGAGACAGATGTGTTTGCTGAGCAGGGCGAGTTATGAGGAAGACCAAGCTTCCCCCTGTAAGGAACTGTAAATCTGAAAGTAAGGGGGTCCAGCTGAGGAAATATGGAGTAGAAAAACAAAAACAGCCCTTTATTAAAGAATATATATATGTATAGGTAACACAATAAAAGAACAAGAGGGGAAAAAAAACAACCAAAAAACCAAAACCCCAACAATCCTGCACCCAAATTCCCATAAAGAAAAAAACCCCACAGTTAAGTACTTTTTGCCTTTGGGTGCAATTGTAACTAGTGGCTGGCAGGGGGCGCAGTTGGATATCTGGAGGAGCGGAGACTGCAGTTGCTCTATAGTGGTCAGCAGGGGGCGCTGTAGATTGAACCCCACGTGGCAAATGGCGGATCTTAGCTGTGCGGGTGGTTCAAGACCTGAAGGCGGGCCTCCACCCCTCGGCCACGAAAAGTGGCAGCTAGCAAAGCAAGGGATGGGAGTGTCAGTCCATCCAGCGAAGAGCAGGGAGACCCAGGAAAAAAGGGGAAAACTCACAAGATGCTAGCAGTCTCCGTGACAGCAGAGGTGGGGTGCGGCTCCGCAGGGACTCTCACTGGAGGACGAACCGGAGCTCCCTGGTCTTTGTCAGCTCCGAGGGGTACTCAGGCCGTGGGCAAAACAGGATGTGAGGGGTCGGAGGCAAAACTGGGACCTCCCTCAGTGCCCGAAGAACCGGTGGCTTGGCTGAAAACAAACAAACAAAAGCCAAAACAAAAACCAAAACCAAAAAACCCAGCAAAAACCAACTGAGCCCAGAGCTCGTTTCTCCACTCTGCGCACACCCTGAGTCCCAGGTAAAAAAAGTAAACTAGTGCCGTCTCCCCAGGAGAAAAGCTCACCTCCTCCCCAGTCTTCTGAGGCCACTTAGCTTGGAATGTGTGGCCATTAGCCTGTCCTTTTGTGTGTGTGTTCACTGGAATCGTCTCCCCCCTCCCCCAACACCTTTCTTTCACAGTGGTAAAGGGAAAAAATTCCAAGCAGGGATGTTTTTTTCTTTTTATACAAACAAGAAAAACCTTTGACAGTTATGCTGTTCTTGAGCTGTTGAAAGCATTCAGAATTTATATAATCTACCCTGTTAGATTTAAATCAGCCTAACTGGTGTTTCACTTAAAGCAGGTACAAGACCTACAAGAAAATGTTAATTAACCCTATGTGCCAATGGCAACTTTGCTGCTCCTCTTGCTAATGCTTTTGTATTTCACATTAGTGCTTAGTGTTATAGATTAGGGAAGTTTATTATGGACGCTCGTGATAAATTAAAGTAGTCAATTTAAATTAATATAATAATAATGGCCAGTCTTCGTGAGCGAAGATCCGGGGAAGGTCTTTACACCTTCCAGCCTGCGCATTGGATT
>JAWWMA010000093.1:1635375-1648914 GCA_035041425.1 Mionectes olivaceus | reverse complement strand
GACATGGTGGGCTATAGAATACACAGGTTTGGGTTACCCCCACCCAGTGATGAATCGGTCCCAGCTGTTCTATGACAGGGTTTTAGAGGCTTTCTTCCATTATAAACACAGAAACTATTTGCCAGCTTTCATTTTCTGACAGTAGTAATAGGTTTTTCAAACTCCACAGCTGTTTGTCGTGTGAACAGCTGACAAAAGCTCAGGCTTTCAGGAGTAAGGTGATCTGGCCTCTGACTGGAACAAAGACATTCAGTAGACTGAAAAAAGATTATATTTTTTTCCACAGAAGCATAAGTTTAAAAGCAGCTGGCAATGTGAGTTCAAATCGGGAACACGTCTGTAAACTTAATTCCCCTGATTGTGGTGTTACTGAAGCGCAAGAATTTATTTTTACCTTATTGTGTTTTAGGATGTTAACATTTAACAAATAAAATTGTATGCTGCTGCTTTTTGAGTTGTAAAAAAATGTTGTAATGCACAGAGAATAATTCTGTTAAAACAGAGGGAAGGACAAATTATGTGATTTGTCTTGCTGAGGAATTGGGGGGGGTCACTAGGGTTAAACTAGATTAATTAAACCCTGGGGCTCTTGACTTTTCCTGAATTTGGCATTATGTGGTAGTGTTATGGAAATACTCATTCAAATAAGTGACCCCTGCTGTTTGTAAACCAATTATCTTGATATGCTTGCTTTTGTAATACTCCTTCCACAGCCATAATACCTCTTGTTTTGCATATGTGTTATTACTTAGATATACCTAAAGGAATGCTATTTCTTTTCCCCTTTATTTGCCAAAGCAAACAGCTCTGGTGTAGGCACGTCTCGCAGCAAAGCAGGGGATTGCAGGGGATCACGGCAAACAGGACAACATTCTAGAGGCAGGTGAACCCCAGGAGAGCACTGAGATCCATGTTGAGCTGGTAGCTTGCCCTAGATTGGCTCAGCGTGTATGGGGATGGGAGTGACTGCTCCCACTATCATAAGGAATCCTTAGGGAGCAACCAGGGTGTTGCATAGCAGTAGGAGGCCCTTCTGCTGTCTTAGTGGAAGAATCGAAGTACATGCAACCCAGCAACCAGGCACCAGTCTGTGACAATCTGGGAGAAGCTATCAGAGGCAGCAGACACAGTAGTTGGTGCAGAAGAGCACAAAGGGTCCCCTTCATCCTCAGTCTTACTAGTGTATGCTCCCTCACGTGTTGTTTTGACACATCACTGAGCTCATTTCCCCATAGCTGCTGGAGTTACTGCACCAGCTGTGTCAGGGGCTTCCACTCAGACCTTCTGATGGTAGATGTAGCTCTTCAGGTCTCAGGTTGCTGGGAGTGCCTGATGCCTCTCCATAAAGCTGGGGCTGCCAGTCATCCCTTCTGCAGAAGGTGTGTTGTTGACAAGCTGTGCTGCCAGGTCAAGGAGTTACAGGAGGAAGTAAAGCTGGCTGTGCAGCATTTGCAAGAATGAGTGAGAGATTGATAGGGTATTCTCAGAGACCCTACCGTCTCAGAAGTATCAAACCTTCATTGCAGTGTAGAGGCAGGTGGATTCAGAACCATATCAAGCAGTAAGTCAAAGGTCTGTTAAACATGAAAGATGGAAGCTGGTCACTGCCTGTACTAGGAGGAGGGCTCCTCCTCCTGAAAACTTAGAGTTGACAAATGGGTTTAGTACGTTTATACATCAGGGATGAGGCCCTGGAACTGGAAAGATACACAACTGATGATGTGGATGGAGTGTTTGCGTAGGACAAGACAGCCTACCCCCTGCCTTGTGACTACCTCTGTTAAGAAAAAAAGAAGGGTAGTTGTCATAGGTGGCTCCCTTGTGAGGGGAAGGGAGGGCCTGATATGCTGAATGGACCTAACCCACAGGGAAGCATGCTGCCTTCCTGAGGCCTGGGTAAGGGATGTTACTAGAAATATCTCTAGTCTAGTACAGCCCTCTGGTTATTATCTGCTATTGATTCTTCATGTTGGCAGTGACAAGACAGGAAAGAGAAGTCCAAGGGTGATCAAAAGGGATTTCAAGGCCTTAGGGCGATTTGTTGAAGAATCAGGACCACAGCTAGTGTTTTCCTCTGTCCTTCCAGTAGCAGGAAAGAATAATGAAAGCAACAGGCAGACCCATCAGATCAACACCTGACTCCAAGGCTGGCATCATGAGCAGAATTTGGGGTTTTTTTTGATCATGGGATGGTTTCTAAAACACCAGGTCTACTGACACCTGAGGGGATGTACCTTTCTCAGAGGGGGAAAAGGGGGTTTGTGTAGGAATTAGCAGGGCTGATGGATAGAGCTTTAAACTAAACTGGAAAGGGGGAATGGACAAAACCAGACTTGCTGGTGATAAGCAGTGGGATGGCATGCCAAAATTTGAGGGACTGCGTGCTAGTGAAATCCTTCAGTCTTCTCCACGAGGTGTCAGTATTATAGTTTTATACTTTTTTTACTTTTTCCTATTGAATTTTCCCATACCAACAGCTTCTTGCCAGCAAGCTAAGACTGTTGTTAGGTGAGCCCATGACTTAAAGACTGTTTCATTGAAATGCTAAATAACTTAGGCACACACACTAAATCATGTAAGGGAGAGCTCAGGTTTTTTTTCCTTGGGGGTAGGACTGTGCTTTTGCCCTGACTCCAGGAGTGGTGTGGGGAAGAGGAGCTCCGAGTTAATCTTTCCAGCTGGGTCACTGGTTTCCTAAGATCCCGGGTTACCTCCAACCCCTCGCATCCTGCTCTGCACATGGCCTGGATGCCCTTTGGAGCTGCTGAGGACCAAAGGAGCTTCGGTCCCCAGTGAGAGAGCCCCTGCGGTGCTTGCAGTAGGAGGTCACACACCACCTCTGTTGTCACAAAGACTGCCAGTGCCTTGTGGGTTTCTTTTTGGGTCTCCCTGCTCTTCGCTGGATGGATCATGTGAGAAATATCTCTAATTAAAATTTCAAAGACGGCCAAATAAAGTGAAACAAAGAACTAATTACAGCGCACTGGATGCACCAAGCTTCATGTCCAAACCCGTGCATACTGAGAATGGGAGGGACCAGTCCTTTTAAGGTTTCTTGATTTACATAACCACTCCCTCACTCCTCACATGGCAAGCTCCGCTCCTTTTCTTCCTTATAAGGTGATATAGTCCCTCTTCTTGAGCTTGATTGGGTCTCTTGGGGCCGGTTTCTGTTCTTCCTTTGTCAGTTTATTAGCTATTTTAACGGACTTATCGAGTTAGCCCTTATACAATACAGATAACAGGTAATTTTAACAAAAGCAGCAACCTATAGCTGCAGGTAGGCTTGCAAACAGCAGTAAGCAGAAACAGCAATGCTCATTATTAAATAACTCCAGCTCCCACAAACAATACAGCTTCTAAGCATCTTAACATGAGTAAACTCCTGCTTGTAATAAACCCGCCCCCATTCATTTCTCACAGACCAGCACCTCTGTCCCTTGCCGGCCACAGCCTCCGTGGCTGAGGGGTGGGAGCCTACCTTGGGGTCTCAGAACAGCTAGCCTGGCTAGGATCTGCCATTTGCCACATGGGGTTCATCTAGAGCACCACCTGCCGACCATCAGTGAGCATATGCAGCCTTTGCTCCTCTGGAAGGCCCAACAGCACCCCCTGGTGACCGTAAGTGAGGAACTGTAGCCCCCTGCCTGTTTTCAGTTATAACTGCACTAAAAGGCAAAAAGTACTTAGTTGTTTTCAGTGGAAGTTTGGGTATGGCATTATTGCTTGGTTTTGTTGTGTTACCTATATATATTCTGTAGTAAAGAGCTGTTGTTTTCTTTTCCACACCTTTTCAACTGGAGCCTCTTAATTTGAAGTTATAATTACTCAGAAGGAATAGCTTGGTTTTTCTCATATTCCACCCTCCTTAGCAAACATTTCTGTCTCGTTAAACTGAGATAGTCAGCTACAATGAACCACACTTGAAATATTTCTATACCAATGCATGCAGCATGAGGAACAAATAAGAGGAGCATGAAGCCTTGGCCCAATCCCAGTGATGTGACATCACTGGCATAAGTGAAACCTGGTGGGATGAGTCCTGTGACTGGAGTGCCCTGTTGAATGGTTACAGGCTTTTCAGGAGGGATAGGCAGGGCAGGAAAGGTGAGGTGGTGGTGGTGGCATACTGTGTAATGAAGAGACTGGAATGTACAGAGCTTGCAGTTGGCAATGGCATGGCTGAGATCCTCTGGGTAAGGATTAAGGGACAAACAATTATTTGCATATAATTATCAGATGTTGTTGTGGGAGTCTACTATAGGTCATCCAGCCAGGACGATAACAGCAAAGAATTATTCTTTAAGGAACTAAACGATACCTCTAAATCAACCACCCTTGTCCTTATGGGGGGGCTTCAAATTGCCAGATGTTAATTGGGAACACCACACAGCTGGTATAAACGGGTCCAGAAGATTCTTAAAACACCTGGATGACAACCTCTTGGCAGCCAATCAGGTGAGCAAAGGGCGTGTCCAGGACCATTTGCAGGTGATTTAAACAGCTCTAGGGAGGGGGTGGGGGTGACCAGGAAGGGTGCAGCTGACCTCTGGGCAGTGGGTTGTGTGGTACTGTTTTGTTTGGGTTGTTTTTTTTTGGGGTTTTTTTTTTGTTTTTTGTGGGGTTTTTTTGGTTGGTTTTGGGTTTGTTTGTTTGTTTGGGGTTTTTTTGGTGGTTTTTTTCTTGTTTGTGGTTTTCTGTTGAGTTTCCCCCCCTTTCAATTTGACTAGTTCCAGCAATGGCTTACAAATGGTCTGTAGTGGGTTTCTGTGGCAGGGTTTTGGTAGCAGGGAGGCTACAGGGGTGGTGTCTGTTAGAAGCTGCTAGAAGCTTCCCCTGTCCTGTGGAGGCAATGCTAGCCCACTCCAGGACAGACTTCCTGCTGCTGGCCAAGGCTAAGCCAATCAGGAGTAATAGTAATGCCTTAGTGATAACATACTTAAAAACAGATTGTTGCGCAGAGATAATCCAGCCAGGGAAGAGCAGAGTGAGAACATGGAAATAACAAGGTAGACAGCAAGGTCAGTGCAGAAGGAGGGGGAGGAAGTGCCCCAGGTGCTAGAGCTGAGGTCCCTGCAGCTTGTGGTGAAGGCCACAGTGAAGGCTGACCCCCTGCAGCCCATGGAGGACCATCGGAGTGCAGAGACCCACCTGCAGCCCATGGAAAAGCCCATGCTGGAGCAGATGGATTCATGAAGGAGGCTATGACCCCGTTGGAGGCCCAAGATGGAGCAGGGTCCTGCTGGAGGCCTGCAGCCTGTGGAGATGGAAGCTCCTGCTAGAGCAGGTTTTTCCTGGGTAGGACTTATGGCTCCTAGGGGGGACCCATGCCAGTACAGCTGTGGTGGGTTGACCTTGGCTGGATGCCAGGTGCCCACCCAGCCGCTCTATCATTCCCCTTTCCAGCAGGACAGGGGAGAGAGTAAGGTAGAATAAAAAAACAACTCGTGGGTTGGGATAAGGCAGTTTATTTAAAGCAAAAAAGTAAAGTGAAGCTTGCATGTGCAGAAACAAAAGATGGCACGGTTTATTCTCTGCTTCCCATGAGCAGCAATGGTCAGCCACTTCCGAGAAGCAGGGCTTCAGCAGGCATGGCGGTTTCTCAGCAGGCAGCCATTGGAGACGATGAATGCCTGCCTTCCTGCTCTGTGCCTTAGCTTTTATATCTGAGCTGATGTCATATGGTATGGAATATTCCTTTGGTCAGTGTGGGTCAGCTGGCCTAGTTTTGTCTCCTCCCAGGATCTTGCCCTCTACTGAGGAATGAATGTTACAGTGCTGATGCTGTGCTCAGCAGTAGCCAAAACACTGGTTTCTTATCAAACACCCTTCTAGCTACCAATGCAAAGCACAGCACTGTGAGGGCTACTGCAGGGAAATGAACTCCAGCTCAGCCAGACCCTGTACACAGTCAAAAGCTGTTGCTGCTGCTGCTGCCATCAGTAGTGTGGTACCCCAGACATAACCCCCCAGGAGGGATGCAGCTGTCCAGGTCACTGGCTGCAGGGAGTGCATGAGCCTGGTGTTAGTACTGGAGGACAGTGCAAAAGACACCTGTGTACGGTGTGAATAGGTGAATGATCTACTCTCTAGTGGCAGAGCTTAAAGAAGTGGAAAGACTAAGGAGTATCAGGAAGAGTAAAAAGGAAATAGACTAGTGGAGCTACACCCTTCCAACCCTGAGAGAAGCTCAGTAGGAGTCAGAGATGCCCTGCCCCTTTTGCCACAGGCAGAAGGAGGAGACCTAGTAGATGGGGGGAAATGGGTCCCTGCTCGAGGAGGTAAAAGAATCCCCTTCTGACCCCCATCACCTTCCCAGGTGCCCTTACAGAATAGGTATGAGGCCCTGGGTCTAGAGGGTCAGGCAGATGACACTCGAGGAAAAAAGATCTGTCTGGAGGGTCTCCCAGCTGCACTCTATCAGGCAGATGACAACCTCAGCTATTAAGAAGAAAAGTAGGTGACTCCCTTCTGAGGGGAACTGAGGGCCCTGTATGCCAACTGGGCCCATCCCACAGGGAAGTCTGCTGCCTCCCTGAGACCTAGGTAAGGGATATCACCAGGAGACTCCCTGAACTAATTCAGCCCTGGACAACCAACCAACCTGGTTGTCCAGGTTGACAGTGATTAGGTTGATAAGAGGGGAACCAGGGTAATTAAAAAGGACTTCAAGGCTCTGGATTGACTGGTTAATGGGACAGGAGCGCAGGTAGTCTTCTGCTCAATTCCTTTAGTAACAGGGATGAACGATGAAAGGAACAGGAAAACCCACAATATCAATAAGTGGCTTAAAGACTGGTCTCATCAGCAGAATTTTGGATTTTTTTGATCATGGGGCAATTTTTATGGCACCAGGCCTGCTAGAGTCAGACGGGCTTCATCTGTCTAGCAAGGGCAAAAGGACTCTAGCCTATTAGTTGGCAGGGCTGACTAAGAGGGCTTTAAACTAGGTTTGAAGGGGGAAGGGGATGAAACCAGGCTCTCCAGGGATGAGCCTAAGGGTGGTAAGCCAGAGTTAGGGGTGAAATCAGCAGCCCAGCTGAAGTGCACATACACTGATGCATGCAGTATGGGTAACAAAGAAGCGGAGCTGGAAGCCATCGTGCAGCAGGAAAGCTATGGAAATGTGGTGGAATGACTCACATGACTGGAGTGCTGCAGTAGTAGATGGCTACATGCTCTTCAGAGAGACAGGCAAGGTAGGAGGGGTCACTCTGTATATTAGGGAGTCTCTTGACTCTATAGAACTTGAGGTTAGTGATGATAAGGTTGAGTTATTATGGGTAAGAATGAGGGGGAAGGCCAACAAGTCTGACATCCTGGTGAGTGCCAGTTATAGACCACCCAACCAGGATGAAGAGGTGGATGAATTATTCTATAAGCAGCTGGTAGATGTTTCAAGATTGCCAGCCCTTGTTCTTGTGGGAGACTTTAACCTGACAGATGTCTGCTGGGAACTCAACACAGCAGAGAAGAGGTAATCTAGGAGGTTCTTGAAGTGTGTGGAGGATAGCTTCTTGTCACAGCTGGTGAGCAAGCCTACCAGGTGTGGGGCCCCCCTAGACCTGCTGTTTACCAACAGAGAAGGACTGGTGGTAGATGTGGTGGTCAGAGGCCCTCTGGGGCACAGTGACAATGAAACAATAGTTTTCAATACTTGGTGAAACAACGAGGGGCATCAACAAAACTTCTACCCTGGACTTCCGGAGGGCAGACTTCAACCTATTCAGGATGCTGATTCAGAGGGTACCTTGGGAAACAACCCTTAAAAACAAAGAGGTCCAGGAAGTATGGACATACTTCAAAAAAGAAATCTTGAAGATACAGGAGCAGACTGTCCCTATGTGCAGGAAGATGAGCTGGTGGGGAATCTGACTGGCCTGACTGGGCAGGGAGCTTTTGCAAGAACTCAGAAAAAAAAAAGTGTTTACCGCCTTTGGAAAAAGGGGCAGATAACTCCGGAAGTGTTTAAGTATGTCATTAGATCATGCAGAAAGAAAATTAGAAAGGCGAAGGCACAATTTAAACTTAATCTGGCCACTACTGTAAAGTGGTGTAAATTGGATGTGGGGGGAATAAAATTACCAAAGATGAGGAAAAGGCTGAGGTTATTAACACCTTCCTTGCCTCAGTTTTCAACAGTAAGACAGGTCATCCTCAGGACAACTAACCTCCTGAGCTGGTAGACAGGGATGAGGAGCTGAATAGTCCCCCTGTAATCCATGAGGAAGTAGTTAGTGACCTCCTGAGCTACTTAGATGCTCACAAGTCTGTGGGATTAAAACACTCCACAAATCCCCCTTTTTGGTTTGGTCAAACCATACACACTAATAGCAAGACAAGGAATTTGTGTAATACCTATAAAAAATACCTATAAAAAGTACTCTTAAGTCTACAGAATATATACTTATTTACGTATCTGCGCACAGTACCTCTCACTCACATACAGCTTACATTCAACCGGTGGCCATTGCACTCGCATACACACAGTTGAAGTTGCTTTTTTTTTTTTTTTATTACCACGGTGTTACATGATTACTTATATATCTAACATACCACAAAACACATATTTATGTCATTGCAACTATCAGAATAAAAGGTTTTATACAAGTGAAAGATTCACAACAAAAAGGGAATTATTTGCAACAGCTCCGGGTAATGTTACTGCCAACCATAGCAACATCAGCCCTGTCCTAAAGTACCACTTTCTTTCCAAGGTTTTATCCATGGTGCAGGTAGCCATTGGATACCTGTATCTGTAAGAACACAAGCATAGCCTCGGCCATTCATTTTTACCTCTGCAGGCCCCTTCCAATCTCCTGTTTGTGGATCTTTGTATTGTACCTTGATCACTGCTTGCTGATTTACCGAACCCGACTTCATCGAGGTGTTATATATGACAATGAGGGGATCAACCCTATCCCCTGTTAATCATAAAAAATTCAAAACATATAAAGCTTTGTGAGTCGTTCATGTGGACTGGCCAGCTCCTCTCTCCCCTTCTGTTTTTGCAACATTGATTTTAGAGCTCCATGAGCTCGCTCAATAATGACCTGGCCCGTAGGGGAGTGAGGAATTCCAGTAACATGAGATATACCCCAATTCATACAGAATTTTCGAAACTGATGTGAGGTATACCCTGGCCCATTGTCTGTTTTGGTCTCTGTGGGGACCCCTAGGGCTGCTATGCATGTATACAGATGACGGATAACATGCCTAGCACCTTCTCCAGCTTGAGCAGAGGCCCATATAGCATGAGAAAAGGTATCAATACAAACATGCACATATTTTAATCTCCCAAATTCATTAAAATGTGTCACATCCATCTACCAGAGCTGTAATGCTTGCAAACCATGAGGATTAACCCCCAAACCAATACCTAACCCGTTTCTATGACAGACTGAACAAGCTTGCACAATGCCTCGTACATCTGCTGAAGTTATTCCAAATTGTCTGGCTAACACATTTGCAGACTGATGAAAAAATTCATGGGACAAAACCGCCTGTTGAAATTTATTTGCAGCAGGGCCTACCCATGCAGGCGCAACTAACTGGTCTGCCCTGTCATTTCCAAATGCTAAGTCCCCATTTAACTTCTGATGGCTTCTAATGTGGGTGACAAAATATGGTTGTGTTTGTTGATTCAACAAATGTAGCAATTGTGCCATGAGAACTGCTAAAATCTTGTTTTTCAAGGTTTTAATCATTGCTCTCTTTAACCTTTGCGCTGTTCCTACCACATAAAGTGAATCTGAGGCCACATTAATGGGCTCTTTCTTCCAGAAATTCAAGGTCCACACAACACCTCGCAGTTCAAGGGTTTGTAGTGTGTCACCTGGAATTCCCAGGAGCAACTTATGCTTCCACTCTGGTCCTTCCTGCCAGGTAACTGCCACTCATCGAGATTTCCTTCCCGCATCTGTAAAGACGGTAACTCCATCAACAGGTTCATCTGAGCACAACACAAGTGGTTCAATTGTCTGATGTTGCAATAAGGGCAATAACTTGTCTGAAGGATATTGATTCGTAACTATTCCTGTAAAATCTGCCATGGCTATTTGGACTGGCTCAGATTTCTCAAGCAACCACTCCAAATAGTCCTGGATGACTGGCAAAAAATTATAGAGGGATCTTTACCAGTTAAGTCACAGATCCTCCTATGCCCTTTTATGATAAGCTGTGCAAACAACTCAGGTCATGTCATTACTGTCTTCTTAGGCTGATATGGTAAAAATATCCATTCCAAAATCCTTATGCCAGTTGTTAATTGACAGATGACCCCCAGCAGATGTTTTCAACTCCCTCCTGAGTTGACAACTAGGTACTGTACTGGCTGATCATCCATTATTCTACTGGCATATCCCGCAGTTATCTTCCCTGAAATGTTGACTATAGCTGCCTTTTGAATTTCAGGTAAGTCTCTTTGCAGTCCTGCTTGAGCATCAGTTCCTAATAAAGGTATCAAAGGAGCCAGATCATCATTAGTTATTCCACACACTGTCCTGACCCATTGAATATCACCCATTAACTTCTGAACATCATTCAAAGTTTTTATGTTAGTGTTAATGACTAACTTTTGTGGTCTCACTATACCATTTGTGATGGTCCAGCCCAGGTATTCTCAAGGCTCTTGCTGTTGAACCTTTTCAGGAGCAATCCTTAAGCCTCAACAACCTAATTTATGTTCTAACTAAGATAACAGTGTTGGTATGTCCTGGTATGTTGGTATGGCAGGTTTTGCCCTGCTATCAGAATATCATCCGTGTAATGATAAACTAATAGCTCAGGGTGTTCATTGCAAAATGGCTGCAGAGCCCATGCAACATAACTCTGACACGTTGTAGGAGAATTTTTCATTCCCATTGGTAATACAACCCACTTATACCTCTGTGATGGTTCCGCTTTATTGACTGAGGGCACTGTAAAGGCAAACTTATCAGTATCTTCTGGATGCAAAAAAATTGTGAAAAAACAATCCTTCAAATCTATTACCAGGATGACCCAGTCACTTGGAATCACGGTGGGAGAAGGCAAACCTGGCTGCAAAGCCCCCATGTCTTCCATGACCACATTAATGGCCCGCAAATCATGCAACAACCTCCATTTCCCCAGTTTCTTTGGGATGATAAATATAGGAGTATTCCATGGGTTTGTAGTTGGTACAATATGACCCGCTTTCAATTGTTCCTGAACTAAGGTAGGTATGATTTGCTGCCTCTACCTAGTCAGCCGCCACTGATTTACCCATACTGGTTTCTGTGTTTTCCACTGTAGTTTTAAGGTTGACTGCCTTTTGGTGGCCGCTCCTAAAAAGGAGAGGTGACCAATCATGCCCCCATTTGTCCTAATAAATCCCAACCTATTAAGCCTACTGGTAAAGATAGCACGTATGGTCGCATTCCTACAGTTGAACCATCAGAAAACTGGAAACTTATTACATCTGTGCTGATCCATGTTTGCTGTACACCCACTACACCCTTGACTCATGTGGGTGCTATTATTAATGGCCATGTTTGAGGCCACTTATAGCTTGGAATGATTGTAACATCAGTTCCAGTGTCAATGAGCATCGACATAGTGTAGGATTGACCACTAGGATGCTGTACAAATTACTGTTTCCTCCGGCTTTCCCTGTTTTATATCTATAGCTAACATTACCTCCAGGGGACCTGTTGAACCGAATCCTTTATTCCCTCTTGTCCATGGTTCTGCACTGGGCACTACTGCTAATTTGCAATAGCTCATTGGCAAATTGTGCCTGGCAATCCATTCTGGCATATGGCCCTGTACCTAATAGCATCTGAGATGTTAAGCCATAGAATGGATCTCCTTGTTGTCTTCGTGTGGCAGCAGCCATATCACAATTGGTTTGCCACCTATTGAAAAACTGTAGCTGTTGTGACGGGGAAAGCAGTGTATTCATCAACATACGAATATCGTATGGTGTTAATAAACAGGCAGTGAAAAGGTGCTGCATAACAGACTGTGTATACCATGACTTCAAACCATATTGGGTAATTGCTGGTTTTGCTTCCTTTATAACTTTCCCATCTAAAGCCTCCCATGTTCTATTACCCGCCCCATCCACAAGCACAGGGTAAGCACTGATGTCTAACGGCAACAAATCTCCCTCTATAACTGCTTCTTTCAATATTCCCTTCCACCTCTGTGCTGGGTTACCTCCCCCTCCCTTACCCCCCAGTCCCCCTCCCATTAAAGCCAGAAAACTCGCAAGAAAGTTCACCTCCCTGGGAGCACCTGGAGAAGGATTAAGAGGGGGCAGTGCCACTGGTGCTGGTGGAGGCGGAGCATCAGGAATAGTCATGTTCAGCGACCCGAGGTGTTGCTTTACTAACTGAGATTTTATTTCCTGTGTACGGTGCCACAGCTTCTTCATCTGGGACTGCTTTGAAGTAGAAGTCGATTTTTTGCTCTCATTATCTGTAGTCTTGTCATTAGAAGAGGATGTAGAAGACAGGAGTGAAGGAAATACATTGGTCATGTCAGCAGAAATTACATTTCCTCTTTTCTTTTTTTGTGCAGATGTCTTTGCAGATGCAGGTTCAATGATCGGTAGCACAGCCAACGCAGGCACAGTTTTGATGATCGATGTCGTAGCCGGCACAGGTGTGGTCTCAACGATAGGTACGGTAGCCAGCGCAGGCGCAGTCACAGTGATCAGCATTGTAGTCAGCGCAGGTATGGTCCTGATGATCGGCACGGTAGCTGGTGCAGGTGCAGGAAGTGCTGCTGCCTCCAGTGGCGCGGTTAGGGGGGGTACAGCACGGTCAAGGCAGGGCCCGGTGCCACCGTCATTGTCAGCGGCGCAGCAGGGGCGGGACCTGCCACCACACCTGGGGCGAGACTCGCCGCTGCCACCAGCAGCGCGGCCGGGGCTGGTCCCAGTGCCTTCGGGGTGTCTGTGGTCTGTGGTCTCAGTCTCGCAGGATCAGGTGCCACGGGAGACCCAAAGATAATTTACTCTAAGGAGGTACAGGTAGGTTCTACATCGCCACCCGCCAGAGCTGCAAAGGCAGATGCCATAACCTGTTGCTCAGTCTTTAAATCTTGTAGTATCTCCATGACTAACTACCATAAAGTGGGAAACCTCTTTGTCTCCTTAGACCCTTTTGTAGTCTCTTCCCACAGCTTTTGCCCAATATTGTCCCATACGGACACACTAAATGCGTCAGCCACCGTGGGGATCAAGCCTTTTCCCTTGGCCCACTCAAGAAGTCCCTTTAACGTATTAACATCGAATGTAGAATCTTTCTTGGAAAGAATTAAATGGAGGAGCTTTTCTGCAGCCTCCTCGTCTTTTGTTGCTGCAGACCCCATACCCCTCCCTCCAGCCACTCACCTGGCTAGGGTGAGTCTCCAACAAACGTGCCGTGCATGGACCCTGCAATTTCTTGGTGCCAGGGTGAATGCCGCTGAACTTTGGCTGACTTTCCCCTTCCTCACCATCCGTCACCTGTGTGTCCCGTAGAACAGAGATCCGGAGGATCCGATAGGGATGTTCAGGCACCAACTGTAGGC
>JAWWMA010000093.1:1558701-1571107 GCA_035041425.1 Mionectes olivaceus | reverse complement strand
ATATACACTGATCTGCCCTCTTTTTGAGAAATTAGAGGAAATCACAGAATTGTTGAGGTTGGAAGGCTCCTCTGGAGATAGTCTAGTCCATCTTCTCTGATCAGAGCAGGGTCACCTAGAGCAGGTTGCACAGGACTGTGTCCAGTTGAGTTTTGAATAGTCCCAAGAATGAACACCATACAACCTCTCTGGGCAACCTCTTATTGCGTTTGACCATCCTCACAGTAAAAAAGTGGTTTCTTATGCTCAGAAGTTTGTGCCCATTTCCTCTTGTCCCATCACAGGATACCACTGAGAAGAGTCTGGCTCTGTTTTCTTTACATTCTCCCAGCAGATATTTATATATTTTGGTAAGATCCTACTGAGTCTTTTCTTTTCCAGGCTAAACAATCCCAGCCACCTCAGTTGCTTCTGTGGGAGATGCTCCAGTCCTTTAATCATCTTTGTGGCCCCTTACTGAATCTGCTCCAGTAGGTCCATGTAGAGCCCAGTACTGAACATGGCACTCCAGGTGTGGACTCACCAGTGCTGAGCAGAGGGGAAGGATCACCTCCCTCAATCTGTTGGCGATGCTCCTCCTATGCAGTCCAGGATGTTATTTGACTTCTCAGTTACAACTGTTCATAATACTTCAAACTGATGACAAAACACTTAAAATTTATAACATACATGGTCTATAAAGTACATGGTCTATAAAGGTTATGAATTGGAAAATAGTGTTGTAGTACTGATACATGATTTAGGAAAGGATGTATACACCCATTTTAATTTCAGTATTTGCTTCCCAGGACCTTAACTGATTTATTCCTTATTCTCAGTCTCTTTCCACCTCTGTGGTAGTTTCTTATCACCTTCTGTGTGGTCAGAAACTTGATTCAGTCCTCTACCTATAGGATCCTTTATATGCACGTCCCCAGTCTTCTTGGGGCTTTACCTCAAAACTCATTTTATTCAATTACATTTTCTTCAATAAACTTCTAATCCCATATCCACCAATTCTGGAAGAATTCTTAGCAATTAGAAAAAAAACCAAAACAACTCCATGAAATAAAAGAAGTGTGTGTTGAAAAGCAAATTCCCTCTACACACACATATGCAATCTATCAAATGCATTTTGCCATCTCATTTACTGAAACTGTCCATCTCCTTATATCTGTACATTGTAACTTTTTGTTGCCAAACTAGACTGTAAGCTGCTAGAGGCTGATATAGCATTTTGTCATATGATGTATTGGTGAAGTGCCAAATGAATCAGTAGTACTCTTTAAAGCAAATTATGGCTTGGTCTGTGTGGAATTTACAAGTAATCTTTACTAAAAGTAGCATTTCTAGTGTTAATAAAAGTCAGAAAAATTATGCATGTTTATCATAAATACAACTGTAAGAATAAAAAAACATGAAGAGAGCTCTAGCAAACAGAATGCTTTCAAGTTGTGGAGTTCACAGGCCTACTGTATTTGCATAATCCTAATAGCTTCAACTGAAATCTATGCAGGTGTATAAGCACCTTCCCTTTCCATTTATACAACATCAAAGCTTTAAGGAAATGCAGAAATGGGTGGGGAAAAAACTGAAATAGGTCTTCCAATTTTGACCTTATTAACACAAAGCTGGAGAAACTCCTTTTCCCCAAATCATGCATTTTAAAATGAAAACTTTTAGTTTTACTCAAGTGGGCTTTTTAAAACCTAATTGTTTTATGTATTTTTGCGATGTGGAATTGGATTGGGTAGTTTAGATTGGATGACTGGATATTGAGATTGCACTAGTAATTTAAATAATTTAAAAATATCAATACTGACAGAGCAAGCATTGGTAAATGTGGCATTATAGGCAGATTATGGATTTTAATGATTTCCTGATGTGTTCTTCTTTGTGTCGCCCTTTACAGATAACATGGGGCAATACAAATCTCTGGAGTGCCAGCACCTGCCTGCACACAAGTTTTTAGAAGAAGGGGAATCTTATTTAATGCTGGCTGTGGAAGTAGCACTGATAGGGCTGGGACAGCAACGAATAATGCCAGATGGCTTGTATGCACAAGAGAAGGTTTATCGAAATGAGGAGCAGCTCATTTCTAAGCTACAGGAAATTGAATTGGATGATACTCTGGTGAAGATTTTTCGAAAACAAGCAGTCTTCCTATTAGAAGGTAGCTCAATGTAGATGCTAACTGCTTTTTAAAACTGTCTTCACTTACACAAACCCACTGAATTAGTATTCCAGTGGAAACTGTCTTACATACTTAGATGTTTTTTGATGTAGAACTCCAGCAAAATTTTATTTCCAATCTCTTATGAGATTCAAACATACTTCAGATATGACATGACTGTAGAGATAAAGCATCTACTGACCTACAAGCTTTTAGTTTTAAGTTTTATTGCATTTTGTTATTTAGATGTGTTTAGTATCCTAATTGTACAACCCAGGCTCACAAATAATATAGACATCAGTTATCATCAACAGTTCTTGGATAGTAAATTTCTAAATGTCATTTGAATCCTGAAAAAGGACTGGCAACTTTGTAAATGTATGAAGATTTTTACCTCTGTTCCCAAGTGAAGAGCTCAGAAAACTCAAATTTGCTGGGACAGAAAAATCACATTTTCTTTGTAGCAATTAGGAAAATGAGTTTCCTCTGAAGTTTGTATCATACCTGAAAATTCAAATATATGAGCAAATACTGAGGCTTAAGGCCTGGTCTTGTGACTAAATTTTGATTAAGACAAATAACTTACATTGCAATAAAATCTGTACAAAAAAAGTGCATGCTTTTGCCCTATCTTTTAAAAGGTTTGACATATAGCACTTAAACCTCCTGTTCAGAGAGTAGTCTTGTGCATTCTAAGGTTGTCATTCTAGTTTTGTGGATTTTTTTAAATCAAGGATAAAATGGCATAGTCCAAGTTTTGAGTGCTTACTCAAGGAATGGTGGGGAGTTTGATACTGCTCTGGGTAAGTTGTGAAGATTGTTACATAGCAATCAGGTTTTGCTTTCTTTCTGTAAGACATTTGTTTTTTTAAACTATTTCTTTATGGAAGACATGCAGTATGTTCTTTAGGGTTCTCAGCTTTGAGTCACTATTATTGCCCAGATCCTTAAAGACTTTGGTACCTACTGGCGATGCCATTTGAAACTGTAGGGGAGCTGCACCATAATGAGGGTTTCCATTAAGGTATGGCTGTAACTGCTGCTTTATGGTCTTTGGATAAGAACATCTTCTTGCTGGATTCAGTTATTCACCACCATAGAGGTATCCTATGGATTAGAAAATCAATTTGATAGATCTATTTACTGGTAAGGATGCTGTATGAGGAAAAGGCAGGATTTCTCTCAAGTATTCTCTGGGACTCTGATCACTGATATTCTCTTTGTTTTCTTAGAGTAGTAAACAAGTAATCATAGGAGGAAACCTGCTAAAATACCTACCGACAAAATTGCTGTGGTGAGCAGTGTGCAACAATGGTCTTGCATTACTGTATGCTGACAAATTTGGCCTTTCTGCAATAGCTTCAGTTTACTACAGGCAAAGCAGAAACTGACAGATCACATGGAGGAAAAACTGTGCAGTGATTTAAGATTCTAATCATATCAATTGTGGTTTGATAGTTGAAGTTCTGTAGATATAATGAAGAAAGCTTAATCCAGTATTAGACTGATTTCTATGCTGTTAATGCAGATTAATGCATGTTCTATATAGCTACCATTTGAATGAGCGGGAAAGGAGAACATAAGACTGCGTTGCAAGAACTGTTCTATTTTTTTGCTAGAGTTAATGGCAGACTATATTTTCATATAAATACTTTGTCGTGTATTCTTTGCATCCTGAGTTCTGAATGGACCACCTACTGGCAAACATTCATGAAATAACTTCTTTCATTGAAGCAATGCCAGCTAGTTTTTGAACTTTTCAACTTTAAATGACTGAGACACACTGTCACCTACTTAATTTTCATTGATGTTTCCATTGTGATTAACCCCAGGCTTCAGAAATGCCCTCCTATGGAGCTCAGATTTCATTTTTTTTTTACATGCCTAGTGATTTTATCTTTGCATTTTGTGCTAAGGCATCAATTAAAACCATTGTTGAAACAACTGTGCTGGTCCAAGTTGTTACCATCTCTCTCTCATGGTGTTCATCATCCCATGCAGCAGAAGTGGTTGAATAAATTTTGTGAGTGCTCCACATCTGCTTCAGTGAAGAGTCAGTCATCTTAGTTTGAACCACTGCTGGAACCTATGACACGTAACTGCAATGAAGAAGTGTGCTCACACAGTCATTCATCCATCCAAGTGTGGTGGGTTGGAATCTCTAGTAGAAGAGGAAGTAGTAACTTCCAGGACTGCTGGTTGCTATTTGTGCAATAATTGTCCAATAATACTTAATGTAAGATTCTTATTCTATATCTTGCAATGTTTAACACCTGTACCTCTAGCCACTGAAGTAAAAAACTGCTTGACACAATTTTCCTGTTAATAGGAATAACAGTCTAAAGGTTGCAGGAAAAATGTAAAAATGGAATTCTTATGCATTGTGAATATTCAGAACTCAGTAAGCAAATAGTTTCATGTAATTTTTTTTAAAATTGTAATTTCTGTTGTCAGTCTTAACACTGCTGTTATGAAGTACTGCACTGAGTGTGAGTAAAATCTGTTGCCCCAACAATGGGAATAGCTTCTCCACAACAAATACAATTTTAAAGATTGTGTGGCTATAATAGACTAACAAAACCAGTTTCAATGCAAGATATGACCTAGTCTTCTCTGGAGACCAAGTCGAAACCAGACGGTTATTTAAATGCCCAATGTCAGGTGAGACATTAATAGGGATCAGGTGCTCCTGTAGTGATTAGTCATGTAACTTCAATTAAAGATACCTGGGTTTCCACTGTAGACACTTTTTTGTGTGGATTTGTGATAAAACAATTAAGCACCAACAGAGGGTGCACAATATAACGACAGAGAGGCAAAGCTAGGATTATTTCTTTCTACTTTTGCATACCATAGATTTTCTGAATGAGCCCCATGGAACCCTGGGACTATTCTGTTATTTGTATGTGCACTGGTAGTGTGCTTAGTACTCTACAATTTACAGTGTGTCTTGTCTCAAAGAATAGATGATATTTAATATACTTGTAATATATTTCAAAAAAATATCAATGTAACTTTACCTTTTGTATAGCAAGCTGTCTGAATACCAATTCTAACTCAAGGTATAGTGAATGCATTTAAAGGTCCAGAAGTTGGGTTTTAACTGTGAAGACTGATATTCTCTTTCTTTTTCCTACAGCTGGACCATATAGTGGTTTAGGTGAAATCATCCATCGAGAGAGTGTTCCAATGCACACATTTGCCAAGTACCTTTTCACCTCTCTCCTACCTCATGATGCTGAATTGGCATACAAAACCGCACTGAGAGCTATGCGGTATGTATTCACAAGTCATCTAGGAAGAACACAAGCAACAGTTTGAAAAAGGGGAAAAAGCTTGGTAATCAAGAAGCATTGTTCTCTTTAAGGAGAAATTACTTTGGTTGTGTCATCTGTAAAAGCAATCCATGTCTCTACTAACTACAACATAATAATTTATAAATATACAATTAGTGTTTATATACAACTATAAAACAGCATTCTGTGTTACAAATCCTTCTATTGGAATGTGTGGTTTTGTGTTAAACAACAGTTTTAGCACGTGTGTGTTCTCTTACTGGTGTGGTTGTGTGTGTGTATGATACTAGTGGCGAGGAAATGAGGAAAGAGACATCTCACCAGCAGTCTTGGGATCATCTGCTGCTTAGCTGCTTCCCCCCACTTTATATACTGAGCATCATGTCATATGGTCTGGAATATCCCTTTGGTTAGTTAGGGTAACCTGTCCTGACTGTGCCCACTCCCAACCTCCCATGCACCCTGTGGTGGGTTGACCTTGGCTAAACGCCAAATGCTCACCCAGCTGCTCTATCACTCCCCTTCCCAGCTGGACAGGGGAGAGAGTAAGGTGGAAAAAATAACTCGTGGGTTGAGATAAGGCAGGTCATTTAAAGCAAAAGGTAAAGCGGAAGCCTGCATGCACAAAAAGCGAAGTGAAAGATAGTACGGTTTATCCTCTACTTCCCATGAGCAGCGATGGTCGGCCACTCCCGAGAAACAGGGTTTCAGCATGTGTGGTGGTTTCTCAGCAGGCAACCTTTGCAGACAATGAATGCCTGCCTTCCTGATCCTTGCCTTAGCATTTCTATCTGAGTTGATGTCATATGGTATGGAATATCCCTTTGATCAGTTTGGATCCCCTGGCCTACTTTGGGTCCCCTCCCAGGATCTTGCCCTCCATTGAGGAAGGAATGTTACAGTGTTGGTGCTGTGCTCAGCAGTAGCCAAAACACTGGTGTGTTATCAACACCCTTCCAACTCCCAATGCAAAGCACAGCACTGTGAGGGCTACTGTGGGGAAATGAACTCCAACTCAACCAGACCCAATATACACCCCCAGCCTCCTTGCTGGCACAGCAGTATGAAAAGCAGAAAAGGCTTTTGCTCTATGTAAGCCCTGCTCAGCAATAAAAAAAAACATCTCTGTGTTATCAACACTGTGTTCAGCACAAATCCAAAACATGGCCCCATACCAGCCAGTGTGAAGAAAATTGACTCTACACCACCCAAAACTAGCACACTCTGGAAAGCTAAATGGGGAGAAAATAGTCCCATGTTCGAAGGACTAAATAGGAGGGCATGCATAAGAACAAAACAGCTACTATCAAGTCAGCCCAAAGGTCTGCTTAGATTGTTTGAGTTTTTTTGCCTCCAAGAGTTTCTAATAGTAGATGTTAGGGAAGGAATCTAAGAAATATGAAAAGTGACTTTGCATACTGGTTGCTTATGATTATAATTTTAGAATTAGAATTTTTAAAAGATCAATTTTATAAAGTAGATTTGTGTCCTTGTATTTAATTTCAGTCACTACCTTGAAGTGTTTCTCAAAGATCTGTGGGGAGCTTTCCTCCTTAAACTAAACTACTGAAACAATATTAAAAGGTTAGAATAGACATCTGTCAGTAGCTTTGCACAATGCACTGAATGCTTCAGTGAATGTGATGGCAGCATGCCATTCCTCTTAAACATTTATCAAAGTTAACTTCCCTTGATGGCAACTCTGGAGTATTTTGCCTCTCTGCATTCAAAAACATCTCTTGCCATTTCTTTCTCTTCTTAATCCTCTTTTAGTTTTTGGAACACTCAGTGTGAAATCAATAGAATCTGAGACCATAAGGTCTTTTATTCATGCACCTCAGGTCTGCAAGGACAGGGTGTGCTATCCTTGATGGTCACTTCTGTCTACAGTTCTCTGCTTGCAACACTGAAACATATGAAGTACAGCCTTGGAGAATGTGGATCTGCAGTGACCTAGTTGACTGCTCACTTGGAATCTGAACTCGAATGTTTGGTTTAGTTTGGCTGATTCCCTGTTAAGCCTGAATTTCAACCCAGTCTTTGTGAGTCAGACTTCAGTAGTGGTGTTTAATCACAAAGTAGCTTTGCTAAAACCTAGTTAAATAATTGATGTTTGAAAGTGAAAAAAGTGAAGAATGTTAAATCTGCTTGTGCTTGTTATAATGTTCCCTAATCTTGCCAAAATCATGTGAAAGCCACCAATTCACTACAGCCTTTCCTTTCACAGCAAAGGAACAATAGAAGCTGACAATGAAATTCGAAGTGACAAAATATTTTCCTTTCATGTTTTTTGTCTGTTTGTGGTTACTTATAACCTAATAATACTTTTTGCATTAAGTAGTTAGGACTTTTCCTGTTTGTTGAAACGATTTAATAATGCATTTTTTTTCTCCCCTCTCTGTGCTTGGAAAAAATCAGCTGGAGAATTTATATGTATTTTATTTTTACATATGCAAAGCTATATAGACATGCCTCCATATTATTAAGGAAGAGATTTGACTCTTGATACAAAACAAAAGGGAAGGTTTCTTTCATATTAACATGTGCATTATTATATACTGGTAGGCTAGAGTTTAGGGACTTTAAAAATTAGTCCATATTTATTTAAACAGCAAAATGTCTTTTATGGTATGTCTATTTATTTCAAGGTCAAAAACTGAATGACTTGTTGAATTTCACTCCCCCTTACTTTGAGTATATGCAAGTGAGGAAAGTAGATTCCAAATATTGAAAAATACTTACATGTTCTCAATATGATGGAGAGCTACTCTATCTTCCTTCCTGAGGACAGTGGTTCAAAGACTGAAATAAACCAGGGGAAAAATCTCCATGGATGATGCAAAAACTCTCTGCTGCCTTGGTTAATGAATGGCTGTCGCGGTTTAACCCCAGTCAGCAACCAAGAACCACACTTGCTCACTCCCCCACCAGTGGGACCAGGGAGAGAACTGGAAGGATAAAAGCCAGAAAACTTGTGGGTTGAGATAAAGACAGTTTAATAGAGAAAGCAAAATCCACACACACAAGCAAAGCAAAACAAGGAAATAATTCACTGCTTCCCATGGGCAGGCAGGTGTTCAGCCATCTCCAAGAGAGCAGGGTGTAACAGTTACTTGGGAAGACAGATGCCATCACTCCAAATGTGTGTATCCCCCCCCTTCCTCCTTCTTCCCCCACACTTTACATACTGAGCATGATGTCATATGGTATGGAATATGCCTTTGGTCAGTTGGGGTCAGCTGTTCTGACTGTGTCTCCTCCCAACCTCCCATGCAGCCTCAGCTTGCTCGCCAGTGTGGCAGTATGAAAAGTAGAAGAGACCCTGGCTCTGTGTAAGCACTGCCCAGCAATAACAAAACCATCTTTGTATTATCAACCCTGTGTTCAGCACAAATCCAAAACACAGCCCCATACCAGCCACTTTGAAGAAATTTCACCCTACCCCAGCCCAGATGAGCACAATGGCTTCATTGTCCTGTAAATTCCTGCAGATGCCCACTGATGTAGGCAAGTTTGGTAAATGGACTTCTAAGATTCCCCAAGAAGAGGAGCAGTTTTCCAATATCTTTATAACCAAAACTGCACATTTAATAAACAAGGTCAGTTGTTTTTGCAGCTTTAGTTTTGCTTATGAATAACTCAGTATAATAATGATGTAAGGAAGAGGATTTCTTTCTTATTTCAGGTTGCGAGTTTTGGAATCTACAACTCCTTTGGGAGATATGTCCCATCCACATCACATTGTATCAGTTGTTCCAAACCGATATCCCCGTTGGTTCACCCTAAGTCACATCGAATCCCAGCAGTGTGAGCTGGCATCGACCATGCTAACAGCAGCCAAAGGTACATTGCTGTATATTACCTATTTAACTAAGTGTATACTTTTAATATTTCATGGAATAAACAAATTATAAAACTTGTGTTTAGGAATTCAAATTGCAGTCTGACAGGAGTTTGAAAGGGGAACAACAAACTGAACTGACTTAAACTTGTCACTTAATTTTCTAGAAAAGTGATCAAATTAGATAGATGGTAGCCAGATGGGCTTGATTTGAGGCTCATGAGATAGCTTTTTGTTCTTCTGACACACAATATAGATTGTGAAACCTAGGAGTGGACAAATCACTTCTAAAATTCACAAATCAAGATGACTTTTGGCCATGTACTACACAAACACCATCAGGCACTAGAGGAGTTTGTGCTGTCTTGCATCTTTTGTTCGTGTAATTTAATTACGGAAGGTTTATAAAAAACAAAATGTGTATAACTGAAACATTGTACTATTTCATAGCAATGGCAAGCTCAATTAGAATGCATTTCAGGATGTTTTGGAAGCTTGTTCTGTTTACACCTTGCAGGTGATGTTCAGAGGCTGGAAACAGTGTTAGAATCCATTCAGAAAAATATCCACTCCTCATCACACATCTTCAAACTTGCCCAGGATGCATTTAAAATAGCAACACTCATGGACAGCTTGCCAGACATCACTCTTCTGAAAGTTTCTCTCGAGTTGGGCCTTCAGGTATTTCCCTCATTCATTATTTCTACAGTAGAAGACAGGAATTTTACCCTATGTTGGTGGGTACAGCTTTCTGAGTCACTGAGGAGCCTCTTAAAGACCCTCTTTGGGTTTTGTCTGGAATTTTTAGATTCTGTTTTCTGATGTAAAGCACAGTTGACTGGTAAACACAGACCAAGGATCTGCACAGTCCCTTTGTGCCATTTGAGTGGAAGAGAGAGCTTGGAGCAGCTGGTTGCAGGGTACTCCTCTGTTCAGGGGTGAGAAAGGACCAATGCAATGGGTTTGGGAGTATATGTAGGGATGGCTAGAGAGCAAAATTATTCTACTTTCCAGAAATCATAGTATCATAGAATAGTATGGGTTGGAAGGGACGTTTAAAAGTCACCTAGTCCAACCCCCCTGCAATGAGCAGGGACATCAACTAGATAAAGTTACTCAGAGCCCCATCCAACCTGACCTTGAATGTTTCCAGGGATGGGGCATCTACCACCTCTCTGGGTAACCTGTGCCAGTGTTTCGCCACCCTCACTGTAAAAAACTTTTTCCTTATATCTAGTTTGAATCTACTGATTTTCAAGTTAAAACAATTACTCTTGTCCTATCACTACAGGCCCTCCTAAAAAGTCTGTCCCCATCTTTCTTATAGGTTCCCTTCAGGTACTGAAAGGTCAAAATGAGGTCTCCCCAGAGCCTTCTCCAGGTTGAACACCCCCAACTCTCTCAGCATTTTCTCATAGGAGAGGTGTTTCATTCCTCTAATAATCTTCATGGCCCTCCTCTGGACCTGCTTTTGCAGATCTTTTCCATGGCCTTGAGAGGTTTCTTATCATTCCTCCCATTCTTCCCTTCCTTCCCCTCAAATAATATTTGATAGGTGCTCATTGAATTACTAGACAAAACCAAGGTCAATCATGATGACCTGTTTCTAAGGCAGACTGTACTAACATCAGCCTACTCACTTCTTTCATCAAGTTCTGCACTCCACAAGCTGTGGGACAGTGTGCTGGTTTAAAAGAAAACCGGTGGGAGAAATGAACCCTACTCAACTGCCTCCTTTTGATAGTGGAAGAAGAAATACCAAGAGAGATTACAAGTCAGAGTTACAGTTTACTGAAGAAGTTTCAATAAAATACAATGATGCAGAGGAACTGGTTTAACCAATAAAGGCAGAGTATAACCTGGCCCCCTAAAACAAACGTAAAATTGCATCAGTTCCTGCACTGTGTGCCAGGTGGTGTCCCTGGGGGCAAAGCAAAAAGAAAAAAAACCTGGGAAGCTATATCATCCAAATCAGGAATTACCTGCCTTTATGGCGACCTCTGGCAATGGCAGTGCGAGTGCAGGGTCTCTCAGTGGGGGTAGCAAGCAGCAGCATGGTCTAGGGTTGACTTGTTCCCTTACCTGTGTATCTCGCAACGAGACTTGGTTGTTGCAATTTCGATGTTTGTTGGTGGAAGTGATGGTCACAGTCCATATCTGTTGAGTGGTGGGGAAAAGTCCCCCCAACACAGGGTCCATCCTAGTTTATATTATGCTTAGGTTAGGTGAAAATGCCCTGGTACCTCCCCTGGGGTGGAGAGTGTTACACTGGATGATGTAATAGTGGATTACAGAACATTTCATGAGTCTTTGACACCTTCTAAGATGTTACAACTGCCTGTTACATCAGTGCAGTTGAGTCAATTATGGTCCATCAGCAGAGATGAATACCTTCAGGCTTCATGTGAATGTTCCGGTGCTTCCCCAGAGGGGAGTTATCACTGCTGAGTTATTTGTTTAAGGAAAAAGAAACACTACCCCACCTCGCAGGATTTGACTCTTTCCTTATCTTGTTCAACATCCAGTTTGTAGCCTGAGGTGATGGGTGTGCATGTCCTCAGCACTTGGGCTGCAAGTGATTGATCATTAACAGTTCATCAGAAATTATGTAGAGGGAATAAAATACACATATTGGTCACACCCATATAGTTCTAAACTGCCTCCTATCCCTGTAACTAGGACAGATGGTCATCTGTATCAGTTTCAGCTTGATGTGTGCAAGAACCTCAGATCAGTTTTTGGGTTCTTATGAGAGACCTTACAAGTTAAAAGGAGTCATGAACTTTTAGGTATCTGGAGTAATGTTGCCTTACACTGATGAACCTTGGAGTTTGCACAGTTCATTTCAACAAAAATAAATCTCTTCATCCATCTTCAGGGAGTTCTTATAAATGACAAAAAAACCCAAAACAATAAGAAAATTGAGAAGATCATAAACCCATTTAATTACTCTGCTTTGGTAAACAGATAAGTAAAGACTTCTGGGGAAAGGATATTATCCCAGTTGCTTCTTATGTCAAAGAAAGCTACTATTTGCCTACTTGTCTCAGGTCGAACTTGGCTCCCAGCCAAGTGCCTGGACTATGGTGGAAAACCTCCCCCCTCCCTCTTCTTCTC
>JAWWMA010000093.1:1504189-1515343 GCA_035041425.1 Mionectes olivaceus | reverse complement strand
CTGGTCATCTGCTGTATAAAGTATCAAAACTAGAAATGAGAACTTTCAGTCATGGGAAAGTTTTCTTTAATTCATGTAGAGGAAAACCAAGTTATCCCTCCACTGTCTCAAAATTGTTTAAAACCTTTGTTTGTCTTAGCTTGATGAGAAGGAAAGTAGACGTCTGTTCCAGCAAATCCTTTCTGGTGTGGATTACTGTCACAGGCATATGGTAGTACATAGAGATCTGAAGCCTGAAAATGTGCTGCTTGATGCACACATGAATGCCAAGATAGCTGACTTTGGTAAGCATTGCTATTTTATATCTGATCACATTTCTAGTTTTATTTAGATCCTGTTAATTACTATGGGAATTAATAAAGTGTGTATACTTGAATATCCTAGTGGTACGACATAATACAAGAAAATCTCAATGTAAACCAAAGTGATGTTCTTGCACGTGTTGAATTTATTTTCCTTTAAAGCTTTCTCTTCAAGTTGGGTATTTTCTGTGACTGGGTGAAGTTCTGAACTGTCTTGTTTGGTCTTGCTTAATATTTTCTCAAATAATTCTAAATAGACTTAGTTCCACACCTTGCTACTTCAGAACTGACTCTTATTGTCTGTTTCTTTATCTATAAAATGCTTAGCTCTCTTGTAAGTACAGTGCAACGAAAGTTCATCATATTTAAGAACCACATTGCTCTAGTAAAATACACTACTTCTCCTAAGAAACTGCTCTAAATTCACTTTGAGAACTCAAAAGATGTAATTGACAAATGTAATTAAAACATAAAAGGTAAAATAAGAACAATTTTGCAAACTCCCGTGCTTTTAGCTACATAGCTGCCTAACTAATCAGAAAACTTAATTGTTTATACTTGCTGTTTAACACAGCTGCTGTGAAGACTTGTAGCTAGTTCTTGGAACTGTCTGAATTGGGAAACATGACCATATAAGCATAGTAAGGTATTCATACTCTTGTAGGTATAGTAGAAAATACTTGCTTGTAAAGCACTTGGAGGTCTCTGAGAGATGCTAGGTAAGGCTGAGTACTCTATATATATCTTAAATGTATGGTGTTCAAGTATATGGGTGCAAGTATGAAAACTAGCCAAGCTGTGTTCTTTCGTATTCTTCCCCCCCCCCCCCCAATAAAAGGGCATAATTTCTGTATGAGTTCTCTGGCCTGTACTGATTTTGATTATGCAGCCCTCACTGAGAAAACTAGAAGATATTTTCCACAACTATTCTAGAAGTGGTAATTCTTTACTGATCATAGGATATGCTAAAGGCTGGTGGATGAGGATGGCCTAGTTCTAAAGTACGCTTTAATCACTAACAGTATAGCTTAATTTTTAAGCTGCAGTGTTTCAAAAACCTGTTGCCTGTTGAAGCAGTGTCAGTGTCTAAATTGTGGTGAAGCTGTGTGTACTCCTCAGTTCCCTTATTCTGTATAACCTCTTAAACAATTTTAGGCAATTCTGTGGTAGCATCTTCCACTTTGGCATTTAGAAGCGAATATGGTTTTTAAGACGCTTTCTTGTTAATGACCAAAATCCTATGTTGCTATACTGCTCTCTCCCTTAGAGCAGCTTTGTTCTCTATCATGCTTGTGTAATCAAGAATGGGTTGGGTTTTGTCTTGGAATTAATATGTTTTAGAACATTTCTAGGTTGTGTGCAATAACGGATTGATGTTACTCAAGTTTCTGGTAAACTAAATGCAGGATCATGTGGCATTCTCATATAAAAATCTCAATAATTCCAAACAATGCTGCCTTCTTACTGAGATAAATTAGTTAACTTTATAATTTGAATTACTAGTAATTTGTTCTATGTGGTATATGCAGTGTGAAATCACTTTGCTCTTTGAATCTTTAGTAGTTACTCTTATATACTTTCAGGTCTATCAAATATGATGTCAGATGGAGAATTTTTAAGAACAAGCTGTGGTTCCCCTAACTATGCTGCACCAGAAGTAATTTCAGGAAGGTAGTTTCTTTTCTATTGGATGCATGTGTGCACATACTTCAGTCATTTTGCTACTTCATTCTAAAGGCTTCAAAACTAGTGCAATTCACAAGCTTGATGCTAAGAAACTGTGGGCTGAACTCTTAATTGCCTTGATAATTTTTCATAAACATTTAGGGCATCGATGAACTAGCTTTGAATAGTTTTTGTAAGGTGGAGGTCACATGTGATGTCCCAAATCCAGTGTGCGCAGTGTTCCTGAATTGGTTTAAAAATCTCATTTACAGCTCAGATCTTAGAAGTAGAGGTACAGATAGAAATACAGGCAAAGTCTACTGTGAAGTTGAGTAACAGTGAAATATCTGCTGCAGAATAGATATTCAGTCTGAATTTATTCAGTGATTGTCAAATCTGCTGCTTTATGCTACCCACTCTAATATCTCTTGCTAATTGGAGGCCAAATGTATGTTTTACTCAGGCAGTAGAATAGAAGATGTGACAAGTTTTGTTATATGGGCTTGTCTTAAACTTAGCCTCCAAGACTTGGAGGCTAGATGGCTACATAGATTGCACTCAAACAGTGATAGTATAACATGGGCTTTCTTGGTAGCAGGTGCAAGTTTCTTTCAGTTTGCCATTGTCTTGAATTGTATCTGTGGATTATTTTTATAAAATATAGAGAAAAACTAAGTACTTCTGCCCTAGCTTTCATTACATATTTGAAGGGGAAGGACACTAGAGTTCAAAGCATAGCACTGAAATGGTACAGTAATTGCAGATTAGTTGTCCAAAGTTCACACACTCTTAATTAACGATACAATGTAAGGATGTAGAAAAAAACCCTATTTAAATGTGTTAAACACAAATTGCTAATAGTTACCTTTTTCCCAGATTATATGCAGGTCCAGAAGTAGATATTTGGAGCAGTGGGGTTATTCTCTATGCTTTGTTATGTGGAACACTTCCATTTGATGATGATCATGTGCCAACCCTTTTTAAGAAGATATGTGATGGTATCTTTTATACCCCTCAATACCTGAATGCATCTGTATCTAGTCTCCTGAAACACATGCTGCAAGTAGATCCAATGAAGAGAGCAACAATCAGAAACATTAGGTAAAACATTAACTGATGTCTGATCACAGGATGCTGGAATGGTATGCAGAACAAAGAAATCATTCATATAGCTTGTCCCCGTTTTATAGTCTAAGATGAAAAATTGAACTTCTGGTTGTTTGGCTTTAGCTCTGACTCTGATCTCCTGTGGCAAATGAAGTATCTACTGGAGGTCACAGTAAAACAAATATATATGTTACATATAAACATTCTGAGAAATTCTAGACTTAAGATTGCTAAAGCAAGCCTGTTTACCTGCAGAATGGTTTGCAAAAACTGTACTCTGTTGACTTCTCTGGACAAGAAAATTATTTTCTGTTAAGAACCTCTGTTTTGTATTGTGAATGTCTGAGGAGAAGTTATGACTCTTTAACCTGATAACTATCGCTTTTATTCATATTTCTGCAGACTCAGCAAAATAATCTGTTGAGACAGAATATTCCATGTATAAGATGGCATTCTATTCTAGCTTCAAAACCCTGTGAATGAGTGACAATTAGTACATAGAAAACTGATAAGTTTAAGCTTGTAGCTACAGATAGCCATCGTGGACTCCAGATTTCAAGATAGGATTCTGGAGGGGGTGACCACTTTGACAAGCGCACAGTGAGTAGAAATAAAAAAAAAGGTAGCTGATAAAGCTGTCCTTCATGCAGTAGCATAGTTGGATTTTCCTGTTTTCTTTGTAAGAAGTTCTAAGGAGAGAGCTCTGAAATACTACCTTAGTGAAAATGCTTCCTCTTTTAGAGTTCGAAGTTAGCAAGTTAGCAGTGTTCATGTTCTTTCAGTAAAACAAAAAACGTGTTACATATATCCCTTACTACTTTGTTACAATGGGAAGTACTTTCATAGAGTCATAGAATGTTAAGGGGTTGGAATGGACCTTAAAGATCATCTAGTACCAACTCCCCCTGCCATGTGCAGGGACACCTCCTACTAGACCAGGTTGCTCAAGGCCTTATCCAACCTGGCTTTGAACACTGCCAGGGTTGGGGCATCCACAACCCCTCTGGGCAACCTGTGTCAGTGTCTCGCCACCCTCACAGTAAAGAATTTCTTCCTAATATCTAATCTAAATTTCTCCTCTTTCAATTCGTATCCTGTCACTACAGTTCCTGATGAAGAGTCCCTCTCTGGCTGCCCTGTAGGCCCCTTCAGATACTGAAATGTTGCTATGAGGTCTCCATGCAACTTTCTCTTCTCCATGCTGAACAGCCCCAACTCTCTCAGCCTGTTTCAATAGGGGAGGTGCTCCAGTCCTCTTATTGTCTTCATGGTCTCCTATGGACTTGTTCCAACACTTCCACGTCCTTCTTATGTTGGGGGCGCCAGAAGTTTACGCAGTGCTCCAGGTGGGGTCTCACGAGAGTCCTTCTCTGCAGGGCTACTCTCAATCCCTTCTCCACCCAACCTGTAGGTGTGTCTGGGATTGCCACACCCTAGGTGTAGGATCTTGCACTTGGCTTTGTTAAACTTCATGAGGTTTGCATCAACCCACCTCTCAAGCCTGTCAGGTTCCCTCTGGATGGCCCATCCCTTCTCTCCAGCATGTCAACTGCACCTCACAACTTGGTGTCGTCAGTGAACTTGCTGAGGGTGCCCTCAATCCCACTGTCCATGTTGCTGACAAAGGTGTTGAACAGTATCGGCCCCAGTACTGACCCCTGAGGGACACCACTTGTCACTGGTCTCCACATGGACAATGAGCTGTTGAGCACAACTCTTTATGTGCGGTCATCCAGCCAGTTCTTTATCCACCAATTAGTTCATCCATCAAATCCACGTCTCTCCAATTTGGAGACAAGGATGTTGTGCAGGACAGTGTCCAATGCTTTCCATAAGTCCAAGGAGATGATGTCAGTTGCTCTGCCCCATCCACCAGTGCTGCAGCCCTGTCATAGAAGGTCACCACATTTGTCAGGCATGATTTCCCCTTTGTAAAGCCATGTTGACTGTTACCAATGACCTCTTTGTTTTCCATGTGCCTTAGCATAGTTTTCAGGAGAATGTGCTCCATGATTGTCGTGGGTTTGCCTTGGGCCAATTTCTCTCTCACCCCCCCACACAATTGCTATAACTTGAGAGAAGGTTTATGCAGACAAAAGAGATCTGATTGGGGAGAAATAATATTAGGATTTATTACTAGAAAAATAAAAACTAAACAGCTACATCTACAGCAATTCTAATTAGGCAAAAGTATTATGTATTTACAGAAATACCCCTCCCCCCTTTGTATCAGTCCAGGAGGTGAAGCAGTCTCTTTTTTCCACTTGCAGAGCTACAGGTCTTTCAAACAATTCTGCAGCATTTGAAAATTTTTCTTCTGTTATCTCTGGGACGACAACTCTGATTCGTCATAGCTGGAACTGTTTGTCTCTTTCTCTTCTATGTCGACCTCAGGGCTGGGCCTACCCCCCTCCTGGGCTAAGGCCAGAGGCTGGGGGTTACCCAGGTCCTGTAGGGTTCTCCATGGCCTGCAAGGGGACACTTGCCTTACCATGGTCTTCACCACAGAGTCACAGGGGATAATGGCTTTTGAGTCCACCCCTGTTTCCTGTGGGGTCCCTTCCCACGGGGACAGTCCTTGATAGACCTCTCCGATGTGGGTCCATCCCCCAGGCAACAGTTCTTCCATTCTCTGCTGTCCCTTAGGGCCACAAATTCAGCAGCACTAGCATGGATCCCTCACTGGGATCACACAAATCTTACCTGGGCCATTTCACTCCAGTGTAAGATCTACCTCTCTGTGGGCCGCAAGACTCTGTTTCATCTCAGGTCTCCCACGGAGTCACATCTTCTTCATGTATTGCTCTGCTTTGTCTTGGGCTCCTTTATGAGCCTGTAGAGGGTTGTCTCCACTCCCCAACAGTCTTCCACAGGTGGCAGGGATTTCTAGTTTTCAATCTTTTCCCTGCTGAAGGGAGAGAGATAGAGGGGGAGAGAAGAAGTTACCCCCCCCCCCTTTGCGGCTTCTCTCTTCTTTGTCTACTGCCAGCTTTGACCTTGAAGGCTGAGGCTATCTCTCTGGCTGGAATTCCTTCTGCAGCATGTCTCATCCAAGTTCCTCTTTAAAGTTTTTTTTTCTCTACTCTGTTACATGTCTCTGTCAGGGGAGCTTCAGTGCCAGACCTGCCCCCGGCCCAGGGCCGAGGGAGGAGGAAGGCCTGGCCCCCAGCTGGGGCTTGGCACCTCTTTCCTACATGGTTCCTAATTTCATCTGTGCCACAACCTTCTCTTCTGTTTTCTTAAATATGTAATTGGCAAAGGCGTTACTAAAACTTTTGATTTGCTTTGCCCTGGAAATTCACCGGGACAAAACTATTTTCAGTCCCGAAGGGGGTGCTGATCGGCAAAACCACGACAATGATCTTGCCTGGCACAGAGGTGACACTGACTGGTCTGTAGTTCCCTGGTCTTCCACTTTCCCATTTTTAAAAATGGAGGTTATATTTCCCTTTTTCCAGTCCTCAGGAACTTCACCTGACTACCCCCATTTTTCCAAAAGAATGGATAGTGGCTTAGCAACTTGGTCTGCCAGCTCCCTCAGGACCTGTGGATGGTTCTTATTGGGTCCGATGGACTTGTGCACATTCTGGTTCCTTAGGTGGTTTTAAATCTGTTCCTCTCCTGCAGTAGGCTCAGGGTCCTTATTCTCCCAGTCCCTGCATTTGCCTTTCCTGACTTGAGCAGTGTGGCTGGAGCACTTGCTGTTGAAGACTGAGACATAGAACTCATTGAGAAGACTGGCAGAAATCAAAGCACTGAGAAGTAAACATTGTAAAACTTAAGCTAAGTTCCTATCCACTCATCTAAGTAATGTTAAATAAGTCTGAAAGAGAAGGGATGTGAAAAAAGATGTTGCAAGTTGTTGACTACAGAGCATGGCTGGACTTTGAATCCTAAACAGTTTTGTCCTGTTAGCTATGAGACATCATCTCAGTTTAAAGGACAAACTTCTGAGTTTAATTGAATACCTTAATTTTTCTAGGGGTGTGTATATGCAAGGGAAGAGGCCCACTGCAACAAATAGTAACAAAATACTCAGTTATTCAGCTAGAGCTGTGCTTTATAGTCGTATGGGAAAAGCTTTTCCTACTTCCAAATTAACTGCTTGCTTATGATGAAAATACATTTTGCTCAATGCACTTGTGCTGAGGCATGTTCTCAGGTTCATACTGACTAGAGCTTGATCAATATAACTGCTCTTAAATCTGTAGCAAGTCATCATGCTATAGAGTAGGATACTTTTAAAATTAGCATCATGCCATATCCTTTGACTAGTTAAGCAACTTACTCTAAGCACACAAAACTATTTTTTTCTGTATGATTAGGGAACCTAAGTATTTGGTCCCTTCTGTATATTTCCTTTTCCCTCTTAGCCCATGGATACACTAGTAAAGAGGTACAGATTGACTCTTCCATAGCCTTCTCTCTACTCTTTAAGGCTTGAAGAGAGAGCAGGGAGGTTTCTGAATGAAAAAATTATAGGCAGCTTGTTGGGGGTAGAGACTGCGTGACTTCAATGTTCAAGCATTACCAAAGAAACTATTCAGTATCAAGATTTCTTTAATTTGTTATGTATGTGCTTGGGGAGGGACAGCTTGATTATATAACATACAGATTTCAGTTGAAAATATATCAAAACTAAAATAGCAAAGTAGTAAAAAGAAAAACAAACCACAAACCCAATGCCAAAGAACAACTATTTATATAAAAAGGTGGTTGACTTATACAAAGATATTATTGGAAATCGGGTAGTTGAAACCCTTAGAGGAAAGAGGCATTTTTTAGTCTCCTGCAAAATGACTAGCAAAATCTTGTGAAGGAGATAATTACTTTTCATTATGTACCGTTGTGCTGCACAGAAGGGGACTTGGACTGACAACTGTTGATCTTTTTTGTATAGATGAAGAATAGTTTTAATTTTTAAAATATTTAATACTGAAAAGGCTTGCTGTACATATATATACTCAGACTTTATTTTTAAATCTAGAGAACATGAATGGTTTAAGCAGGACCTTCCCAAATACCTGTTTCCTGAAGACCCATCATATAGTTCTACCATGACTGATGATGAAGCCTTAAAAGAAGTGTGTGAGAAGTTTGAATGCACTGAAGAGGAAGTGCTAAGTTGTCTATACAGCCAAAATCATCAGGACCCTTTAGTGGTTGCTTATCACCTCATTATAGATAATAGAAGAATAATGAATGAGGCCAAAGACTTCTACTTGGCTACAAGCCCACTGGATTCTTTTCTTGATGATCACAATCTGTCTCGACCTCATCCTGAAAGAGTGCCATTCTTAGTAGCTGAAGCACCACGTCCCCGCCATACTCTTGATGAGCTGAATCCACAGAAGTCAAAACACCAAGGTGTAAGAAAAGCAAAGTGGCACTTGGGAATACGGAGTCAGAGTCGACCAAATGATATCATGGCTGAAGTTTGTCGAGCAATTAAACAACTGGATTATGAATGGAAGGTAAAGAATAAAGGGTGTTTGCAGCAGACATCAGTAAATTTTTGTTTGAGCTGTGTAATTACATAGCCTAGAAGTCTGAAACTGTTCTCCTGTGCTGTGGAAGATAGTCTCATGTGCCTGTACTGACAGCTTGTGCTTGGCTGTGCAGGAAGGGTTTTGGGGGAGGCTATTTATGCTGACAGGAAAAATCTTGCTAATGTGTTTAACCTTCCTACTGGGGCTCTGGGAATGTGTTGAGTGGGGTGTTTTGTTTGGGGTTTTTTGATGTGTTTTTGTTGGTTAAAAAAAAAAAAGCTCTGACAGGTAAACCTGAAATCACTTGATAATATCAGTGAGTTGAAATAAGAAAAACAATGTGCAGTGCTTCTTAAGCAGTTCTAGTTACTAAGTGGGGAGCCCCTGGTGGTCTAGTGGTTAGGATACGGCGCTATCACCGCGGAAGCCCGGGTTCGATTCCCGGTCGGGGACACTCCCCGGGCAGGTGGAGCTCGTTAGCCCTGTAAGGCAATCCATCTACGTCCTGAGGACCTCACTGCCACCGTCCAAGCTCGCTTGGCCCTGGCAGATGAACCTTAGGATTAAAGGGTGGGCTCAGTTCCGCACACGCTGTGTCTCACCTAAAAAATCCAATGCACAAGCTGGAAGGCGTAAAGACCTTCCCCGGATCTTCGTTCACGAAGACTGGCCATTATATTATTATATTATATATTATTATTATATTATAGTTACTAAGTCAAATCTCTTATGTACTAGGTTGTAAATCCATACTATTTGCGTGTTCGAAGTAAGAATCCAGTGACAAATGCATATTCCAAAATGAGTCTACAGTTGTATCAGGTGGACAGCAGGACATACTTACTGGACTTCCGTAGCATTGATGGTATGTAAAGACTTACAATGGACTTGTAAGGGGAATAATTTTAAATGCCAATGTGTTAACTTACTTGTTTGTAAGTGATGTAAGTGTTGCCCTTTATTAATTTAAGCCAAGCTAGGGCTGCATTAATGTTTTTTTATTCCTTCCTGGTCTAGTGTTCCTATGATCAGATGGTTAGCTGTTTCATTCTTTAAATAATCACTTTTTAGCTATATCAACTCCAGAACTGCTCCATTTTGTGTCTGTACCAGCACCGATACTGCTGGTGCAAAAGGGGAAGGATTGTGGGAGGTAAGTTTTGGATCAACCTAAAATGATTTTGCAGCCTCACCCCCAAATTTAAATGTTAATTTAGATCTGAAGTATGTGAACATGTTTTCCTAGTGAAGATAAAACTTGGCATTAAGGCATGCAAATTTGACTTGAGCTGTATGTTGCTGTACTGGGTCTGGCTGAGATGGAGCTAACTCTCCACAGCAGCTGGTATGGTGCTGTTTATTTTATCTGTGACTGTGTTTTTGATCTGTGACTAAAACAGTGTTCTGGCTGTTGCTGACCAGTACTTGCATAGTATCTAGTCTTTCTGTTTTCTTACTGTGGTGCACCCAATGAGTAGGCTGGGGGTGAACAAGAAGTTGTGAGGGGACATAACCTGAACAGCTGACCTGGCTTGATCAAAGTGATATTCCATCCTATATGATGTCACACAATCAGAAGGGTAAAAGTGAGAAAACTTGTGGGTTGAGAGAAAGACAGTTTAATAGTGAAAGCAAAAGCCACATGTGCAAGCAAAGCAAAACAAGGAATTTGGTCACTACTTCCCATGGTCAGGGCGATGTTCAGCCATTTCCATCATTCATAACAGTTACTTGGGAAGACAAATGCCATCACCTCCAAACATCTCCCACTTTTTTCTTCTTCCCCCATCTTTATATGCTGAGCATGACATCATATGGTCTGGAATACCCCTTTGGTCAGTTGGAGTGAGCTGTCCCAGCTGCATCCCCTTCCAATTCCTTGTGCACCCCCAACCTCCTCGCTGGTGGGGCTATGTGAGAAGCAGAAAAAGCTTTGATGCTGTGCAAGCCCTGCTCAGCAATAATAAAAACATCCCTGTGTTATCAGCACTGTTTGCAGCACAAATCCAAACCATAGCCCCATGCTAGCTGCTAGGAAGAAAATTAATTCTATCCCAGCCAAATCTGCAAGTCAAGTACCTTCCTGAAAATGGAGGAGCAAATATAGACTGACCATAATGCTTGTTTAAGAGCATAGTAGACTAAAGCAAATTATTTATAACCAATGGTGTACTTGATATGCCTAGGGAAGCATGTGGCATGGGAAAAGGATTCACTGAAATATGGCTGGATCACAGTATAGGATGGCTAAGGCTGAGTTTTGTGACAGTTTAACCTGATCCGACTTGGCATTGCAATTCTTGCCTTGTCCCTTCTGACAATACAAGTGCTTGCTTAGATGTAGTAGTATTTGATACAGGGGATTAATCACTTTCCTGCATTGACCTCTACTGTAGATGAACACCATTCCTGTTGGAGGGGAGATGACTGCTTAAGAGCCATGCAGCTGGAGCAGCTGCAGTCCTGGCCTCAACTCTTGAGGAAATACAACCCAAGGGCATGAATTTGGCGTCTCTCTTCCAATAGTGAAGCTGATCTGACTTTCCCTCCATCACAGCTAACTGTTCTCTATTCCTCTTACAAACTGTAGT
>JAWWMA010000093.1:1490924-1503801 GCA_035041425.1 Mionectes olivaceus | reverse complement strand
AAAGTAGCTTTGACGTGAAAACTCCTGTGTTCACTAACTTACCTTGGAAATAATTTCATGAAAAATATGGTGAGTGCTGGCCTAAACTAGATCAGATAGTCCTGGAGCACAGTTCAGAGCACAAGAATAATTTGCATAAGGACATTTGATTCTGTGTTGCTATACGTATAAGCTTATATTTTGTATCAACTATATACAGTTGCAAAAGCTGTTTATGTATTAATCAAGATTTAAAAAAATTTTAGAAGTGTGAAAAGGGGAAGAAGTTTGATGTTCCTATGACTTACCTGGTACTGATGACTAATTTTCCTCCTCCATTTGCTCCCCAGATGAAATTACTGAAGCAAAATCTGGGACTGCAACTCCACAGAGATCAGGTTCTGTGAGCAACTGTAGATCCTGTCAAAAAGATTCAGATGCTGATGCACAAGGAAAATCTGCAGATATATCTCTTACACCATCAGTGATCTCTTCACTTGATTCTTCTAAAGCTGACTTAGCTCCAAGACCAGGGAGTCATACAATAGAGTTCTTTGAGATGTGTGCAAATCTTATTAAAATACTTGCACAATAATTTTGAAAATGGCCTTATTTCTTTGATAGCAATAAGCATGCCTAAATCATGGTCAGATGCTTCCAGTTATAATCAAGTTAAATTAACTAGGGTGCTGAAAAAACTAGCCACAGAATTCAATTTGCAGAGGGATTGGAATGATTATAGGCAGTTATGTATATTATTTTGAAGCTGGAGTGAATTCTGATTGTCTGCTGTCCAATAGCATAATACAGGTACAGGAAGTCACATGCCCTTAGGGAAGCGTTCATGACACATTAGAATTCATATAATATTTAAGTTAGACTGACCTTGATTTTTTTCACTGGTAATACATACATCTAATGTGCTGTAAGTAAGTGTATACTTACTAGTTCAATGACTTAAGTATGACTTGTTAATCATCTATAGTTGTGCCTCAGTTGATCAGAATTGTCAGCATCTAAGAGCAATGTGTTAAAACTGCTGTTTCCTCTCCCTTATTTGGCAGTAAATGATAAAGGATAGTTTTAATGCATTTGTCCTGTTTTTAGCTAGGGTAGAGTTAATTTCTTCTCAGTATGTGTTAGAGTGCTGTGTTTTAGTTTCAAATGAGAATGGTGTTGATAACATACTGATGATTTGGTTTCTGCTAAGTCATGTTTATCTTCAGTCAAGGACTTTTTTTTCCCGTGTCTCATGCCCTGCCAGTGGGAGGGAGCATAGCTGAGACAGGTGACCCGAACTGACCAAAGGGATATTTCACACCATAGAATGTCATGGCTGGTATATAAACTTGGGGGAGTTAACTGTGAGGGGCTGATCTGGGTTCAGGAAGAGGGGTTTGGTGTCAGTCAGTGGGTGGTGAGCAGTTGCATTGTGCATCACTTGTTTGTTTCCTTTTTATTATAATTATTATTATTTACCATAATTATTGTATTTTACTTTATTTTTAATTATTAAACTGTTCTTATCTCAACATACAAGTTTTATTTCAATTCTCCTCCCCATTCTACCAGGGTGGGGCAGACAGAGGGTGGGTTTGAGTGAGGGGCTGCATGGTGTTTAATTTCCATCTGAGCTTAAACCATGACAGCATTATAATGTACTGCATTTAATAACGGATAAATTTTATTAAATCCATGCAAATCCAACCAGGTGGAAATACATGTAGGTGCTTTGTAATGGGCTAAGTGAAATTCTATGGGCTGTAAGCAGAACAATTCAGGCCACAACAGTGGTGAGAGACAATGCTGAGAAGACTTGGCACTCTGTGGGCTGAAACAAAATGTGCCTCTGTGAAGGAGAACTGTCAGCAGATTCCTTATCTGTGCAGATTTACTAGCTCATACCTTAGTATGGTAGCAGCACAGCAGCTCCCCACTGCTACTGCAGGCTGAGAATCCTGTTCCTTATAAACACATGCATGTAGTTAAGAGCGCAGCTCTAAGGCCTCTTGCATGCTATTCCAGAATCTAAAATTTTCACTGTTAAAAATATTTTCATACTTTGATACAGCTGTTTATATCATATGCTAACAGCGTATATTATACAGAATCCCCTTTGCAGTTGAAAATACATATATAGGTTTAGGTTTTCCCAAGACACCTTTATAGTGAACTGTGCCATTTAAATTGTGGCATTAATAGTCCAACTTCTCAGCTAAACATTTAAAAATGATCATGACAGCTTATAATAGAATGGTTTGGGTTGGAAGGGACCTTAAAGATCATCTAGTTCCAACCCCCTGCCATGGGCAGGGACACCTGCCAACTAGACCAGTTTACTTGGAGCCACATTCAGTCTGACCTTGAACACTTCCAGGGATGGGGCATCTACAACCTCTGTGGGCAACTTGTGCCAGTGCCTCACCACTCTTATAGTAAAGAAATTCTTCCTAACATCTAATCTAAACCTGTCCTCCTTGAGCTTAATGCAATTTCCCCTTGTCCTATCACTACATGCTCTTGTCAAAAATCCCTTTCCAGCACTCTGGTTCCCCTTTAGGTACTGGAATGTGCTATAAGGTCTCCCCAGAGCCTTCCCTTCTCTAGGCTGAACAGCCCCAACTCTTTCAGCCTGTCTTCATAGGATAAGTGCTCCAGCCCTATGAACAACTTAGTGGCCTCCTCTGGACTTGCTCCAACAGTACAGCTGGACACAGTACTCCGTGTGGGGTCTCACAAGAACAGAGTAGAGGGGGAGAATCACCTCCCTCGACTGGCTGGTCACACTATTTTGATGCAGCCCAGAACATGACTGGCTTTCTGGGCTGCAAGTGTGCATGGCCGGGGCATGTTTGGTCAGTATTGGGACCAGTGCTATTTAATATCTTCATTAATGACATAGACAAAAGGATCAAGTGCACCCTCAGCAAGTTTGCAGATGACACCAAGCTGAGTGGTGCAGTTGACACTCCTGAAGGACAGGATGCCATCCAGAGGGACCTGGACAAGCTTGAGAAGTTGGCTCATGGGGATCTCATGAGTTTTATCAAGACTTAAGTGCAAGGTGCTGTACCTGGGTTGGGACAACCCCCAGTATCAATCCAGGCTGGGGGATGAACAGATCAAGAGCAGCCCTGCTGAGAAAGACTTCAGAGTGCTGGTACATGAGCTGGAAATGTGTGTTTTCAGCCCAGAAACCAACTGTGTCCTGGGCTGCATCAAAATAGGAATGACCACCAGGCTGAGGGAGGTGATTCTGCCCCTCTACTCCCTTTTGGTGAGACCCCAACTTCAGTGCTGCATCCAGCTCTGGAGTCCCCAGCACAGGAAGGACTTGGACCTGTTGGAGCAAGTTCAGAGGAGGACCACAAAGATGAGCAGAGGGATGAAACACCTCTTCTATGAGGAAAGGCTGAGAGAATTCAGTTTGTTCAGCCTGGAAAAGAGAAGGCTTTGGGGTAACCTAATTGTGGCCTTCCAGTACCTGAAGGGAACCAACAAGAAAGATGGAGAGGGACTCTTTACAAGAGACTGGAGTGACAGGACAAGGGGGAACAGATTCAAACTGAAAGAGAGTAGATTGAGATTAGATATTAGAAAAAAATCTTTGCTGTGAGGGTGGCAAGACACTGGCACAGGTTGCCCAGAGAGGTTGTGGATGCCCCATCCCTGGAAGTGTTCAAGGCCAGATTGGATGGAACTCTGAGCAACCTGGTTTAGTGGAAGGTGTCCCTGCCCATGGCAGGGGGTTGGAACTAAATGATCTTTAAGATCCCTTCCAACCCAAACCATTCTATGATTCTGTGATGCTATGATAATTATAGTGCATTAGCTGTTTTGCAGTATTTGCCTAGGCATTGTATACATACAAGTAAGTTTAATCTTAATAACAGAAAAGGAATGTGAGAAATAAAAGACTGGTTTTATTATAAGCAGGTAAAACGAAGAAAAGTTACTAACATAATGTTATTTTTTCTTATTACTAACGTTTAGACGTTCTGCAAAAGTTGTAAGGCATACAGTTCAGTCTTGAAATGTATGCCAGGGACGAGGCGTGCGGGAATAGGGCAATTGCATATTAACTGGAAATATAGCTGACCCAGTGGCTGGCCATGCAGGCAGATGGAGGCGGCCGTGTTGCTTGAAACTCTGCCCCTGGCATGAGGGGGGCACTGGAAAGCCAATCCGAGGAGGAGAAACACCACCACCACCACCACCCGCCCCATGATGTAAACAGGGCTGGACCTTAGGAATGTTTAAAAGGCAGGGATTTTGAATCCAGAGATGTGCTCTTGGAAATTTTGGGACCTGAGCACCCAACACGTGTTGTAATTAAATTTTCCTACTTATCATTATTATTATTTTCTTTGTTCTGTGGATTGTTTTCTACTATCATCGTAAATTTAAAAGGGAGAAATTTTTCTCATAGTAAGATTACCACACATTTACAGGAGATGAAGAAACTATCAGAGTAGCTAAAGCATTACTTACTGGTCATTCTGTGATTTTATATTGAGCTTCTCATCCACAAACATTCCCAGTCCTCCCCAGAGCTAATCCTCAGTCCATTCTATGCCCAGCCTTTACTCGTGCCAGGTATTCAAAAAGTTTTTAACAGTGGATTTCTTTTACCAGTGTCATAAATCATACTGAAGTTATGGTTTTTGCAATGTTTTGGGAAGAAAATTGAACCTTAAATGTTAAAATTGTAGCTAGTACTTCTGCAAAAACATTTAATCTTTTGTAAACTGGATTTAATTATCCACAGTTCCATTTTCATCTAGCACTAATAGATGTAAACATTGCACAATAAGCTATGTCACAAAACATTTAATTTTGCATTTGACCATGATTATTATCTTCAAAATTTCTTCATTATCTGCTTTGTTTCGAAGATTGCTCTCCTGATTAGAGACTGGAAATCAAGGCATTACTATGAACAGTGAAACTTGGACCCTGAAAATGAATGGGAGTTATTGTCAATGTCTAGCTGAAAAATGCTAGCTACAGCTATAAGAATAGTGTAATCCAGCCAACTGGTTCCAGTTATGAATATGCACAGCACAGAATTTGATGAAACTTGAAGCTGCTTAAGCCCTGGAGATCCTGTAGCTGTTCTGAACTGGGAAATGTTGTGGTCTGCGCAGTATGTAGGTACAAGTTAAAACTTCAGTTCTTTATCCTCAAGTGTCACACACTGTCCCTGTAATGCACAACTGTATTACTGTATCTCAAAGTGGAAGATTTCTGTTAAAGAAAGCTTTGGGTTTAAACTCCTGAGATTGAAATATCAACATGAGACCAGCTGCAAATCCTACTTAAGTGGAGGTTTGTGTTTTGTGGGTTTTTTTTAAACCTTGTAAGAAATTATTCTGATGTACTAAATAAATTGGTATACTCATTTTTGTTACCATTTTATTTTGAAGTTGTTAAATATTGCACTTGTGCAATATAGCAAATGCACAGATTTTTTTTATTTTTTTTTTTTTGCAATAATTCCTCATCTGGAACTGGTTTGGAATCACTGAGTTTCCTGTGTATGTTAAACTAAATGTTTGTAAATGGTATCTGGTCTTGGTTTGCAAATTTGTAGTGCTGACCACAAGTGTAAGGTGTCAAGGTGCAAAAGGCTTTAATTTTTAGATACCTTTTTGGCACTCTTATGCATTAAGGCAACTATGGTTATTATTTTGTCTTGGTATCTGGAAGTTGAAGTGAGTTTCTGGCAGAAGTGTACTGTATGCATAGCTTTTTTAAAAGTAAATTTTACTGATATGATAAATAAGTTTTGATGGACAAAAGTTTCCTGCTGGAACAGAGTTGAGATGGGGGTTCTTTGTTTTGTTTGTTTGTTAGGGGGGGAGAAAGTGTGGGGGAGGGAGAAAGAGGGACTGACAATCTATTATTTAAATAGTTGTCTGTTGTGTAACTTTCTTATGCTTTGTAAATCTTACTGTTGAAACTGCTTTCTTCAGATGTTCCTACTGATTTGCAGACCATGTTTTAGTATCAGACTAGTATCTGCCATTAGGTTCTGAAACAAAACTTCACTGAGAAATGTGCCAGGATTGTAAGGAGGCAATTTATGCAAATATACCAATTGATCTATATTCCCAAGCTTTCTTCCCCTGGAGCATGTTGAATTATCTTGCCTTTGTATTGTAAATTTTTTTAAAATGTGGACAAACATGATTGACCCATGTGAATTATAACTCACCAGGTAATGGATAAAAGTTTCATCCCAGTGGTTCAATACTTTTAAAAAAAAATTCATGGTTGTTTTGATATGAGTGTTTAATAAAAACTTGGAAATAAACTATATTTTGCTAGTTGATTACTATTATAAGATGTAAAGTCCTGTTTGTTAACAAAAATGTGCCTACTACCTGTGTTGTGGGTTGGTTTGTTTGTTTTTTTATCCTTTCAAAGATGAATGGCTCAAATGCTTGCTTATAACATAAAAAGCCCTCAGCCCACCTGGCTCCTTGTTTTCTGCTGCCTCCCTGTTGATTGTGTTGCACCTTGTTCCCAGCTGGGGTGACCTCCCTGCTGGAGGCATCTGTCCCAGGGATGCTTTGCTTGCTGTGGGGGGGACATTCCCCCATAGGTGGCCAGTCAGCATTTAGGGCTGTGCAGCACGAGGTCTGTATGGCCATTGCAGCTCATAGTGGTTTTGTTGTCCTAAAAGTAGGGTTCTTTCACCTGGCATGCAAGAAACCGATCTGCACACAGAGTCGAGTTTTTTGTTTTATTACGTCTGCACAGAGATGGGTGCTGGGTAGTGAATCCACAAAGCTGGCACACCCTCAATATGCCAGATATCCGTATTTATATGCTTCAAACAGTGAAAATTTGACATGTCCCATATACAAAACAATCTAAAGCCATTGGCTGTACATTCCTTTATCTCTGTTTAAAGATCCAGTACACAGGTATTTTACAGTGCTTGCTCTATGGGGAAGGGGCTTATGTAAGGGACAATTGCAGCTGATGGGCAGGCATTTTAATAGATTAATTTGTTAATGACTAAAAGTTAACACAAAGTTCAAGCAAAATTCTTTTGCTTTATCAGCAGCTTGTTGCTGTGTTATCTCCTCATTAATTTAATTTATGGTGTAATCCTGCTCTTGCTTGCTTCTCAGGTCATGGCTCCTAGTTTCAGCTAGCAGTTTACAAAGTTAAAGTATATTATATATGCAACAAATCCTCCTTTTGAGACTTTTTAAAAAATACTTCTTTTTCTTCAAGTCTCACTTTAATGCCATTTCTTTAGCATAGTTCATTTTGTTGCTTCCCTTTCTTGCTATTCAACATCTGCTTAAAAGTTTTGCTTCATTCTTATGAGATATTTGGCTAATTGTCATTCCCAAAAATCCTGCCTAGCCTTTATATATTTTACTCCCCATTCTTTCATTTTTAAATCTGGGGTCATCATCATTATTTCTTGTTCTTTGTTTCTGTCATGGTTTTGTTTGTTCTTGGAACTATGCTGGAATTTCCCTATTCCCCTGCCCACCGTGTTGGGGGGGAGGGGGAATTGGCCAAGGTGACTGTATCCAGGCAACTAAGTGTCACAGAAGAAAAGAGCTAGTAAGGCTGCTAGTAAGGCCTCACCTTGTCTCCAGGGAAATTTGGGAGGAGTTGGAAGCTGGGAGGGGGGTTGGAGGTAATTGGAGAGGGGGGAGTGGCCAGAGCTGCCAGAGCTATCAGGACTGCCACTCTTTGTAACTGTGCTGCAATTTGGAGCTTTTTGCTTGAATTTCCATCAGAGGGATGAAAACCCACACCACCGTGCATCTCAGCCAGCGGGACAGAGTGAGTTCTCCAGTGTTTGGGACCCGTGTTTTCCCTTCCTCTCCCCTTCCACCCCTTTTGGTGAGGGGGGAGGACGTCCATTGTCCAGCTCATCTCCAGCACTTGAGAGACCCCATGTGGTGACTACCAGCGATCCAACAGCACCCCCTGCCAACTGACTCAAACAACTGATGGGAATTGTTTCTGGGTATAGGATTATTGTTTGGGTGTTTTACTTGTGTTCTTTCATCGTTTCTGCCAATACATACATATATATATATATATATATATATACACCTTTTAACAAAGGGCTGTTATTCCTACCTTACTATAATTTTATTTTCCCTTTCCCACACTGTTCCTCAATCAGAGTCCCTTAATTTTGGATTTATAATTGCTTAGAGGGAGGAGTTTTGGGTTTTCCTCATAATTTATTCCAAGCAAAACACCTGTGTCTCATTTAAACTGAGACACTGACTTTCACGTATCACTACTTGGATTGATACCTAGTTGCTCTGAAATCCAGTTTATATCCATATGCAAATTAACTACAATAATGCAAATTAATTTAGGATATGATTTGCATAGCTTGTCACTCATGTTGCTTAAAAAACATGCTGGCTATGAGTGCTGAACACTTTATGCAGCTAATGTACTCTAATTTTAAAGGAAGGATTTGATACACATATGAAAGCTGATGAAAGAAGGAAAGGAAAGAAATGGGTAATTCATCTTCAGCATAACTCAGTTGTAACAAGATAATGAACTTGGTAACAAGACTGAACTTACCCCAGTTACAAATTCATTCAACATTGCTTTGTGTCCATTAGTATAATCGTTATACTGCTTTGATTCACATTTACTAATTATTTTTGCAAGGTGGTGGTCGTTAACAGTTAAATGTCAATGTCACACATACTTTAATAAAGCAACCTGCAGGATGGTTAATTTTGAACATATTACCTTCCTTGGATGTTGTTTTACCAGATGTCCTGTTAAGATAACAGAGAAATTAAATTAGATTTCAACTCAAAGCATCTGGTTAACTTTGTAGGTAAATGCCTTTGAGCAGTAAATCTGACCAAGGTTTTCAGATAAATAGCTATCAGAATGTTTTAAGTAAATGACTTTATTTTTTCACTTCCATTACTTAGGGCAGATTTGACATACTTGATCATATATCTAACAGATGAAAATTGAAAATAGTGCTGGCAACCAGCAGTGTTAGGTTATTCAGAGGGTAGTTTCATAGGTAGATACTATTAAGCATGCTAATGGTTTCATAAAATTTAGCTTTGCAGCCATTTTTAAATCTCAATATCTTTACCAGCTAGAAGATAACCGATTATAAAATTTAATCTGTTTCTTACTGTAGACATGGCATATGGTGCAATGCATTTAGATAAAAGTGGAATTTTTCATCACTTTAATGGTGAATAAATTTTAATAGAAAATCACGCAAAGTATAGAAAAATATGAAATATGATTGTATAGATGTTACTAATTGTAACAACTTTGTCTTTTAAAATCCTGAGATTATTTTTTTTGGAGTTTATGATTAAACATGTTGATTTATATATGCACACTTTTCCCATACTCTAATATTTTTGCACTGAATACAGGAACAGATGAAAATGAGTAAGTGTAGTGACTGATCAGATGATAATTTCATATGATGATTTACATATGTGTGAACGTATATACTGAGTGCCTAAATTATGCTCTTAAGATCGTTAAGCACACATTTTAGCATTTTCCTTAAAACTTATAGTAACATGGAAACTATATATCTAAAGGCAGTCCCATGGATATTTCTGCAAGTCTTTCAAATGTTACAGCCAAGCCATTGCTGAAAAATAGCTAAACATATACTTATAAGGTTACTTTTTAATATTTATTAATTATATTGCACTACCATCTAGTGGCCCCAATTTGATATCAGGGTGCCATTATACTATGAGCCCTAGACACACATAGTATAAGTAGACCTTGTCCTATATGATGCATAGTCTTAGTGTGCCATTCTGTGAGAATAAGAGAATAAATAAAAACCAAAATATAGTAGTAGAATGTTGTGATAATCCTAACCAGTGTTATATATTTCAAATTCTTTATGAAGCCTGGGTTTTCACAATGTTTTCATCATATTTTCCCTATGCTTCTCATCTCTGTGAGTATTGATAGTCGAGTGACACAAAGCCCTGCTTTTACAGCATCTCATGGTCCACCTCTGCAAGAAAATCACTTCTGTATGCTGTAGTGCACCATTGCTAGAGTTTCACCAGTTGTTTAAGGCACTGGGGGAAAAACTGTGGATTTTGCTTAAAATGAAAGATCAGAAGGTAAATTTATTTCTAGTCAAGCAGATGCTCAGAAGATCACAGCTGCAGAATGCATGTTTGCTATGACAGCTCTTCTGGGGAGTCGTCTATGCCTCTCATATACAGTACCTTTCCTATGGGTATATGAATCAACTATGGAACAAGAGCTGAAGGATTATTTACCCGTAGTTGAAAGCAGGGGAGTCTGCCAACACAGCCACTCATCTTTTGTGAAAGTATAAAACATATGAAAATATACCCTGCTTTTTAAATTTCACTGTCTCATGGTGTCAGCTTTGTGTTTCATTATTTATTCTTTTGAGGTACAGATGCAATACTTTAAGATAGTCCCTAACAATTTTTTATTTTAAGCATAGATTAAATGGCTAGAACATACTTTCATCACATCTACTTTTCCTCTAAACATAAATAAATCACTGACCTTCTAATAATAATTTATCAGATAAACTCTGTCTTGTGAACCTGGGGTCTACCAGAAATTTTAAGGCAGCACTAAACCCATGCAGTTTCTGAGGAGCTTTGTATTACTTGGAATTTCTGAAAGAAACCATTCTGATCCTTATGACACTAAAAATTATGCCAGTGTTAATCTAGCAGGAAATAAAAAAACCTGTATTTCTATCAGCATATTTTCACATGTGAATAAGCATTTATTGAACCTGGAAAGCAATGTGAGCTGTGAAGTGCTCTAATTTTTTGACCCTGTTTAATATTTACCCCCCCCCTTCCCCAATATTCCTTTCTTATCACTGCAATGGTAGAAGCAAGCTCACAGGCCATGCGCTGAAAATGGCTGTGGTGACAGATTATCTCTTACAGTGGTTCATCCTCTTATAGTATTCTATATTAGCAGTTGCCCTTCTGCTGAATGCTTCCACTCCCATGTTCCTGGTAGAGTACTAAAGCATTTGGACATTCATGATCTATTTCTAGGCTAAAATACACAGGTGTGTCTTATGCCACTTTGAGCAGCCACAATAAAGTATGTTTTTACACACACATGCAGCTTTGCACTGAAGCAGGTGAATAGCTCCTATGGAAGGCACTAATAAAAAGCTAAGGAGACAGTAATGTGTTTAAACTGTCACAAATATTTCAAAGTTAATGTCTACCCTAGTCGCAGAGCTATGCTATGCTTTCTGCACCACAAGAGAATTTACAGAAATCTCCTTAACCATTTAAACAGGTATTTCAAAAAACATGTTGCAATGAAACTCTTCAAGATACAAAAAAAATTAATTTTTCCTCCTGTAAAACTGTTACTTCAAAACTGTAGAATTATTTTAAATATTAGTATTTTTTAATGTAATTTTTCTTCCTTTCTCACTACAGTAAAAAGAATGTTTCCAAAACTGCCACTGAAATGCAGTGATCTGTGGTATATGGATGAGTGAATTAGCTAATGCCAACTTTGATAACAGTGTAGGATTTGATGATGGATTTTTATTAATTGTCCAAAATAAACAGAAAAAAATATTCTCTGGCAAAACCTCATTGACTTCAGTGATGTCACACTGCAACTGACAGCACATTCTCAGCTGGTTTTGTTTTGTTGACTCCATATGCTCATAATGAAGGACTAGCTATGAAAAATATTTACTCTTCTTTTCTAATAACCCATTAAACTTAGTGGTTACCCTCATGAATTTATCCCCAGAGGGTAAGCTCACTCTAGTGTTGGTTTCAAAACTTGTTGCTGCTATTTCAATGATAATAATTTTAGGGGGCATCCTATCTATTCAGGACTGCTATAGTAGTGATGTTACATCCCGCTTATCAGACTGTCACAAATACCTGTTTGGGTAGAAACTGGATTCTGTGTTTTGAGGGTAGGATTTTATTGATTGAGTAATCTTCTGAATTGAACTAAAGTGTGGTTTATTGTGGGTTTCATGCTAAAAGCCTGTTCTTCACCCGGCCACTGTGTAACTGACTATTTTTCCTCCATGCTACAGTAGTTGAGTAATTCAGCAATAATGAGGTGATCAGTAATGTGCTGTGTCTAAGTATCTCACTGGTATCTTTAAACTGCCAATGAATCTTTTTATAGAAAAACTACTGTTTGCAATTTAGAGGGAGTGCTCAAAACTATGTGAAGAAGCCAGTTCCTCCTCTTTGGATAATCGAGATATACCTGAGTACTTAGATGAAAGAAAAGAAAAAAGGTGTTGGACTTGTCAGGTTTTGTCCACATTTTAAAAGTGAAGAGCTCTCCCTGTACAGGGGCCTTTCTATGGCTTCCAGTCAGATGCACAGGGCAATATCCCTCTTCCTCTCTTTTTTTGGCAATTTTATATTTATCACTCCTTTCTTTTCCTCCCTCATCTTATTCAAGCTTAACACTTTTTTTAATCTTGGCTTTGCTCACCTCTGGCACATTCCTCTGACAGTTAGCACATCCAAATGTATTCTATCTGGATTTAGCTAAACTGGCAAGTTTTATTTTGATTTGGCAGTATGGGGAAACACTGTATTTGAGTGGATTTTCATTTAGGTATTTCTCTTTAACCATCATTTACAGTATACACTAATTGTTATTCTTCACTGCCCCTTGTAACCAAATGCATTTGATTCATTGTGTTCTCACAGGTGTTCTTAAAACACAAGTACGAGACATTTGCAGCATTAATGATGGGGATTGATTTGCATTAGGTGGACAAGTTGAGCAGTTGTAACATTTGTTTATGGTCTAGTGGTTAAGGGCGCCGCCTTGTAACGGCGGAGACCCGGGTTCGATTCCCGGTCGGGGAAACTCCCTGGGC
>JAWWMA010000093.1:1447861-1466014 GCA_035041425.1 Mionectes olivaceus | reverse complement strand
TTGTTATTCTGACTTATAATCTCTCTTTGAATTGAGTTCATTTCACCTGCCGGTTAACTTTTAAACCAGCACACAGTTCAGTGCTAATTATGAAAACCAATAAAGTCTTGTTACTAGTTGAGTTTTCACTTAGAGAATGCTTTTTTCCCTCTGCTTGTATTAAAACCTAGGGAAAGCACATGAAAAAAACCCCCAACCAAACACGTAATTACTGTCAAACACACACAAGAAAACATAGTCAGGACATTTCTCAGTTGGTTCAGAGTTTAAATTGTAATGCAAATATCGCTGTTACATGTACATAGGGTTGTTAGGGATAAGACTTAAAAAGAAAAAACACATAATTTTCTTCATACCATTTAAAGACAAGAGACAGCACTAATCTCTCTGTTATCATCAAAAATTTGTGAAATAAAGAAAAATAAACAGAGCATTTAGATTATCTGCCATGTAATGAAAAGTAATTTAATAAAATTTAAATGTTCTGACAACATATGCACATATAGGAAAAAAAACACTTACCAACTCTGTCTGGAAGGACTTCAAGTGTTGAAACTCTTTCATCTTTGTGCAGTTCTAGTCCATACACACAATCAAATCCATCATACTTTATAAGATAGAGGGAGGGATTTACAGGAACTTGATCAAGAACAGTGCCCTTCCATTGTGTTACAGGTCCACTCCCTTCTCTCCAGCCATGCTGTATTCTGCAGCCTACAATGTTTCTTCGTGGCTGAGAAATAGGTTTGCTTGGTCCAACATTGTTTCTATGCTTTCTGTACACAGATACAAACATAACATTAAACAAGTACATACTCAAAATTCTACTCCAGTGCATGCTTTAAGAAGGCAATACATTATTATTATATTAGTAGAAGATACATTAATTTCTAATACATACAGCTTAGTGCACCTTATTCAAATTAGGGTATAAAGCATATATTACATTGCACTGGAAAAGGAAAAAACCCCACACTGAAAAGTAGTGGAACGTTTTCAGCATTTTGTATAAGGTTGCTTTCAAAATAGTAGTTTCTAAAACCAGTTTGCTTAAGCCAAAATAACTTTTTTAACCATTGCTACACTGAACATAAAAAATAAAGTTTGCTTGTTAAAACTCTAAATCAGGTCTGAAAGAGCAATGTCACCTAATATACTTTTGCTACATTGTTGCTCTTGGCAGAATAGTAAACATAATTCCCTTACCCCAGGAGGAAGAATTCAGTGGTGGTTAATTAAAATTCTTCAAAGCATTTGTTTTCCCTAACCTTTGTTGTCACCTGAGGGAAATTTTGCTTCCCTTTGCACTTGCAGGTATCTTTGACTTCAAGTGTTTTTAAAGACACATGGTAGAGACAATATTCTTTCAATGTTCCTTTTTAGTACGACACAAGAAAAATTATATGCAAAGGTCACAGCAATAGAAATGATATTCTTTAAAGTAGATAATAAATTAAATATGCTTTTTACCCTTCCTCATTTTTGTAATCCAACTTGCACAGATTCCTTCTGGTGAATGGCAGTTGCTCTGATAAATAGTCATGTAAGCTATTTAACAGTTTCAACCCACTAAAACAGTGTTACACAACTTTTATTCTGTTGAGTTAAAAAAACCCAAACCACTAAGTTGACACCTGTAAATACAATGGATGAAGAAACACAAACATTATGATATTACATCTGTGATAAATGTGTATTATATTTATTTTGTCATGTTACAATATGAATATTCATTCCTAAAGTGATATTTAGTGGGTTGCCTGATTAAAATTCTCACAAATGTTATCTAATTCCAAAATAGATTTCTGGATTAATTATCAGTTATAGTACACTTCATTTAAATGGCAATATACACATTATTACCATGCTTAAAAGCAACATATATAAAAAGAAAAATCAGTTCCATAAAACAACATCCATCATTAGATTAGTGATAGTGACCAAAGAAAAGTGTCTCTAGGAACAATGAAAGCTCAAAGAGCAGCCCACATATGCTAGAGATCCAAAAGACGCAATGAAGTCTCATAATGAGTCTTAAAGAATAATAAAAACAGTATATAAAATTACTAATGTTGAAGATATAATCATAACTATTAAAAAAAAAAAGTATAATTCCTTCATCAGCTTGTCCCACCTCAAGACTCATTCTCCATGAAAATCTTAGCAGAGTTCCACAGTATCTTTTGTCAAATTTAATTTCTGTGATGATTTAACCTGATCAAGGAGGTCAGTCTACATTCACAATCTGTGTTGTCAAAGTTAGGAGTATTATAGAAATGCTAATCTCTTCCGGTTAAGAGGAACTCCTTTGCAGAGTTGGTTCTAATTTTCTACAGGAGCTTGAACACGTTTAAATAATACTTCTTGCTCAAGTCTTATTTAAAAAAAAATTAAAATAGTCTCGGTAAAGTTTTATTCTCAATAAATGAGATCTGGTTCTTAGGCACTATGTAAAGGACATTGTTTTGCATGCAATTAATGTATTTAGCTTCAATGAATTGCAATTCCGTTTTAAGATGTGCTCACAGAACAAAAATAACTGCTACTGAAGCTAAAATGTTGAAGTGGAAAAGGGTAAAATAATACTGTTCATGTTTAACCACACAGTTAATCTCAATTTCTGCCTATAAATCATAATCATAACATTTAAATTTGCACAATTAAGTGAAAAGCTTCAGTCACTTAAAAAAATATGATGAAAAATCTACATAATACAGTTTAATTTGGTAACTGCCTTTTAAAACACCTTAGAGACAGCAAAAAGTGTCATAAATGCAATTACGAAGCAAGCAGCAGCCAGGTATACTTGAAGTTCAAGTTTTCCTTTGTCTGAAGTCTGGTACTATTGGACAGCCACTCGTTCTCATTTGGACTGCTATTTGTTATAGCAGGAAATATGATTTTCAAGCAAGTAAATTGCCAAAGAAAAACCATTTTTGCTTGCAACTGAACATGTCATAAGAAAGAAAACAGGTTTCTAACTGACTACAAATAACAGAATCATAGAATGATCAGCCTTTAAAGATTACCTCGATTCATTAAATCAGGTTGCTCAAAGCCCCATCCAAACTGACCATGAATACTTTCCAATGATGAGGAATCCACAGCTTCTCTGGGCAACCTGTTCCAGTGCCTCACAACCATCATAATAGGAAATTTCTTCCTTATCTCCAGTCTAAACCTACCCTCTTTCAGTTTAAAACCATTGACCCTTGTCCTGTCAATACAAACCCTGGTAAAAAGTCTCTCTTCATCTTTTCATATAAGTGCCTTTTTTGTGTATTGAAAAGCCACAATAAGGTCTCCACAGAAACTTCTCTTCTTCAGACTGAACAACCCGAACTCTCTCAGCCTTTCTTCATAGGAGAGGTGTTCCAGTCCTCTGATTGTTTTCATGATTGTCCTCTGGACCCACTCCAACAGGTCCATGTCTTTCTTGTACTGGGGGCCCCAGAGCTGCACACAGTACTCCAGGTGGGGTCTCATCAGAGCAGAGTAGAGAGGGAGAATCACCTCCCTTGACCTGTTAGCAATACTTTTTTGATTCAGCCCAGGATACAATTGGCTTTCTGGGCTGAAAGTGCATGCTACCGTCTCATGATCAGTTTTTCATCCACCAGTACCAGGTCCTTCTCTGCAGGGCTGCATTCAATCCATTCATCCTACAGTCTGTTGATACTGGGGATTGCTCTGACCCAGATGCAGGACCTTGTACTTGGCCTTGTTGAACTTCATGAGGCTCATATGGACTGAGCCTGTCAAGGTCCCTCTGGATGGCACCCCTTCCCTCCAGTGAATCAACTGCACCACTCAGATTGGTATCATCTGCAAACTTGCTGTGGATGCACTCAATCCCACTGTCAGTCATAGAATCATGGAAACATAGAATGGTTTGGGTTGGAAGGGACCTTGAAGATCATCTAGTTCCAACATCCCTGCCATGGGAAGGAACGTCTTCAACTAGATCATGTTGTTCAGAGTCCCATCCAACCTGGTCTTGAACATCTCCAGGGATGCGGCATCCACAACTTCCCTGGGCAACCTGTTCCAGTGTCTCACCACCCTCACAGTAAAGAATTTTTCCCTAATATCTAATCTAAACTTACACTCTTTCAGTTTAACCAATTCCCCCTTGTCCTGTCACTACATGCTCTTGTAAATAGTCTTGTCCCATCTTTCCTGTACATTTCCTTCAGGTACTGGAAGGCCACAATTAAGTGACCCCAAAACCTTCTCTTTTCCAGGCCAAACAATCCCAATTTTCTCAGCCTTTCCTCATAGGAGAGGTGCTCTATCCCTCTAATCATATTGGAGGCCTCCTCTGGACTTGCTCCAAAAGGTCAATGTCCTCCCTGTGCTGGGGACCCCTGAACTGGATGCAGTACTTGAGGTGGGGTCTCACAAGAGCAGAGTGGAGGGGCAGAATCACCTCCCTTGACCTGCTGACCACACTGCTTTTGATGCAGTCCAGGACATGGTTGGCTTTCTGGGCTGCAAGCAAACATTGCCAGGTTATGTCTAGCCTCTCATCCACCAGCACCCCCAAGTCCTTCTTGGCAAGGTTACTCTGGATCTGGTCATCCCCCAGCCTGGATTGATACAGGGGGGTTGCCCTGACCCAGGTACAGCACCTTGCACTTGGTCTTGGTAAAATGCCTGAGATTCCAGCACTATGTCATCAGTGAAGATATTGAAGACTACTGGTCTCAGTACAGACCCTTGAGGGACACCACTCATTACTGATTTCTACTTGGACATTGAGTCGTTGATTTTGAATGCAGCCATTAGTCAATTCCTTATCCATCTAACAGTCCGTCTATTAAACCCATCTGTCTCCAATTTTGAGGCAAGAATGTAGTGGGGGACCATATCAAAGGCCTTACAGAAGTCCACATAGATAGCATCAGTTGCTCTTCCCTTGTCCACTAATGCAGTCACTCCATTGTAGAAGGGCACTAGATTAATGAGAAAATCCAAAATGTTTCCCTTCTGTTGTATTAGAATAACCCTTAAAATTTCACAAAATTTTGTTCTTAAAGACTGGGATAACATTTCAAACCCCTAGACATTCAATATTTAAATTGTCATACATATATAAAACACAGAGACAGGAAAAGCAGGTAACACCAAGTCCTGAAAACAATTCCTGATGCTTCAGTTATGACCTCATTGTAAAAGGTTCTTCAATTCCACTAAGTTTCAGATCATTTTATTTCAAAGAAATTTAGGTTGGAAAAGACCTTTAAGATCACTGAGTTCACCTGCAAACCTAGCACTGCCAAGTCCACCACCAAACCATGTTCCTAAGAAATACATCTACATGTCTTTTCAATACCTCCAGGGATGGTGATTCCAACAGTTCCCTGGGCAACCTATTCCAGTGTTTGACAAACCTTTCACTGAAATTTTTCCTAATATCCAGTCAAAACCTTCCCTGGTTCAACTATTGCTTGTTATTTTGCAGAAAAGACCAACAACCACATCACTACAACCTCCTTTCGGGTAGCTGTAGAGAGCTGCAAGGTTCCTCTGAACCTCCCTTTCTCCAGAATAAACAGCCTCAGCTCCCTCAACCACTCCTCATAAGATTTTTTGTGTTCCAGACACTTCACCAGTTTCATTGCCCTTCTCTGGACTCACTCCAGCACCTCAATGTCTTGTAGTGAGGGGTCCAGAACTGGACACAGTACTTAAGGTGCAGTCTCACCAGGGCTGAGTACAGGGGGACAATCACTTCCCTGGTCCTGCTGGCCACACTATTGCTGATACAAACCAAGATGTTGTTGGCCTTCTTGGCCACCTAGGCACACTGCTGGCTCACGTTCAGCTGACTGTCGACCAATATCTCCACATCCTTTTCTTCTGGGCAGCTTTCCAGTCACTCTTCCCCAAACCTGCAGCCTGGCATAGGGTTGTTGTGACCCAAGTGCAGGACCCAGCACTTGGTCTTGTTGAACCTCAAGCAATAGGCCTTGGTCCATTGATCCAGCCTGTCCAGATCCCTCTGCAGAGCCTTCCTACCTTCCACACTCCTATCCAACTTGGTGTCATCTGTGAACTTGATGAGGGTGCACTTGATCCCCTCATCCAGATCACTGATAAAGGTATTAAACAGGGCTGGCCCCTGGGGAACCCCACTTGTGACCAGCAGCCAACTAACTGGATTTAATGCCATTCACCATCATTCTTTGGGCCCATTCATTCATCCGGTTTTCTACCCAGTGAAGAGTACACCTGTCCAAACCATGGGAAGTCAGTTTCTCCAAGAGAATGCTGTGGGAAATGGTGTCAGAGACCTTACTGAAATTCAACTAGACAACATCCACAACCTTTCCCTTGTCTACTAAGCAGGTCACCTTGTCATAGAAGGAGATAAGGACAGTCAAGTAGGACCTGCCTTTCCTAAACCCATGCTAACTGGACCTGATGAACGGGTTGTCCTGTACATGCTGCATGGTGGTACTCAATCTCATCCATAACATTCACTGGCAGCAAGGTCAGGTCGAGAGGTCTGTATATTTCAGGACTGTTGATAAATGATTGAAAGTGGCTTAACTAGCACTTCCACCAGTTCCCTCACTATCCTTGGATGGATCCCATCCTACCCCATAGACTAGTGCATGTCTAAGAGGTGTAGCAGGTTGATGATAATTTCCCCTTTGATTACGGATGCCTCATTCCACTCTCCATCTCTGTCTTCCAGATCAGTGGGCTTGGTACCCTGAGAACAGCTACTCTTGCTAGTAGACTGAGGCAAAGAAGACATTCAGTACCTCAACCTTTTCCTCATCCTTTGTCATTATGTTACCCTCCACATCCGATAAAGGATGGAGATTCTCTTTAGCCCTCCTTTTGTTGCTGATGCATTTATAGAAACAGTTTTTATTGTCTATTACAGTAGTAGTCAGATTAAGTCCTAATTGGGCTTTGGTCCTTCTAATTTTCTCCCTACACGACCCCCCAACATCCTTGTAGTCCTCCTGAGTTGCCTGCCCCTTCTTCCAAAGGTCATAAACTCTCCTTTTTTCCCTGAGTTCCAGCCAAAGCTCTCTGTTCAGCCAGGTTGGTCTTCCCTGTCAGCTTGTCTTTCAGCACATTGGGATGGCCTGGGCCTTTAAGATTTCCTTCAACCTTCCTGGACTCCTTTGTCCTTCAGGACTGCCTCCCAAAGGACTCTTTTAACCAGGCCCCTAAATAGACTGTAGTGTGCCCTCTTCAAGTCCAAGGTGACAGTTCTGCTGACTCCCCTCCTTACTTCTGCTACACTAGGCAAGAACTTGTTACCATTGTCCCCAATCCCTTAAGTCATAGAGTTCTGCCAAGCAGAGACAGGATAGGGAATCTTCCATATCATATGTCCTGTCTGCCTGACAGCTCTGCCTCAGGGAAGGTAGGGTACAATTCCAATAGTCTCTCATGCTCCCTGTTATTCCTTAACAACCTAGTCACCACGTCCTGGAGCTCTGTCACTAAGTAGAGGTTTTCCTCTACCTGGGTGCACCTCCCCCAGGTGTGCTCACTGCTGCTGTCTGGTACTGGTATAAGAGCAGGGCATGCCCTGCAGCCCAACACCTGGGTAGCAGCATGTTCTCACTGGAGCTCTGCCTGGGAAGCTGCATCAGTCATGTTAGGTGCAGAGTTTAGTGTGTTCATAGACTTCTGCCAGGTGGATACCATTGCTCCCTGGTCAAGGTGGCAGAGCTACAGTACCCTTCCTGCATGCCCTTACCTGCAAACTGCTCTGTTGGCTTGCCCTCGTCACTAGCACTCCCTAGGGGCTTCTTTTATACGAGGGTGGGATGTTTCTCCTGGTCCTGCCCAGATCTTGTCAGCAGCTGTAGCACAAGCTGCAGGCTTCTGGCGGCTCTCGTGGCTCCCCAGGTTCAGGACCCCCCCCTTGTGCTATGAATCATGCTGGTGCCAGAGCTGCTCATCTCAGTGACTGAGGATTTATCTTGAAGGCACTAAGCTGATAAGTAAAGTCTTGTTATGTGAAAAAGTTTTATTAGGAGAACCAGATTGTGGAAAATTCAAAGAAATTTAGAAAATAGTACAAATGAAGCAGAGTAGCAATAGTCAGTACAATTTCTATATTTCATGATACCGTGTAGAAAAATTATTAAAAATAGGGCCCAAATTAAAATTTTGATATTACTACAGACTGTCACTGATCATGTGATCAGAGAATAGTTATAAACTATTTTTCCTTAATATTCAGACTATGAGGGACATTACTAAAGACAAAAATTTTAAAGTACTTTCTGTACTCCTTCAAAAGCCATTATTTAGTTGTGAAATCAATTTTCTTAGGATTATGAGTGTATTGGGCATATGTGGCAAGGTTTTGGTAACGGACACAACATACACACAGAGACACGACAACACCTGCAGGGCTAGCCTCTATAAGAAGTCAGGGGCTGCCCTGTGCCAGACACAGCTGGTTCCAGCTGGCCTGGCAATGGACACACTTCAGGCTAAAGTTGAGACAATCAGTAAAGGTTGCCGTGCCTTTGTGAAAACATATTTAGTAAAGAACAAAAAACCCACCACTGGACATACAGAGAAGGAGAGGGAAAAAAGGACCCATGTTGGAGCAGCTAGATATTTCCTGAAGGAACTGTGGCCCATGGAGAACCCCCAGAGAACCCATGTCAGAGCAGAGTTTTCCTGACAGGAACTGTGACCTGTAGAGAACCTACACTGGAGCAGGGGGAAATAAGGTACAAGAGGGAAGGAGCAGCAGAGAGCAACCATTATGTATGGACTGTAAACTCCCCTCATTTCCACTGCACCCTAGGGGTGGTGAGTGGTAGAGGAGTCTGGAGTGAAGGAATGAATTTGAGCATGGGAAAGGGGGAAAGAAAGGTGTTGTTTTAATGTTTGTCTTCCTGTTTTCTTACCACATGAATTTATTTTAATTTGCAATAAATTAATTTTCCACAAGTCAAACCTGTTTTGCCTGTGATAGTAACTGGCAAGCAGTCTTCCTGTTTTTATCTTGACCCATGAACTTTCTAATTCTGTTTTCTCCCCCTGCCTCAGTGAGGAAGGGGAGTGAGCAGGTGGGTGGGAGTTTGGTTCATAGTCAAGTATAATCCACCACAACAAGTTAAAGTGTGATCAAAAATTCACAAGGGATAAGTACAGTGATAGTTAAGTGGCAGGGAAAACCTCCACTTCAAAGTCCTTCAACTGCCAACTATAAGAAACCTTCTAGAATATTTTATACTTACACGATGCACCAAGTGTGGAAAGAATGAGAACCAAGAGACTACTGACTGATATGACATAAAAAGGGTCAACTTTATATTCACAGAGGTCATCACTACCCATTGACACTGACACATTCAGAACTGCCCTTTTGCAGCTAACCTATAACCATGGGACCCCCTTCCAAAAGGGTCAGTGGTTAAATACCATTTTAGTTAAGAAGGGTTTAGAAGACTAATCAACACAGTTCATTTTACCCCTTCCTCAGTTACTGGACCATGTCTGAACCTAGTTTAGAATCTCCCCTATGACCTTCAAGTGCCAGTAGACTTGTTCCTCTTTTTCTTCAAATGAGGAATGTAAAAATCATCATAGCTAGATCAATGACAAAGTATGCATTACTAATTCATGGTCTACTGTAACAGCTCATAGTAGTATCAGCATACATTTTTAAACAGCGATTTATATCTCACTTGTTTACTATAAACATGTCTACAACACTACTTACTGTTAATTTCAAAAATGTAAGCAATGAATATCAAATAAAAACAACTCTATACTAGTGTCTGCCATTTTCAGAGAACTCAGTGAGCAGCACGCAGTGTCATCTTGGTTTGGTACAAAATAAAACCTGTACTAAACAATTCTTAAACAATTAAACTAGGCTAAATCAATATAAAACTCGGGCGCTTAAGTTAAATGCCTCAAAATCACATGACTTAGGATCATGATTTAATATGCCCCATAAAAGCCTTTATGCTAAAAAATATACAACCTATTTAGGTATTGAAATAAGTGTATATCAAAACAACAATAAAGACAAATCTAGCCACCCTCAAGTACAAAAGGCAACCCACCTCTGATAGTCTTCCCATCATACACTCCTTTCTCTGAGCGGTTGAAAAAGAACAAGAGAAATTAAATTTTAACTCTACCTGTCTCTAAACAAATAAATGCTTATCTCTGCCTTGTAAGGAGATAGACAAGACTGAATAGTGAAGAGTTGGTGAAAAGAATTAGAGTAGTTTTACATCAGGTGCTGTGTCTGGGAAACAGTTAATACTAATTCAAATGTTAATCACAGAAGATATTTCTGCCAGACAAATTGCTTTGGACTGATGCCTGTTGTATATCAGCATTATAAGACTTCATACTCAAAATATAACTAATAGCATTTTAATAAATTTCACCTGTCCCCAGATTATTTTAGAGTTCACCTGCCAGAGATGCAGCCAGATGCAACATCTAGTTGTTCACTAAGATCAATTATGTCTAAGCTACTACCTCTATCTTCTCACATTTACTCATAGCAACATTTAGCTACTACTGTTTCAAATTGTAGTAGAAAGAATAATACATGTGATGAATGTATAGTATAAGCAAGTAACCTTCACACAAATAGCAGCTGTACTACGGTACGTTGTTTATTTTTTAAAAAAGGTAAAAAATACTTTAAAAAAACTAAAGTTGTAATGAATCCTAGACTACATATGCCCAACTCCTGGCTTGAAATCTCTCGTTTCTGAATTATAAATTACAAAATTGTTTTGACAGAATAATTTCACTCAGAGTAACGTTCAAAATTATGTTTAGAACTGTACCAGTGGTGGATTCTTTCCCACTGTCCTCCCAAAAGAATTGAAACTGACTCTACACACATACACTGTTTGAATACTGCTCCACAATATTATCAGAATGACTGGAACAATACAGATACATTTCTAGAATGGTACTCCCAGTTATCGAGAACTATACTTTAGGAAGATATTAGCGACTTACTTGTGGGAAGTTCTTTTCTTCATCATGCTTGCAGAGACTCCTGCATGACCTACAATATAAATGACGGAATTACTGAACAATAAAATGTGTTTATACACAATGTTAAAAAGGTATCTTATAGAAAGGTTCTCTTTTTCAAGTAAAAAAGATTAAACACATTATGTTGTGATTTATCAATGAGTTTCTACAGTGGAAGAAGGTTGAAGAGACAGGCAAGGACTGTGTACTTATGAAGCTAAGTGAAGAAGTAAGGAGTTACTGATGACAACTGTTACAAAAAGTTGAACTGAACACAAAGGAGATGGGAGGTAGTCTTTGTTATAGATAAATGGCTACAACAGTTGAGGGAATCAAATGGTTGTGTCCTCTGAGTTGATAATAATAATAATCATCATCATCAAATACATATATTCCTGAGTTAGTGAGACCAGAATGTGTGGGTGTATACATGGTTCAGCCAAACTGATTACAAAAACTCAGTATAGATCCAAAACCAAGGTGGGGGTCAGTCTCTTCTCCCAGGCAATCAGCAGTAGGACAAGAAGGCATGGGCTTAAGCTCTGCCAGGGGAGGTTTAGGTTGGATATTAGAAAGAAATTCTTTACAGAGAGAGTGATCAGGCATTGGAATGGCCTGCCCAGAGAGGTGGTGGATTCACCATCCCTGGAGGTGTTTAAGGTGAGGCTGGATGTGGCACTGAGTGCCATGATCTAGTAATCACAGTGGGGTTGGATCAAGGGTTGGCTTTGATGATCTCGAAGGTCTCTTCCAGCCCAGTTAATTCTGTGATTCTATGATTCTATGAAATAAGCATCCTACCTTTTTTTCAGTGTTTATCCAAATAGTGCAGTTTCCTATGAATTTTTCCATGTCTAAAAAAAAAAAAAAAGAAAGAAACCAAACCCCAAAAAACCCCACCCCAAACAAAGAAAAAAACCAAACAACAACAAAAAAAACCAAACAACCAAAACAAAAAATTAAATTGTAGAGGCCTAACTGTTCACTTTCTGTCTCTTAATCCCACAAGAACAGAGCCATTGTGAGCAATAATAGATTTCAAAGGTGATCTAAAATGCCTTTATTTTGAATATACAGACATTTTTAGTGACTTAAATGACCTACATAAAGGCATGAAAAATCACATTCCTTCTCTTCATACTATACAAAATCTTCCTTGAAATATCCTTTTAAAATTAATTTCCTGATTTGATTGGTGATGAGGAATGTAAAGTATTTCTAGACTCCCAAACCTGCTTATCTGAAAGATAGGAAATCTTGATGGTGCTGTATTTTCATCACTAATGCAAATACCTACATTTAACACTGCACATAGTTTTAGAAATTTAGAGGTGCACACTTATTTCTATCTCAAATATTTTAGAGATATTGTGTTTTTCAGATTACTAGAATTAAAGATTTTTAGATTGGTTAACTGTCTCGGAACAAATTTTTCTTGGCTTTCTTTTAGTTGCACTAACAATGAATTCAGAGCTGAAGATCATTCAGTGCCAAAATTAAATTACTATGACTTTGAGGAATGATTCATATCTTAATACTGGGAGTTCACTGTCTTGCTAGGAATAATAGGATTTAGAAAAACGCCCCAAAGAGCATTTTTACTTGAGTTACACTATCAGATCTGTGTTCCAGCAATAAGAGTGGAAAATCTGCAAGACTCCTTCCATTGTTTATAAAAAGAGGATGAATTCTTTCAGCTTTGCCAATTACAGACATAATTTCAAACAACTTCAGCACCTCTAGGATAATTTTGGAATAGTATTAGTGAGTGCACTTCCATTGTTTGCTTCCATGGTTATGTCTGGCACAGTCATTTTAACAGTTTAGCAACAGACAAAGCATGCTCAGAAATTTTCCTCTTTTAAATACTTCCTTTCCTCTACACTGGAGCCTGCGAAGGGCTTTTTCTTTTCCACGTGCTAATTACCATAAATATTTTGAAGATTTTTCTACAAACTCTGTTTTGTTTTCCAAATCATTAGCAGTGTTAAAAACAAACCTTCTGACAAAAATGTTGGCAGAAGCTCAAAGACAATTTCTAGTTCATCAGAAGCCCTTGCTTATGCAAAGGGTGCTGTATGGGGTCCTTTACGTGCAGTGAACTTGCCAAAGCATGTGAGGCTTAGTGCATGACATTCCAGCCCTGTTTAGGTTTTTTGTGTGCAAATCATCTAGACAAGACCAATTAAACGTTAAGATCAGCTGAATCAGCAGGGAAGAAGGATGAGGCAGTACTTTTTGAGGTAAAGAATTGCTACTACCACTCTGCTTTAATAGGATTCTGTACAGACCAGGTACAAGGAATCATGGAAATCAATGGTTATGACACTTGGTTTGTAAATATCTGTAAAAGGCCTAGACAGCTTCAGCGTGAGTACAAAATGCAAGGGAAAAAAATAATAGAACCATAGAGTTGTTTGGGTTGGAAGGGACCTTAAAGATCTAGTTTCAACCCCCTACCATGGGCAGGGACAGCTTCCACTAGACCAGGCTGCTAGAAGTCCCATCCAACCCGGTCTTGAACACTTCCAGGGATGGGTCATCTGCAACTTCTCTGGGCAACCTATTCCAGTGTCTCACCATTCTCATAATGAAAAACTTCTTCCTAACATCTAATCTAAACCTGAAAAGGTACAGTCTAAAGACAATCCTCCTTTTCCTATTACTACATGTAAAAAGTCCCTCTCCATCTTCCTTGTAGGCTCCCTTTAGGTACTGGAATGATGCTATTAAATTTTCCCAGAGCCTTCTCTTCTCCAGACTGAAGAAACCCCACTCTCTCAGCCTGTCTTGACAGTGAAGGTGCTCCAGCCCTCTTATTATCTTCATGGCCCTCCTATGGACTCACTCCAACAGGTTCATGCCATGCTTATGTTGGGGCCCCAGAGCTGGGCACAGTACTCCAGGCGGGGAATCTTGAGAATAGAGCTGAAGGGGAGAATCACCATCCTTGACCTGCTGGCCACGCTTCTTATGATTCAGCCTGGGATGGGATTGGCTGTCCAGGCTGCAAGTGCACATAGCCAGGTCATGTTGAGCTTCTTGTCAACAAACACCCCCAAATCCATTCTCTGCCCAGCCTGTATTTATGCTTGGGATTACCCCTAACCAGGTGTAGGGCCTCGGACTTGACCTTGTTGAGTTTCATGGGTTTCACAGAGTCATCTCTCAAGCCCATCCAGGCCCCTCCAGATGGCATTCCTTCCCTCCAGCATGTGGACTGCACCACTCAGCTTGGTGTCATCAGCAAACTTACTGAGGGTGCACTTGATTCCACTGTTTATCATTTTATCAAGCTTAGCAACTGAAGAGAACACTTGAGTAGGAGCTCATGAGTTCACACTTCACTAGAGCATAAAGAAGAGCGCTTCTCTCCAACCACTGTTAAGGTGATTCTCACCTCAGGATTAGTCAAGTAGTAACAGTCAATGTCCCATGAATTAATTTACTGACAGATCCGTTCATCTTGTCATCCAAAGGATCCTTCTATACAGCTCTACAGAGGCCCACAAAGGTCTAGATACTACAGCTTTAATGAAGTGGTTCCACATACTTATTCTTAATGTAAAGCTAACATCTAACAAGCATCTAACAGCGACTCCTGACAGGTAAAAATATCTTCCCATACCAAAACCACGAAAGGATGCCGTGTTTCTAGGACAATATTTTGAAGATGAACCTCGTTATTTTGAGTTTTGACAATGTTTTCCAAACAGCATTATGTCTTTTTACAAAGTTAAGATTATTTCTTCCGAGCCTAATTTGTAAAAATGTCTAATGTTGTTTCTGTTGTGCCAAAGAAAGGAAATAACAGAGATTTTGTTTAAACAGCAGATTTTCTCATTTAAAATGCACAAGATAATTCACCATTACTGTGCAGTTACAGGACAACTATGACAGGGTTTCAGAAATAATGTGGCGTTGTTGCCTGTGCATAGCAATTAGTTAGTGGCCTAGTTAGCCCAGAGTTTCAGTGTCTTATAAAATGTCCAAAGAATAGCTGTCCTAGTTAACATAATTGACTGCAAGGGACAGTTGAAGGGCACAGTTTATTCATTTCAGGAAACATTACCCAAAAATTAAATAAATTTGGGCTATAAACAAGCTTTATGGAGAAATATGAGTAAATGGGAAACTCTAGGTAGAGTATATGGAGTGGACCGATAAAAACATTACTCCACAACACGAAATATCTTACCTGGCAAATAATCAGGTATCTTCTTGCTTAAGGTTGTGAGCTGTTTTATTGATTCATACTTGCAAGAAGAGATATTCTGAAGAAAAACATTACTCAAAATATCTTTGAGTGTTTATATAAAATAAATACATAAATAAACAAATAGAGCTACATACCACTACTTGTTATTTTATCCTACCATTACTGCTTGTAGAGTCATCATAACTCTTTAATGAATGTTTACACCGTAGGTTTCCCATATGACATTTTCCCAAACCTCTAAATCTCATCAGAAAAAGAATGTTCTTGATTTTCAGCAAATCCCCTCTCCATCTATATAGCCCATGCAGTCTGTGCTGCAACATGCCTCAGAAGGAAGGCACTGCTAGGGGAAGGAGAACAGCTACAATGGCTCAGTGACCTCTTTCCTAAGCGGTCTTAAGTAAATTAGAGTAATCCATAGTGTATGTATAATATTTGGATTAAATATAATCTGCCATTTTGTTACCCACTCACTTGCTACTGCAAGGACTTTTGAAACTGCCTCCCTCCTGCAGCTGTAAGTGTGCAGTGTTTTGCCAAGCTCTGTTTGGCAAAGAAAACAAGTTTCATGAGTCAGAAAAGACAAGACTTTCTCAAAATCCTAGTGTCATGTGTCTTTTCTGCAGTTCTTGGGATAGTTCTCATGAACTTGCCCTGACGGTGAACAAATGCTGCAGGTGACGTTTGTGATAACAGAACTAAGGGTACAAGTATTACCCTTGTTCCCTAGGAAGTGTGAGACCTCCATTCTCTGAAAACCAATGCTTGTTCTACTTCTGCTGCCCATAATCTTTGTTCAAACCACAGAGCCTCCACTGTCACAACTGTTTTAATGGTTGGTTGACCAGCACTAACCAGGACTGCAGGACATGTATACAGTGTGCACATGGCTGTGCTGTGGAGAACGATGGCAATTTACCTCTGCACTGCTCTGCTGCTCATCTGTATGAATTGGCTTGGCACTAAAAAACATAACAGTGATCCTACTGTACTGTGCTAGTTCTGTGTGTTAGAAGCACTGGTCTACAGAGGGGCAATCATGCATTTATGGTGGCCGTCCATGAAGTGGTTATCATAATCAAGCCCTGTATGCTGCAGTCTCACTAGGTGCTCATTCTGCCATGAATTAATAAACAGGAATACATCACAACAGTTTGCTTGTTGATGCCCTAGCAGAAGTTGAAAGAAGTAAATAGAAAACAGATCAGAAAGTGTTTTGACAAATACCTTCAAATACATCTGCATGAAGGATGAGGAAAGGCAACAGGCTTCTAGCAATGCAGACCTGTCCCAAAGCAAATTGGGTTCGTGTAGCGTAATGCATGGAGGCTATATTCCCAGAAATCACAGTGTAGTTGAAGTGCTTTTGGCATAAGTTTTAGTATCTTTTTATCTTTACTGATGCAGACTGCAGGTGGTGGGTTTGGACACAAGGAAACCAAAAAGGGATATAGGTGGGATATCTGTTAAAGAGAAATGTTAGTATTCTTTATTACATGAAACAGTGCTTCTCCATCATAAGATGACCAATCTTGCCTCCTAAAACAGTCACCTAAAGGTGGTGGGCTTTTTTTTCCTTTTGTTAGTAGAATAAATCTTAATTAAAAAGAAAAAAGTTAAATGCTTCCAGTGCGTGAGTCCCCAAATTTATTTTTTTTCACTGTGTGATGGAGCTACAACATTAATTAGTGAAATGTAGGTGAACAGAAAAGGAGTTTTGCTGACGACAGATGTAATGGTCCACATAGTGCATCCATAAAATAGATAACTGAGTAGGCAGCAATTTCTCTGTAATTCTTGTTAATGACTATAGATTTTCACTTGAAATGTAGGTTTTCATAATGAAATTATACTGCATACTTGCTTTTATTTCTCTGACCGTGCATGCCTCAAAACTGAGCTAATTTGGTTTCTTTCTTGCTGAAAATATATTTATTCCAACTGAGCCATAATCCATTGTGCGTTCTAGACCCCAGAGGAATTGTTTGTTCTAAGAATCAGCTACGTGGGATGTGCAGTGAGTCCAGACTCAGGCCTTTGAACAAATTGTTCAGCTGAAAGGGGGAGTGTAACTTCCCAAAGTGTAGATTTTCATTTCCTTTAAATAATATCTCAATTCAAATGGTATATGGCTCTCAGGTCAGATGTTGTTATGTTCACTTTTAGCTGTAAGATCACATTATGGTTGGATCCTTAACAGAAGCTGTGAGAAATATAATCTACCTCTCAGAAGAGCACTCTACTGTAATTACTGTGTCCTAATGAGCATGACAATGCAAAGATGCACTGACAGCATATGTAGCCTTTGCACAACATTTAATCTCCAGTATTTTGCAAAGACTAAGTTAATGTCACCTACCTGGAAATATGTAGCTACACTTTTTTACTTTGGTTTTGTAAAGCATTCTACTGATTGTTAAGTAGCCTGAATTTCTTTTGGTTTCCAGAATAAGCCAAGGGCTTTTCTAGAACTGTGCCTTTAAATGATTTAGCAGCTTGTATATACACATAGCTAGTGCATAAAAAAAGACACTTTCCCTTTGAGTTTTAAATCTGAGGTCCTCACTCAGCAACATTTCTCTAAGTATTATTATATTTTTATCTGTGTGAGAGGTTCACATTAATCTTCCACTGGGAAATATTTACAGAAAGACCACACCTGCTGAGCTTCAACCTTCTGGCAAGTGCACTGTAGAGGCCGAATAGGAATTCATGGAGAAGAAAGGTTGCCTGCATTTAAAAAGGGTGGGAACCCTCCAAGCTCTGAAGCCATGTGTGAGTTTATATTTGGATAACCCAATAGCTATGCATATAAATCGTCAGGGAAAACTAATGTGCATGTGCAGTATATTGTGGAAGGAACAGTTTGTGGCAATGAACAATTCATGTTTGAGCTTTGTGCAAAACATTACTTTATATTCTGATGC
>JAWWMA010000093.1:1359847-1370205 GCA_035041425.1 Mionectes olivaceus | reverse complement strand
TTTGATTTCATCATTAGGGGACTTAACTAACTGGTGGTCTTTCTCATCATATTTTGGGGTGTTCCCTCTCAAATCAATCTCTTTTTGTGTTATTACTACTAGAATGCCTTTTACTACAGCTCCTTTTACTGCCTGGTCAGCAAAATGATTTCCCAGTTCAGGAACTGTTTTCCCCTTCTGATGAGCTCTGCAATGCATAACAGATATTTCTTCTGGCTTCCAAATACTTTGCAGGAGTGCATGGATTTGGTCGGCATGTTTGATCCCACTACCTTGGGCAGTTAGTAGCCCTCACTCTTTCCAGATGGCTCTGTGGGCACGTACAATGCTGAATGCATACTTACAATCTGTCCAGATATTCACTTTCTTACCTTCACTCAGCTCTAGAGCTCGTCAGCGCAATCAGTTCTGCTTTTTGGGATGATACATCGGCTGGCAAGGCCTTCATCTCGATTACCTCGTCCTTGGTTGTCACAGCATACCCTGTCATCCGTTTACCATCCTGCATGAAGTTGCTTCTGTCCGTGTACAGTTCCCAGTCTGGATTTTCCAGAGGCCCATCCTTCAGATCTGATCTGCTGGAATAGGTCTCCTCGATGGTCTGCAAACAGTCATGCTCAGGCGCAATGTCAGTTAAAGATGAGGACAGAAACATAGCAGGGTTTACAATAGATGTTGTGTGGAAGGAACAATTTGTTACTGGATGAACAATTCATGTTTGGACCTTATGATATGTGAATGCTGTTTTATATTCTGATGTAGCTTTGTAGGTGTGGTGGACTGATTTGAACATGGCGCTGAGGATATGTGGGAGTTTAGGAGAAATTCCTTCACTTCTTTAAACAATTGCCATGTTTTATCTGACCAGCTGTGGTAATCCAATGAGGAAAGTACTTGTAATAATTGTTTGTGCTCTACATCCAATTGCGTGTACCTGACTGTTAGAAACTGCATGAAGGACGATATGAAATCTTTTGTTTCCTTCAATAAAGGGGACATTTTGCATGATCTTATAGATCGTTTAGCATGTGTCTCTGAGCCTCTCCCATCAACAATGTTGTTTTCAGGGTGACATCATCCTGTTCCAACAACACTGCTTGGTATTTGAGCATTCTGCCTGGGGACAACCAGTGGCCCCCCTTTTGTTCAAGTACAGCGTGAACTGCATGGGGTACGTACACGACAGTGCACTGTCCAAGGGTGAGTTTCCGGGCCTCCTGAATCAGGATAACAGTCACTGCTACAGCCCTCAAACACCCCGGTTATCCGTGCCTGACACGTGATGCTCCCAGTTAAGTTCTGTCAAGTTGAAGTCCCCCATAAGGACAAGGGCAGTTGACTTGGAAGTGTCCCTTAGTTCCTCAGAGAATAATTTGTCAGTGTCATCAACCTGGCTAGGAGGTCTATAGTAGACTTCCACAATGACATCTGCATTATTTGTTTGCCCCTTGATTCTTATCCAGAGGCTCTCAACTGTGCCATTTCCCACTGTGAGCTCTATACATTCTAACCCTTCTATTACATACAGTGCCACCCCTCCACCCCTTCTGCCTTGCCTATCCCTCCTGAAGAGGGCACTCCAGTCACAAGTCTCACCCCTCCAGGTGTCACTTATGCTAGTAATGTCAAATCTCTGGGACTGGGCCAAAGCTTTGAGCTCCTCTTGTTTGTTCCTCATGCTGAGTGCACTGGTGTAGAAACATTTCAGCTGTGGTACACTGTAGCCAATACCTTGTGAAGCAGATTGAGGCATCCCATTAGTGCTGGTTTTCTCAAGTTATAGCACACCATCCTGTTGCTCATCACTGGTGAGCCTGATTTTGTCCCTTTCCCCCTTCCAAGCTAATTTAAAGCTCTGTCAGCAAGCCCCACTAGCTCCTGGGATAAAATTCTTTTTCCCCTCTGAAATAGGTGCATCCCATCAGGTGTCAGTAGACCAGGTGTTGAGTAGATCCAGGCAGCATCATTCAAGCCCCAGATTTTCAGATGTACTCCTTTGTGTTTCCTCCAATGCTGACTCCAAATTACTTCCTGGTTTCTCTGCACTTCTGGGACTCCCTGAAGGGAGGTGATGCTCAGAGCATCATGTGGTGGAGTCATTGTCTCTTGCCCCAGTGTTCCACTGCCAACCTGCATATCCAAATGGACAGAAACACAAAAGAGCACCAGTGGTTTCATCCTGTTCCACTCTCTCTGAGCAGGATGAAAGCTCATTAGTGGGAAATACATACATATGTAATAGTTCAGACCTGGCTCCCTGCCGAATGCCCGAACCCACAGTTACAATCCCCCTTTCCCCCTCCCTTTTTCCCTTAGGACAAAGGAAAAAAAAGCTATGAAAATTGAAGAGCTCGAAATCAATCTAATTATAGAAAAATATATATATTTATGTATATTACAGTTATATATAATTAAAATGTTATGTACACAGTGAAGGGAATCCAAACACCCTCAAAGGGAAAGGGAAAAAGGGACAAAAGGGATACAGAACAAATATACACAATCAAACCCGAGAACTAGCAAAATAACTGGTAAAACAAATCTCACCACGTCCCTCAGAGAAGCAGTATCACAAGGCCAGTACTCTCCAACCTCCCACGTGGTAGACCAGCACTTGCTGCAGGCCTCAACCTCTAGATAAGCAAGACCAAGCAAAGACCCACTGCTCCCGAACCTCACCAGAAAAGAAGAGAGAGCGAGACCTCTAATCTCTCTCTTATTCATACCCTGGTTTATGTAAAAGTCGTATGGAATACTGGGTACATGGTCACTTCCCTGGTTACAAGCTGGTCACCAGGAAGGTCTAGACCAAAACCATCACAATGGTTATATGGTTATATATAAAATGGTTATGTGTGTTGCATATACAATACAGGTATATCTTCACCAGCTAGGCTGCCTTGGTGTTTGCTAGCAACCCCACACTGGCTGGCATACTCATGCTCACGCTCCTGACCCATGGTCCCACTGCAGTCCTAGTATTCAGATCCCCATACAGACAGAGCCCCTCACCCAGAAAATAATTAGAAATTAATTTTAATGAGAGCACAGGATAAACCATACTGCTCACACACAGGGCACAACCAAGGGTGCTAACCAACTAGCTAGTTACACAAAAACAGCCCTTTCCATCCTATTGTCCCACCATTGTTCCCCCCCAAGCGCCTTGATCCCTGTCTTTGTTTCCTCCTCTAAAAATCCTATAATAAGTCCTGTGCAATCCTAAAATACTCTCCCCCCATGTGTCCTGTACACCTAGGCAGTGACACACACACCCCCCCCCCAGTTCAAAAGATGCTTTGGAAAGCTGCTCCATGGAGGCATCATTTGGGCTCCTATAGGATAATCCCACTGGCAACCCCTTGGGGGGCTATGGTTGCTGGGTGCCACAGTAACAATGAGAAGGAATTTGTAAGAATTGATATGCACACAGGTTCCCCAGAGAACCAGACCATGGCTAATAGTATTAAGGAAAAGGTTTATTCCAAAGCCAAAAACCCTAGAATGCCCTGCAAAAATCACAGCAGGTGAAAAAGTGCTAACAACAGGAAAAAAACCCTGTTCTGGTGCTTTTATATCAACACCTTTCACATGCACATAGCTTTAAGGCTGCATTCTCCCCTGTGCTTTATGGCCTGCCTGTCTTCCAGCAGGGACCCATAGGCATGTCCATGAGAATCTTATCTCTTCTTGTAGCAGGGGAGTTACTTCTCTACAGACAGAGAGAACATACACAGCACCATATGTGAGAAAGAACTCTTTCCCATGCTAGGTCTTCCCTGGCAGCTAAGGTTTCCTTGATCAAATGCTCACTTTTCCCTCCTCGTGACTTTTCTAAAGACCTTTGCCCCTGACAGTAGCAAAGGATAGTAGTCTGTGCTCCTGACGATTTGTGACACCCTCTCGGCAACATCTCAGACATTAACTCCCAGAATGCTGCATACCTCTCATGACTCTCTGTCAGGTTGGCAGATGGGTGCCTCATTGCCCCTTAACAGAGGGTCACCCACTGTTAAAGAAGGTTGTCCACCCTAAGTGAACTGTAGCTGAGTTTCAGGTTTTAAGTCCAATAAGGTAATTTATTTGAGTGGTACAGTGGTAGAAACAGCTTGAGCTGGGTGCCTCCACAGAGGAACCCTGAACAAAGAAAATCCTGAGCAAATTATACCTTTATGATCTTAATTCTTCACCCCTCTCATGACAGTTCTGACCAGTAGTAATATTAAGGTCTGGGGTCTTCCCATTCCTCACTGGGTCCCTTCATTGTCTCTAGGCTGGTTCTTTCTTACCTCTAAGGTTCCAGCTTCTGCTGACTAGAACCGGCTCTGGGGCCTCCTTTTATTGAACTAGGTAAAAGTTCAGCATATCTAGGTGAAAATGCACAGCTTGCAACCTAAGGTTTCAACACACCTAGATACTAATGCTAAGTAAGTTATGCTAGGCAACTAATAAATTTACATTTACTGTGAGTACTTTTTTTTTTTTGGTGTGTGATATCCAATGTGTGCTGCTGTTACACTTGCTCCTTGCAGACCTTGCTTGTGGGTGTCTGAAGCTGTTAAAACTTCATATTTGGTTTTGCTTGTACTGCTGGAGGGTGGAGACTAAAGCAGAGTCCTGTTTTTGTGGGTCACTGTTAAGGAAACTTCCCTGTCCAACCATCCAAGAACCACTCTGGTAGTCACACCCGCACCACCTGCATTAAGACCAAAACCCCTTCGCACTGGGCAGCTCCAGTGAGCTGACAGGTGTCCCGCTTGACTCCCTACACACACCACACTCACACAGTCAGACCCGGTTTCCTTACCAGCTAGACCTCAGGTTTCCCATAGCAGAGTCTCAGACATCCAGATGGTTCAAACAGTTTAATCTTGGTGCAATAACTAAATAACAAAGTAGCAGCTCAAGCTGGGTGCCTCTGAGGAGGGACCTCAGAGGACCTCCCTGGACTTTTATATCTTCACAGGAAAATCTGGGGTCCTTGACTTCTGCTGTGTCTCTCAGTGTCCAGTCACCTGGCTTCATCCCAGATCCCTGTGCCCTCTGTTGTGCAAAGGGTTGGTGCCAGTTCACAGCCTCTTGCCTCAGACTCCAACCACCCAGAGCTCAACCTGCAGCTCACACTGCAGCTGCACCTTGAGCTACCTGCACCAAATGTATTCCTCAGCAGTTACCAAGGTCCAAGATGCCTCATTCTCTGTGGTGTCCACCACAGGAGCATGGTTCTGAAACCACTTATCTATCTCTGTCTTGGCCCCCCTAATATTGCTCAACCTTTTATCTGTTTCCTGCAACTTGGTCACCTGATGCAAGAGATCATTAACCTGTGAGCATCTTTTGCAGGTTCTTACCTTTTCTCCAGGATAAGGGCCTGGGCACTTGTTGCAACCTTCCATCGGTACTGATGTCTCCTTCCTTGCCAGTTCTGACTGGGTGGAAGTGTCAGACATCTTGGGGGCTCTGTAGAAACACTGGTTTTAACTCTGGAGCAAGTGCTCACCATTATGGCAGAGACCTACAACACTTCCCTGGGCTCTGGGCCTACAAGCACTGTGCACGGCCTTTCTCACACACACTGCACAAACTGCTGCACCTGCTCAATCCCTGTTTGCATACCCTGTTTGTATTTTCTATTTTATTTTTATGCATGTGTATCTATGTGTGTGTAGATAAATATATATATATTTTTCCCATAGGTTTAAGAAAAAAAATATTACTATGAGAGAGCAGGAGCAGTGAGTTTGATAGAGGGAATGGTTAAACTGAATTCCTTGTTCATGACACCTATGTTAGTGTAAAATTGAATTTAAAAGATGCTAGTATTGTTCTTATTTAAAAAATAAAAGTCAGTCAAATGACAGTTTGAAATTATGACATATGAGTTTTACACTTTTTATGAAAGAAGAAATGTTTTAAAAATAAAACAAATATTATTTTTTGTAAGGTTTGGCCAATGTACAGGAAAAACAGGGACATAGTCTACACTTGGAAATATGTGACAGCTAGTGATTTGCCTTGGAATAAACTTGTTCTGTTCTGGCCCTTAGACTACAGTGATTTCAGTGGTAGAAATAAATATGTCAGTTTTCTCTCTGATGTTTGGAAAAGTTGAGTTTTGGAGGTGGTTTTTGGGGTGATTTTTGCTTATTTATTTAAGTGAAGGATTTGGGCATTTTTGGTGGCATTTTGTCACAAGTCTTCCACAGTTCCTGTGACATTTACTTATGACATTGTGCTATGCTGAGAAATGCTATTGTATTATAATACTCTAATTTACTCAACACTAATGGTAAGGTGAGAGTTGTGTATGATAATACTCTTGTATTTAAAATATCTTTGGTGAAACATGGTGGAAGTTGCCTTTAATTTTTAGTAAATGGTTTAAACTCCAGTCATATTCTACAGTGGGTGCCTTGCTTTTATTTTTCATGTCAGGTTAATATGTTAGCATTATAACATCATGCCTGAAAGTAGGCCCTTGATGACAGGAATGAGAAGCAGCTTTCTTGCTCTCCAGCAAGACTAAGTAAACACAGCAGTCATATTTCTTCATATCCCCCCACTTCAAAATAAGGAAGCTTTATCATGGTTTGTTTCTTTCTTTCAAAATCAGTGGATGCAAATGGTTGGTTGAGGTGCTGTCTACAGGAATAATTTTGTGAATAGCTTAATTTTTTTCCCTCAGTAGTACAATTTAATTGGTGTTAGTAACAGGGAGAGTAGTGGTTCTGTTTTGTGGCTTTAAATGTTGTCAATTAAGTGTGTTCTAGTGCAGAAGCACAGTTTGAAGACAGTCTGGATGCATCCTAGATCCAAGCACTGGCACCTCATTGATTATATCTTGGTGCTGAAAAATAGATTTTAAAATTTTTTTACAAGTACTGGAATCATTGCTCTGGGAAAAAACCTAAAAGGAATGCAGGGTTTATGGTTTTAAGAATAAACTAAGAGTCTGGTATCATAAAGATGCTCTGGTTGTGAGACAGCTTATCCTGTCACCATACTGAAGAAAGAGATAGAAGAGATATCCTTTAAACAACCGAGTGATAAGATAGGCATATGAGGGAGACGGGCATATGAAAGAGACAGGCATATGAGGGAGATAGGCCATGAAATTTCTCAAACTCCTAACATATAGTCAGTGAAACAAAGAAAGTTGAAAAGGTCATCAGAGGATGAAGAGCAAGATGACCCCTAATGAGACCAAAGAAACTATAAAGACCCCCAGATCACTCCCCAAAAGACAATTCCAGAAGACTCCGCCTCAATCTACACCCAAACTCCACCTATTATGAATATGAAAATTACATTTAAATCTAATGAATATGTATACCAAGATGTTGTAACCCCTCATGAAAATTGTATAAATTACCTGTATTTTCTCTGAAAACTTCAGAACTACTCTGTCCGACGTGAGTCGGGTAGTTCTCCAACGTTGATTCAAATAAATACCTTTGCTGCTTAAACACTAAATATTGTCTCTGAACAGCTTCTCAGTGTCGGTTTCTGGCATCAGTGCGACAGAGAGATATTCGTGAAGTTCATCATGCCTGTGTGATGCCTAGTGCAGAATGCCAAACAGATCATCGACTTGTTGTTGATGTAAACTTAACCTCCACTCTAAACTCAAACCCAAAAGGGGCGGTATTCCAAGGAGGAGACTCCAAGTTTACAATCTTCAAACAGCTACAGTGAGACAGTTTCCAGTCAAATCTTCAATCCAGGCTCAAAGATCATTCCACAGATCCTCCTGAAGTGCTTTGGCAACTTATTAAAAATAGCATCCTGCAGTCCTCTGAGGAATCCTTAGGGTTCTCCTTCAAGAGAAACAAGGACTGGTTTGATGAAAGAAATCAAGAGATCCAGGAACTGTTGAGAAAGAAGAGAACTGCTAACCAAGCACACCTTGCTCAACCATCTTGTCATGTAAGAAAAGCAGATTTTCGACTCGCATGTAGCAAGCTCCAATAGAGACTTTGTGACATCCAGAGCAAGTGGAGTGTCATGGTTTTGTTTGTTCTTGGAACTATGCTGGAACTTCCCTTTTCCCCTGCCCACTGTGTTGGGGGGAGGGGAGGGGAATTGGCCGAGATATCCAGGCAACTAAGTGTCACAGAAGAGAAGAGCTAGTAAGGCTACATTGCCATGTTAATTGCCTCACCTTGTCTCCAGGGAAACAAGGGAGGTGTTGGAAGCCAGGAGGGGGGTTTGGAGGTAACCGGAGCTTGGGGGAGTGGGCAGAACTGTCGGGACAGCTGCTCTTTGTAGCTGTTCTGCGGTTTGGAGCTTTTTGCTTGGATTTCCATCAGAGAGGGACAAAAAACCCACATCACTGTGCATCTCAGCCAGCGGGAAAGAGTGAGTTCTCCAGTGTTTGGAAACCGTGTTTTTCCCTTCCCCTCCCCTTCCCCCCTTTTGGTGATGGGGGGGAGGACGTCCATTGTCCAGCTCGTCCCCAGAGCTCGGGAGACTTCATGTGGTGACTACCAGTGATCCAACAGTGCCCCCTGCTGACTGACTCAAACAACTGCAGGCTCCACATTTCCAGCAGTTCAACAGCGCCTCCTACTGACTGTGGCTATAATTGCCCCAAAGGGTGAAAACTAAACTGTCTTCACTGTTGATTTTATTCGTTTGTCTTGAAGGGGATTGTTTCTGGGGATAGGATTAGTGTTTGGGTGTTTTACTAGTGTTCTTTAATTGTTTCTGTCAATACATATACACCTTTAATAAAGGGCTGTTATTCCTACTTTGCTATAATTTAATTTTGCCTTTCCCACACTGTTCCTCAATTGGAGTCTCTTAATTTTGGATTTCTAATTGCTTAGAGGGAGGACTTTTGGGTCCATACAGCAGGTGAAAACTGGCAAGGCAACTGGGGTTGACGGAATCCCTCCTGAAGTCTGGAAACATGGAGGTCAAACACTCCATGCTAAGTTTCACGAGTTCGTGGTGCGCTGTTGGGAATGAGGCGAACTACCATCAGACCTTCATGATGCAGTCATCATCACCTTGTACAAGAAGAAAGGAGATACATCTGATTGCTCGAATTACCGAGGCGTTACTCTGCTCTCCATCACTGGTAAAATCCTTGCAAGAATTCTTTTGAGCAGATTAATACCCACTATAGCAGAAGAGCTTCTACCTGAAAGCCAGTGTGTCTTCAGAGCCAATAGGAGCATCACAGACATGGTATTTGTTCTCAGACAACTGCAAGAGCAGTGTAGAGAACAGAACAAAGGACTCTATGTAACCTTTGTTGATCTCACCAAAACTTTCGATACTGTGACCAGAAAAGGTCTGTGGCAGATTTTGGAACATTTAGGATGTCCCCCCAAGTTCCTTAAAATGATAATCTTGCTTCATGAGGACCAGTGCGACCAAGTCAGTTATGGTGATGCACTTTCTGAGCCCTTTCCAATAACAAATGGTGTGAAGCAAGGCTGTGTTCTTGCATCAGTTCTATTTACAGTCTTCTTCAGCATGATGCTCCAAAGGGCCACGGCAGACCTCGATGATGAAAAGGGAATCTACATCCAATATCGTACCCATGGAAACCTATTCAACCTAAGGCGACTGAAGGCCCACACTAAGACCTTAAATCATCTTGTCTGTGAGCTGCTTTACGCTGATGATGCCACCCTCATCACCCACACAGAAGTAGCTCTGCAGTATTTAACATCCTGTTTTGCCGAGGTTGCTGAGTTTTTTGGGCTGGAAGTCAGCTTAAAAAAGACAGAAGTTTTCTATCAGCCTGCACCTCAGGAAGTCTTCCATCATCCCCATATCACCATTGGTGAATCAGAGCTCAAATCAGTCCAACAATTTAATTACTTGGGAAACATCATCTCCTTGGACAGAAAGATTGAAGAAGAAATAGACAATAGGTTAGCAAAGGCATACAGATCTTTCAGCAAACTCCATAAAAGAGTTTGGCAAAATAAACACCTGATGAAAAGTACAAAGATCAGCGTTTACAGAACCATGGTACTGTCTACTCTTTTATATAGACCTGAATCATGGATCATTTACCACCACCACTTGCGACTCTTAGAACACTTCCATCAACGCTGCCTCCCTACAGTCCTAAACATCCACTGGATGGATTATGTGACCAACATGTCTGTTCTTGAACAGGCAGCAGTCACAAGTACTGAGGCTGTGCTGCTGCGAACACAGCTGCGTTGGGCAGGGCACGTCTCCAAGATGAAGGACTACCGCCTCCCTAGGATGGTGCTCTATGGTGAACTTGCCACTGCCTGCTGCAAGAGAGGAACCCCAAAGAGGAGATACAAGGACTCCCTGAAACAATCTCTCAACCTTGGCCATATTGATCATCACCTCTACTCTGGCCTCCA
>JAWWMA010000093.1:1257446-1268799 GCA_035041425.1 Mionectes olivaceus | reverse complement strand
CCCTGCTCCTGCTGGCCACACTGTTCCTAATACAGGCCAGGATGCCATTGGCCTTCTTGGCCACCTGGGCACACTGCTGGCTCATGTTCAGCTTCCTGTCTATCCAGACTCCCAGGTCCCTTTCTGCCTGACTGCTTTCTAACCACTCAGTGCCCAGCCTGTAGCACTGCCGGGGGTTGTTGTGGCCAAAGTGTAGAACTTGGTACTTGGCATTGTTGAACCTCATCCTGTTGGAATGCACTCAACTCTCCAGTCTGTCCAGGTCTCTCTGCAGAGCCTGCCTGTCTTCCAGCTGGTTGACACTCCCTCCCAATTTGCTAATGATGGGCTCAATCCCCTCATCTAAATCATCGATAAAAATATTAAACAGAACTGGACCCAACACTGATGCCTGGGGACACCACTAAGTGACCGGCTGCCAACTGGATGCAGCCCCGTTCACCAGCACCCTCTGGGCCCAGCCATTCCTAACCCAGCACAGAGTGCCCCTGTCCAAGCCATGGGCTGCAGCTTTTCCAGGAGTATATTATGGGAGACAGTGTCAAAGGCTTTGCTGAAGTCCAGATAGACCACATCTACAGCCTTCCTCTCACTCACCAGGTGGGTCACCTGATCATAAAAGGAGATCAGGTTGGTCAGACAGGACCTGCCCTTCCTAAACACGTGCTGGCTGGCTCTGATCCCTTGTCCATCCTGTAGGTGCTGTGTGATTGCATTCAGGATGATCTGCTCCATAGCCTTGCCAGGCACTGAGGTCAAGCTGACAGGCCTGTAGTTCCCCGGGTCCTCCTTCCATCCTTTTTTGTGGATCAGCATGACATTTACCAACTTCCAGTCGTCTGGGACCTCCCCAGAGAGCCAGGACTGTTGGTAAATGATGGAGAGCGGCTTGGTGGGCTCTTCCGCCAGCTCCCTCTTCACCCTTGGCTGGATCCCATCTGGTCCCACAGACTTGTGAGGATCCTAGTGGCTCAGCAGGTCGCTGTTTCCTCCTCGATTACTGGGGGGCTATTCAGCTTCTTATCTCTGTCTACAAGCTCCAGAAGCCAGCTGTCCTCAGGACAACCTGTCTTACTGTTGAAGACTGAGGTAAAGAAGGTGTTAAATACCTCAGCGTTCTCCTCATCTTTGATAACTATGTTCCCACCCATGTCCAGTAAAGAATGGAGGTTTTCCTTGTCCCTCCTTTTGCTACTGATGTATCTATAGAAAGACTTTTTATTTTCCTTAACAGAAGTGGCAAGATTGAGTTCAAATCTTGCCTTCGTCTCTCTGATTTTCTTTCTACATGACCTAATTAAATTCCTGAACTCTTCCTGAGTTGCCAGTCCTTTTTTCCATAATCGGTAGGCTCTCTTTTTCATCCTAATTTCCCTCAGGATCTCCCTGTTCAGCCAGACTGGCTGTCTTCCCTGCCAGCTTGCCTTTCGGTAGACTGGGACAGCTTTCTCTTGTGCAGTCAGGACTTCCTTCTTGAAGTATGTCCATCCCTCCTGGACTCCTTTGTTTTCAAGGGTTTTTTCTCAGGATACCCTCTGAACTAGTCTTCTGAATAGGCTGAAATCTGCCCTCTGGAGGTCCAGCATAGAGGTTTTATTGATTTATTTATCCTTGTATTCCGGAGTATTGAAAACTATTATTTCGTGGTCACTGTGTCCCAGACAGCCTCTGACCACCGCATCTCCCACCAGCCCCTCTCTGTGAACAGCAGGTCTAGCAGGGCCCCATCCCTGGTAGGCTCATTTACCAGCTGGAGCAGGAAATAGTCTTCTATACACTCTAGGAATCTCCTAGACTGTCTCTTCTTCACCGTGTGGAGTTCCCAGTAGACATCTGGCAGGTTAAAGTCACCCACAAGAACAAGGACTAGCGATTTTGAGACATCTGCCAGCTGCTTGTAGAATAATTCATTCCCCTTCATCATCCTGGTTGGGTGGTCTATAACAGAGTCCCATTAGGATGTCAGCCTTGTTGGCCTTCCCCCTGATTCTGATTCACAGGCACTCAACCTTATTGTTACTGACTTCAAGTTCTACAGAGTCAAGAGAGTCTCTAACATATAAAGCCACCCCTTCACCTCTCCTACCTTGCCTTTCTCTTCTGAAGAGCTTGTAGCCATCCATGGCAACACTCCAGTCATGCAAGTCATCTCGCCACATTTCCATGATGGCAACTACATCATTACTTTCCTGCTGCATGATGGCTTCCAGCTCCTCTTGTTTGTTGCCCATACTGCATGCATTAGTGTACATGCACTTCAACTGGGCTGCTGATTTTACTCTTAACTTGGACTTTCCATCCCTGGGCTTCTGTTTGGAGAGCCTGGATTCAATCCCTTCCCCCTTCAAACATAGTTTAAAGCCCTCCTGATCAGCCCTGCTAACTTATGGGCTAGAGTCCTTTTGCTCTTCCTAGATAGATAAAGCCCATCTGATTCCCATCCACATGGTTCCCTGACACCAGCTCCAGACCGGATCAGGTATCTTACAGGTCCACAATACGCCTTAGAGGTTAGTAAAGAAAAACTTCTAAATTAGTGACCCGTTTAATCCATTTGCTTGTAATAAAACCAGTTTTCTTATTTCTCACAAGGGTGTTTTTTTTTATGTTTTTCATTGCTTATTGTGGTAGGCTCAAATCGTGATGAGCTGACTGACTATTTGTTGAGTACCCATTCCTTGTGAATACTAGTGCATAATTGGGTTTTGAACACATTCTTGTCCATACAAGCACAGCAGTGTGCTCAGTTTTCATCTGAGCATTATTGTGCACCGAATTCTGTGCTAGCCATCTTGCATCAAAGCTGCTGCCCTGACAAGTTTTGTGCTGAGGCACATTCATACATTGGGGTTGCAGTAAAAACAGTTTGCTGCTTGTTTGCACATCTCCTTCTGCCCAGGTTCACCACTTGTAGGTTGTCCTTAGTTCCCTAAATTTGCAGGTTTTACTTCCCAGTGTCATGAGACAGGAACCAGACAGTTGACTGTGATTGTTTTGACCAGTCAAGAGATCTCTTTTCAATTATCATAACTACTATAAACCATACTTGTCAATTAACCTTGTGTTAGATGTTGTAAAAAAACAGGGGAAATAATAAATTTCTTGTTTCAAATTAATTTTAATGGTAGAGGATGAATGAGAATGTAAGGTGACTGCCACAAATGGGATAGTACTGATGTGTGTGGGTGTGGTTTGAGTTTTCTTGTTTTCTTTGTTGCCGTACAATCAAGGTATGTTTAAAGCAGGGTAAAAGACAGTTTTGTAAATAATTTCTTTAAGCATGAGGGAGAACATAAAAAGATTGGTTTCAGAGGCTGTATTTGAAGGTAAGCATTGAAACAAAGTAATCAAATCCAATGACAAAGTGTCATTGAATTGGACATTCCTTTAATGCAGCGTGCTGGGGTTCATGGGGAATAATTCACTATACATGCCCATTTCGATACAGTTTTCTGGGGTTTAAATACATTGTAACATCTGAAGCTTCCTTCGAAAGATCCACCCACCCCATTACATCATAAACCCATTCTTCAGTTTCTTCTTGCTTTTCTTTCATGGAGAAGACTGCCATCTAGCGTCCTTTTTCCGTCAGGAATGTGAGGAGGGGGCTTGAAAGGGGGCTTCTGACTTCCTCATCATCGAAGTCTTCCTCGTGTCCTTTGAGTGACCTGGCCCACGTTGGAAGGTTCCCTAGCATATATGATTAATTTTGCTGACCTCTAGCCTCCTATCTGATTGTTCTAGCTATCACTAAGACACTTACATTCATCTCTAGTTAAAGATATTCTAAGGCTGTTCTCTACTTAATTCTTTATTGAATTTGCTTCTTAGCAAAACAATTTCTATTGACTAAGCTTTCTGGAGTGTGCAAGCCTTCTTGAGTTAATTTCCTTCAGGTATATCACTCAGTGTTTTTCAGTTAGCTGAAGTTTTTTATCTTCATTTACTGACACTAAACTAATCAAAATGGCAAAGTCCGGGAAAACATAAATTCCTTAGTTGATTAGGATACAGCTCCTTACAAAGGTCAGAAACTGCTAAATTCCTAAGCTAGTTGTGGTAGAGGTATAGTTGTCTAATTCAGGATTATAATTTCTCTTATAAATGAGAGGTAAGAAGTAGAGTGCCCATTGACCATGACCTCATGTATATGTGCAGGAAAGCAGTTTAATGATACGCAAGAAAGAAACGACCTAGTTTATGAATGTGACTTCTGTGTTAGCGTTCTGAGTGGGTATGAGAGTGGTTAAATTCCAGGCATCAAAACAAGACAGCAGGTATTAAAGAAATTTAAGGAGTGATACAACTGGAGCTGGAATTTCAGTAGAGTAGCAGATACAAAAGTCTATATGTTAAATAACTGGGAAAACCTGTGAAATTTTGATGTCTGGAAGTACAGATCTAGACAGATCCCAGTCAGCTGACAAAAATGCTTTTAATCTACTTTATTTCCCCCTTTACTGTAAAGATTTCAGTAAATTCAATAATAGTGCATTAAAACTGCTTTCTCAGGAGTCTTTGTATAGAGTTTGTGGTAAAGGCAGAAAGAGTTCAAGCTACTACATTTGTATGTTATATGGCTATCAAATCAGTATCCTGCCTTAACTCTTTTTTTCCTTTCAGATTTTCTATTTTGTACATACATTGCTTTGTATATACTGTATATGATGACTTCGGTGAACAGTGAACGTACCCAGGGCACTCGGGACAAAATGCAAATTTCAACCACACAACTAACACAACCACAGAAACAAGTAGTACAGGTATGTGCTACTATGTAATCTTCTTTGAGTTGAAAGTGAGCATCCAATGATATGCTTTTCTTCTGTAAGTCAGTAAAAACTAAGAAAAGTTGGGGGGGGGATATCACTGTCTAATTTGGAAGAGTATGTTTGATATCTTGCTTTAATTGCTTAGTTATCCAACACAGCATTAAGTTGTCCCTGTATTCTTGTCTCTGGAGGAACTTTGTGTTCTTCAACAACGTTTATTGTGAGTGTGGAATTTCTGTCAGGGAAATCTGGGATTTCTGTCCTGTGACCTTAGTGTCTTTAGAGCTCAACTCTTTCATATGCCAGCTTCATGATGCTAGAAGATTTCTGGTCAGTTAAGGAATTTGGGTGGGTGGGAAAAGTTTTGTTAGATGCATGTTGTGCTCTACAGCATGATGCAGCATATTTGCAAGCCACAAAATCCTAAACTTCTTGTGCAGTGCCTTCACAAAGTGAAATGAAGATGGGTTTTCACTAGCAGATTGAAATTATTTTGAGTATCTGCAGGGTTGAAATTAAGCTCTTACCCCATTGTCTTGGTTCTCAGCAGCAAAGTTGTGTGCTTGCCTGTGTTACAGAGTGCAAAATCTCTCTGCTCCTGGCAACTCATTATTCTCTTGTCAGGTACTTCTCAGATTTATATTCAATTCACACAGAAACCCAGAATATGCTGAGTTGGAAGGGACCCACAAGGATCATTGAGTCCAACTCTTGGCCCTGCACAGGATCATCCCCAAGAGTCACACAGTGTGCCTGAGAGCATTGTCCAAACACTCCTTGAGCTCTGGCAGGCTTTGGGCTGTGACCACTGCCCTGGGGAGCCTGTTCCAGTGCCCAACCACCCTCTGGGGGAAGAACCTTTTTCTGATATCCAACCTAAACCTCCCCTGACACAACTTCAGACCATCCCCTTGGGTCCTGTCACTGGTCACCACAGAGAAGAGATCAGTGCCTGCCCCCCTCTTCTCCTCATGGGGAAGTTGTAGACTGTGATGAGGTCTCCCCTCAAGAGTTGCCCCAGTTCTCAATCTTGAGGTACTCCCCTGGGAAATCATCTTATTGTTTTCTAGAGTGATCTTTAACACTGAGGGGCTCTTCTGTTTTGTACAATATTATGTGACCTCAAACCCTTATCTCCTTGTATTACAATGCTTTGCATAGTGGTGATTCATGCTAATGTGTGGGTTTAGAAAGTGACTTTCAATAGATGAATTTGTTTTTGCTTTATAACAAGTCTGCAGGAGTTATAACAAGCAGGTTGACAGAAGTGACGGGTTCCCCTTTTTTGATGTTTGCAAGATAGCAGTGGAGTACCCAGTTTTGGGTTCCTTGGCACAAGGCAGACATTGGCAAATGGGAGCAAGTCAGGTGAGGAGCTGTGAAGATGGTTGAGAAGCTGGAGCACAGGATGAATGAGTGGTGGCTGAGGGAACTGGATTTGTTCATCCCTAAGAAGGCAAGACTGGGTTGTGTCTTCTATTCAGATACCTCATGAAAGGGTATAGAAAGGATTAAAGCAGGTGAAGTCAGCCTCAGAGACAACTGCACAAGTTGGAACACTGGAAATTCCAACTGTTAAAAGGAAAAAAAATTGTTTATCATGAACACAGTCATGGATTAGAGAGGTTGTGGGATCTCTGTCTGGCCCCAAGCAGCTCCTCTGATGGGACATGCTCTCAGTGGGAGGGTGCACTGAGTATCACTAGGGGACCTTGTCAACCGATGTGATTTATTGATTTTAAGCATTGTCTTACAGACCTTTTTCTGTGTTTTGTCCACTTATTCTACCTCTAGTATAGTAGATATTGGTTTGGTCATTTCAGTGGAAAAGATGGTTATTTGATATACAGCGGTTATGTTTTAGTGCACCATGTAGTTTTATTGTAAAGATATCGTATGGACCTCCCTCCTTATGTTTTACAGATTAACAAAAACATGGGATTTTACTGTTCAGTTACCACTGATTCATTTTTTGAATGTAGAATGATATTGCTTTCTCAAATGGAGATGTCATTGTCATAATCACATTGATCATAATTTAAGTTTTTTAAGAAATTACATCACAGTTCTTTTTCATTGTTTCTGGATAATAAACATACCATGTTATTATAAAGATCTGAGCCTATTACTGTCACTTTGTGTTTTTGCACACTTCTGTTTTCTGGTACTTCGAAGTTGTTAAAAATGTCCTTCACTCTGGTATGCTGCAAAGATAATCTATCTTGTAAGCTTGAGTAAAGTTTTAGCTGCCTTAAAATGATACCATTTTGTTATTTGCAATTAAAACTTAATTATACGCTTTTATAGGATACCAGGATGTCACTTGTAACAATGGTGCCTTAAAAACAAAGAAGAAACACTCACTGGAAAAAAACCCCAAATTTTTGTGACACTGATTTGGTGTTTGTGTAGTAAACACATCTTGTGGGGTTTTGTTGTTTTTTTCTTCTTCTGAATGTTCAGTTCTATCTGTGTGCAATCCACTGGCACAAATATTAGTGGTACTGCACCTGATTGTGTTTCTAAGCTTTCTCCTTACACAGGAAAACTGAAGATATTGTTACTCATTTGATAGTGTTATAAAGTTTGTATATTTTTCTCTTCTAACATGGACTTGAAAAAAAGTTGGTTTATGGAAAAAAGGAATCTTAATGGTTTCCTGTTTCTGGTCAAATATTCTGTCATGTGTCTACAGAAATTACATTGAATGTTTTTATTCTGGATATCTTTAAAGGAAATCTCTTCACTAGCTAAAAAGTTGCTGTGGGCATGAGGAGGCTGAAGTCGGAGCAAGAAGGTGGATCAAGAGGATTTAATTTCTGAAACTAGCAGATCTTTTATTTTCGCTCTCTGCTGGAGGGTGGCACCAGGTGCTCAGGGAACTCCAGAACAGGCTCACCTCTGTGTTACTGACTGACATAGGAAGCTGTCAGAATGGCACTTTGAAAATGTGAAGTAGTACAGAGTACTTAACTAATTGTCTTGGGACATTGAGGAAAGCAAGTATCATGTCCCTCAAGGAACTGGGACAGATGCAGTAACTTCTCAGCAAATAAGTAGCTGATGTTATATGGTGGAGTAATTTTTTTAGACTCTTCTCAGGATGTACACTTGGAGACCTCCTCTAGAGCTTGCATTTGTGGTAAACTTCAAAAGCGAAGAAGTTTGAAACTGACTCATGGGTCTCAGAATTTCATGTGTGTATCCTGTAAAGTGAGACTGCTCAGGATGAATCCTTTCTGTCAAGAATTTCAGGGGATGATATGGTCCCCTTCTCAATAATGAAGTCTTCTGCAGCACATCAACTCGCATTTTGGGTCCTGGCTCTCTTCAGTATCAACCTTCTCTAGCATAGCCTCTTCTATTTGAGCAGAAATCAAACGAGGTCCAGGTTCATGTAGCATACAGTTATCTTTGGTATTTTCATGGGAGTGCAGTTCAAGTAGAAAATAAGTGCAACCATTCATGAGCAGAATCTTGAGGCATGACTCAGTCTCTTTAAGTATTCATAAAACTACAGTCAGGTGGTTGTTGGGAGAGTCACAGAAGGTGATGTGAGCAGGCATCATCAGAGATGTTAATCTAGAAATGCCATTGCCAGTTTGTTATGATAAAACTACCTCTGCAGTGGTAGATACTAAATAAAAGTAATATCAAGGTGTAAGTTTCTGTGGTAAATTCTATTTCATTATGTGGTGACCTTTAACTGTGGTTCCAACATGTTGGAACACATTGAAATTACTTCTGTTTTAGCTAACTTTTTAACTACAAAATGGGCATAGAGATATTAATCCCTTCCCTGTAGCACCTCTGCGCTCATTGTGTATGTTCTTTTTGAGAATCTTGAGAAAAAAAATAAAGGAACACTCTCTAGTGACTAGTGACAGTATGTGAGGGAATGGCCTGAAGTTGTGTCAGGGGAGGTTTAGGTTGGATATTAGAAAAAGGTTTCCCCTCCCAGAGGGTGGTTGAGCACTGGAACAGGGTCCCCAGGGCAGTGGTCACAGCCCCAAACTTGTCTGAGTTCAAGAAGCACTTGGACAGTGCTCTCAGGCACACTGTGTGACTCTTGGGGATGATCCTGTGCAGGGCCAGGAGTTGGACTTTGATGATTCTCACATGTCCCTTCACACTCAGAATACTCTGTGATTCTGTGATAACTAGGTGATACTTTTAAAAAATATAGTTTACTTTTGTGAACTTTATTGGATGTTTTTGTTTTTCAGGCAACAGTAGAACAGATTCGCCTTGCTCAGATGATCTATGATAAGAATGATGCAGATTTTGAAGATAAAGTGAAACAAGTATGTTTCTTATGGTACAGAGTTTTTATGCCCTGCAACAAAACTCACTTGTGTTTTGGAGCTAGAGCATGTATTTCTGATTTAGATGAAACCTTCTTCATAAGGACAGAAGTTTAACTAGAAAAAGGTGCTCTTATTGCACTGTAAAGTCTGTTTTCAAGAATTTGTGTGGCAATATAGCTATGGCTATGTAATTATACTGATGTATATTCCTTTGGTGGTTTTTAAGCCAAAACTCATCTGTGCTAATCTCTTCCAGACTATATCTCTTCAGTATGGTCCTGATGGTTAATGATAGTCAGAACAGAGTGTGCATTCAAGCTTGTCCACGTGTACATGCACATAGGAAAAATGTCACCTTTGTAAACTGAGTTTGCCAATACATTGTCTGTTTTTCAGGAAAAGTAAAAATCATAGAATTATAGCTTAAAGGTAAATTTAGGTATTATTTAAAAAAAAACCTGACCTCCCAGATGTGTGTATGCATTAAAATGATAAATTACACTGTGAAAATTAAATCTCACACCATTTCCTCTACCATGATGAGTTTTCTAAGTGTAGATGCTCAAACTTCCTTTACCCAGTTATGGCTGACACCATTAATTCAAGCAGTATTGAGAATGTGTCCCTGTTCTTCTGTGGATATCGGTGATTTTGTCTTAGTGAACACATCACCACTCACAAGGAAATGAGGAGTACACCCAGAAGGAGAATTATGTTGAATGCATTCATGCAGCAGACAAGCAAATGTCTTTACATTTTCTTTGTGAAACCTCCTCTGAAGTGTTAAGTACTTTTTGTTGTTATAAACTTGTTTTGTTGATATGCCAGAAGTGAAGTCTTGTACTTCCTGAAGCCAAAGTACCCTCATTAACAGTGCCTGTAGCTGTGCTGGTGGGAAGGATAAGAATGAAGTTCTGCATAGGAATTCTCTAAGCATTATGTTAAAGGGAAAAAAATGTGAAAGAGTGCTTTAATTTGTGTTTACCTTTATTTAGTATTTTATTTTGCTCTGACACAGTAGCTATGCACTTTTTTAGAATCTGTGGTGGTACTAACTCTTATTTTCTTATGAAGATGATTTGGATATTTTAATATATCTGACTCTTACTGCCAGCTTATGGAAGTGACAGGAGAAAACCAGGATGAGTGCATAGTGGCACTACATGACTGTAATGGGGACATGAACAGAGCAATTAACATATTGCTGGAAGGAATTTCAGACACGGTAAGGTTTTAAGTTTCTATTAAACCATTCTTTCTGTTTCTATTTCTTAGAAGTGATTGAGAAAGTCATATTTTGGAAGCTTCCGGTTTCCATGTCTCCAAATTCTTTTGAAGGAAATGGAGACAGGGACAGATTTTCTACTTCATGAATACCTTAGAGTAGGCTGAACCTTGAAAACATTGAGGGTGTTTAGCTGGTCTCTTGCAGAATCTTTTGGCTTTCATTTACATGCAACAATTTTAACTGCAGCAGAAATAACACAGGCCTGTTATTTGCTGCAATGCTTGTAGAACCTCACAACCATGAGACCTGAGTCTAAGTATTTGCCTCAAAAGACAATCTTTATAAACCTAAAGGGCAGGCAGATATTTTAAGTTGTGCAGCTTCTGTAGGTGTGCATTGCCAGTACTGAAGTTGGAAGAGGTTTCCACATATGACAGTTGCATTGACAATGCTACTAATGGCAGAAGAGGATACAAGTATGCATTCACTGTTGCTCATTTGCATGACTTCATTGAAAACCAGAAAGAGGAGACTAAACAATGTGTATATACCAACAAATAATGTCACTTAGAATGTGGCACTGAGCAATTTTCTGTCCCAAGAGGTACCAGGAAAATGCCTTGCTGCAGTTGAAGTTTTGCTGGAGGGACTTCTTACAGTTTGTTCAAGACAGTACACTGGATTCCATCTCATCTAAATTGGGAAAGAACCCTGGACTTCCTTTCTTAATGCTGAATATTCAGTAGTTCCTGTGATTTGTCAGGATGTATAGTCTGTCTTATTGTTAATGAGGCAACCCACCCCCACACACCTTAAATCTAGAACACATAGTGTTCTGACTGAGGGGACATTTTTTCCTATCCCCTTTTCATTTATCAGAGGTGGGGTCATCTAAAACACAGAAATATATAATAATAATGGCCAGTCTTCGCAAACAAAGATCCGGGGAAGATCTTTACGCCTTCCAGTCTGCGCATTGGATTTTTTAGGTGAGACACAGTGTGCGCGGAACTGAGCCCACCCTTTAATCCTAAGGTTCATCTGCC
>JAWWMA010000093.1:1238346-1251979 GCA_035041425.1 Mionectes olivaceus | reverse complement strand
CGCCGCCCGCGCCTCGCTGCCCCCGCCAGCCCCGGCTCTCTGCTCCGCACCGCCCGACTCCTCTCCGACTCCTCTCCTCCCGTCTCTGCCAGCTCCACCCCGGAGCTGAGCCCTGCGCCGGCCCCGCTCGGGCTCTCGCCGGGTGCGGGCGGGATGCAGAGGAGAGGCGAGAGGGGCGGCAGCGCGGCGGCCGTCGGGGCTCTGCATCGCAGAGGCGACGGGGCCGAGCTGGATGGCAGGGGAGTGGGTTGGTATCCGGGAGCTGAAGACTGACGGGCCCTGAGCTACTTTCACCCCCACCATCCCTTCCCTCACATCCCTCCTTTGCTGGCACGTGGGGACTCCTGAATTGTCCTCCGGGACACGCCCTTGTAAGAACGGTCGAGCGGCACAAGAGGCACAATATCCCTCTGTGCTCAGCACCGCGGGCTCAGCCTCTCCTGGTCTGTCACCCGGAGCACCCCTGCTGGCAGCAGGAGCACTTGTTCTGGGGACACAGCCCGCTGGGGTTTTGTCAGGGGCTGTGGCACCAGTGCTAGTGTGAGGCACTGCATGGGAAAAGTACCTTTCCCAGAGAAAGCCTGGACATGGTATGGCATCTCCCACCTGCTTTGGAGTCATGGAGATGCAGTCTGCATTCATGGAGCAACTGTGCCTCCAGGGAGAGGATAAAGGTCCAGGAAGATGGGCATTGCCATCCAGTGTTCTGCTGCGTGTTTTCTAAAATATCACATCCAGTTCCATGGATCTGATTCCTAGACAGACAGCTCCCAGCCTGGGGAGCCTGTACGGGTAGAGGGTGTCAAGGGTCTGGTGAACCTCTGGGTGCACACCTGTGCTGCCCACCCATCTCCAAAGAGCTGAGACCTGGGGAGAAATCAGTGAGCTTTGTTCTTGGTTCCACTAGCGCCTCACTCCAAGAGCACCTCCACGGAGGGGGAACTTGGCCTGGCTGAGCTCTCCCAGCAGAGCTCCCTGGCAATGATCTCATGAAGCTCACTACAGGGAAGAGAGGAAGCCCTCAGCTGCTCTGTCTCTAAGCTGGACACGCTCAGTCTGACAGGGGTCGAGGCAGGGAGATGGGTTCGTGAGCCTTACCCACTCTGTACAGTCCCTGGTTGAAACACGGTTTGTTTCCTTCATCCCTGTGGGAGAGAAGCATGTGGTCTGAAATTCAGTGACCCTTCCCTGCCAGTGGCAGTTCCTGGGCTCTCAGGCTGAGATTCCAGTGTGGGAGATAAAGGTCCTTGTGGGCTGAAGTCCAAAACAATTCCCAGAACTCTGTTTTTTCTCACCGCAAGCTACAGGGGCTGTTCTGCCTCTCACAGTGCAGTGAGGTCAGGGTTGGGTCCCTTTCCTTCAGCCCCGGTTTGGGACAAAGTCTCGGCCACTGCCTCACTCAGCACCTGGTCGATGGGCTGCACAGGTACATTTGTCAGGGGCTTGGACAGAGGAGGGAGCTGCGTCCCACCCAGCACCCCAACACTGCACTGGAAGCAGATCCACTCAGGTGGGTACATGAGGGGGGCAGGAACCCTCAGTCTTTCTACCTGTCTATGAAACCAACCTTGTCCTTTTGAGGTATCCAGCACTGGGGAGAGCAGTGTGTGCTGGCCTGGAGCAGTGTGTGGGTGTGGTGAGAGTGGAGGGGCTGCCAGCCGTGCTGAGGCACCGCCAGCATTTGAAGCTGAATTGAGCTGCAGATAAAAATTTGGTGAAACCGTCCTTGTTGGGCCCTGCAATCGGCAGCAGCAGAGCATGATCTGTAGAGCAGCAGGAAAAGGAGGGCACAGGGGGCAGGGGCTGCATGTCAGTGCCACTTTCCTGAGCAGGTCTGCTGAAGACTGGAAGATCCCTGTTCATCTGCACTGCCCTGGTTTCACCCCGGCCAGCAACCAAGGCCCACACAGCTGCTCACTCACTCCCTCATCGGCAGGATCCAGGAGACAACTGGATGGGTAAAAGCAAGAAGACTCACAGGTCAGAAAGAGACAGTTCAATAGAGAAAACAGAAGCCATGCTCAGAAGAGAAACAAAGCAAAGAATTAATTCCCTGCTTCCCCTGGGCAGGCAGGTGTTCAGCCACCTCCAGCAGAGCAGGGCCCCATCACACCTGATGGGTACTTGGTAAGACAAACGCCATCATGACAAACTTCCCTCCCTTCCTCCTTCTTCCCCCCAAGCTTTAAATACTGACCACGATGTCACATGGTCTGGCATATCCCTTTGCTCAGTGTGAGTCACCTGTCCAGGCTGTGTCTCCTCCCAACATCCAATTCACAACCAGTTTCTTCACCAGCGTGGCAGCAGGAAAAGCAGAAAAGGCCTTTGCTCTGTGTAGGCTCAGCAATGACAACAAACACCCCTGTATTATCAACCCTGGCTTCAGCACAAATCCAGAAAACAGCCCCATAGCAAGGACTGTGAAGAAAGTTCACTCTACCCAGGCCAAAACCAGCACATACACTCAGGCTCCTCCCGAATCTGGGAAAATGCTGCTCTGTGATGCTCACACACTGAGCAGTGGAGTGTGCCCAGTGCAACCAGCACATTTCACTGGTTGGGTTACACACAAGGACACAAACACGCACACAGGCTCAGGCACATTGTTGGGACTCATGCACAGATTTGTGCTCCCACACGGATTCATGTGGACCCCAACTGCACACAAGTGCACACAAACCAGGAACACCTACAGGAAAACAACAAACCATAGACTCTGCTGAGGACACTGGAGCACAACACCACAGGGCTGGGAAGGACAAGGCTCCAGACAAGCCTGAGCACACTGTTTGTGTGCTCAGAGACTGACCAGGGTGTGAGAAGGCCTGAATACTTTCCGGAGGGCAGTGCTAGGGTTAGAGAGGTCTATCAAAGACTGTTCTCTTGTGGGAAGGGACTCCTCAGGAAACAGGAGTGGACTCAGAAGCCATTATTCCCTGTGACCCTGTGGTGCAGATCCATGGAAAAGCAAGTGTCCCCTTGCAGTCCATGGAAGACCTTACAGGACCTGGGTAACCTCCAGAGAAATTGGTCTAGGGCAAACCCACAACAGGATCATAACCTGTTTATGCAGCAGGTATACTCAGTGTGTCAATGTGACTTGGTTTTGGGATGGTCTGTGTTTAAATTTCTGTCCTTTTTTGATTAATTGATCTTGTACAAAGTGCTGTTCTTTTTTTAATTTTTATAATTGACTCTTTGTAAGACTGCTTGAAAAGCAAATATGTTGCTGCACAGCTGATACACTTTTTTTTTCTTTAAATGAAAAAATTATCCAGTTTTGATTACATCTCCTTTTATGAGTGGGAGAACCTGAAGATGTTCTCATCTTTTTATAAGGGGAATGAAAAGACTGGGATCATTATTATTCTCTAGCATATGTTACTGATAAACCAACCAAAGGTGAGTTTCTGCAACACAGAAAGTTCTTTGTGGGTTGAAACATTAAAATATTTTCTACAGGTGCAATAATACATTGTACAAAAGCAAACTGATGTTTCCAACGTAAGTAGCATCACATTAGATGTGTAAGGGCCATACACAACACTGATAGATGAGCAGAGAAACCAGAATGAAAAAAATATGTTTAGCTTTTCACTTAAAAGCAGGAAAAATATTTACAGTATTAGCCAATTCTTCTAATTAAGTATTGGAATATCTTCAAGTATTGTGCCAGTGAAGACATTGTGAATCTTTGTAGAATAATGACAAAGATAGGAAAAAATAGTAATAAAACTTGCAGCTATGATTAGAAAAATTGAAATCAGATCCATCAAAATGAAAGTCAGGGGCAAAATATTTTCCAGAGCCAGATGTTGCTTGTCTCTTTTTGTAAACTCGAATTAAAGATTTTTTTCAGGTCATTTCCAAATCTTGATATCTCTTCCCAGTCCAGGCATTAATGGTTTTGTTGCTACCATTAGGAAAAGTTGAGCAGTGCAAAATTTCACAAGTGTTTTAAGTGGCCAGTCTTTTTTTTCCATTAAAGAGCCACCCATCTTTTGGAGTACTTCCTCAGGAGTTTTCCATTAAATAGTTAAGGTGCAGTGCTTTTCTAATTCCTCATCTTCACTCTGTTGTTATCCCTCTGATTTAAATACAGAGGAGAGTTCTTTTGATGTGGTATTGGCAGACAGAAGAGTTGGTGTTCTTGGTTATTCTTTCACTGTTGCCACTCAGCCTGTTTTCGAGGAAGCATAGTATGAGGCAGCCTTATTTCCTACCTCATTAAAGAGGTGAGGCCATAATTAATAGCGTAGGCTCCAAAACACTGCCTTTCTCCCCTCCAAAAACCCAACCCAAATGAAGTATGTCTGCTGAGGGGCATTTCCCTCTTTTTAGATATTTTTCTTCCTGTAAAGGTTAAATGCATGCAGGTACCCCCGAAATACCAGACAGTGGAAGGATTTAGGAGAATTTATTTCCAAAGTTGAGAACATTTAACATCTTGGTACAAAACTGCACTGGGCCTAAGACACACCCCCTGTTCTTCTTGGGCTTTTATCATTCCCGGCTCCCCCCGCCATGGGGTCTTCAGACATGTCTGCAAGAACTCATCTTCTCTCGTACCCAGGGAGTCAGCTTCTCTGGAATGTGGGAGGAGAAAACATCTAAAATTGTCTCCAGGAAAGATGCCTCTTTCCAGGCAGGGAAAACTTTCTTAAGCAAAATAAACCCTCATCTCCTTGTAATAACTCTTCCAGAAGGGTCCTCTACATTTACACTTCCTAATTGTCTAGTGCAAAGTAAACATAACTTGCTTGTAGCTAGGCTCCAAAGAAGAGGGGTGACTGAGATGTATTAACCATCTGACTTTAAAATCTTGCCTTTTCTTTTGAGGTTCAGGTTAAGCAGATTGCTATACTGTCTCATGTATGAGTCTCTTAAGCTGTCCTCTCTCCGCAGTTAGAGCTGAAGAGAATGGAGTGGGCAACAATCAAGGAGACAGACCTTCAGACCGTGGGAAACGTGGCCATGTGAGAGGTGAGATGGTGGCATTGGTGCAGGACTAGCACCAATGATTTCATATCCTGAAATGGAAATCTCCTATTTATTTCTTTAAACACTTCTTTTTAAGCATTAGTTGGTTCTCCTTTGATTCCATAAGCATTTCAGCCACCTTTAATTTAGGTGCATTCCTCTCCCTTACCCCTTTTCATGTCTTGGTCTCAGAACAACTTAAAAGAATTGACACAGATCACTGTTACGGTAATTTCCTGTGTAGCAGACTGGTGTGCTCCGGCTATGGAGAGCTGTTTTCCCAGATCAACTCATGCCAGCCTCCTGAGAGTGGGAGTGTGTTGGGCTCTGCAGAATGTACCTTGGCCACAGGAGAGTATAAGATTCCATCTGTAGAGCTCTTGGGAAAGGATTTGATGTGTACTTGTGCTGTTTCTTTGGGATAAATCTGGTTGTCAGGCTTGCCTTCTGTTTTTGGTAGCCAATCAAAGTACAAGCCACCTTAGAGGCCTTTTGGTAACAGAAGGAATTTGGTATAGAGGATTTGATGAGAAGAACTGTGGAGAAAGAATACTGCAGAGTCTTAGGTACAACTCTGATCCTATCCTACAGAAGAGGTAGGAAAGGTGTTGATAACGGATTTGATGTAGAATCAAGGGATGTGTAGTTGGATTGGATTTTCATGAGTTGGAGTGGAAAGAGGCTTGTTTCTTCTTAGAGCAAGAGGAATGAAAATGAGTAACAGGTACAGTGCAGATTGTGTGGGGAAGTGGGTATTAAATGAGTTAAATTGATAAAGTGCATAGCAGAGCTAATGTACTTAAGCAATGTCTGACTGGTGAAAAACTGCCTTCAAAGGGCTCTCTTCTTTGGAATATCCAGTAATGAGGCATTCAAAGACAGGCACATCCAACTTCATTGCCTCCAGATCTGCATCTTGAAGGAGTGGAAAGATGCAAAGACATGTAGCTTCCAAAGGGTTGCAAGAATGACTTGGTTGTGTCTGTGAATCAGCAGATACCAAATGGCATGTGCAGAGAAGTAGCCTTGTGGAGAGGGTGTGGTACAGTTCACAGCTACAGTTTTTTGATATGTTAGCACTGTTGATGGAATGTAAATATTTCAGTTATTTGTTTTATTAAATAATCCTTTATACTGAAATTATAAAGGTAGGACTTCTTAAAATTGCTGGGTGAAACTTATAGGTTAATTTCAAATGCAGTCTGTTTTGCAACCTTATGAACAATACACTGTTGCTCTCTAGATGAATATCATATGTCTTAAGCCAAAACACCAACCTATCTGACTGAAGAATCACAGAATGCTCTGAGTTGGAAGGGACCCACAAGGATTGAGTCCAACTCTTAAGTGCTGGCCCATAGGGGGATCAAACCCACAACCTTGGTGTTATTAGCACCATGCTCTAGTGTACGTAATATTACTATATCTCTCTACCAAGTATTTTAGACTGTACATTAATGTGAGAAAAGTATCTTAATGAAGTGCTTTCAACTGTCTGTGATAAACTGGTTGACTTCAGTATCACTATATTACAAGTGCGTATATTCTGTGGCAGGAAATCTAATTATATTTTAAAATGCAAACCTGTCCAGTTTTTTGACCAGGACAGAGTTAACTTTTTGAAGTAGCTGTGAGGGAGTGGAACCTAGAGGAGTGTGGGTGTGGCTAGGAGGTTATTCTATACCACCTCATGACCCTGGGGGGGGATGGGTGCTGAAGTAAGGGACTCTAGCGTCTGGGAAAGAGGGGGTGAAAAAGGTGATGGAGGGTCCCCCCTGCCATTTTGTTCATTGCAGGGGTTGAAAGGTGCCAAGTTGTTCAGTGAGCTTTTTTTTTGCACGTAAATCACTCTCTTTTTAGACACTTTTGTTATTAATAATGTTACTGTTACTGCTGATTTTCTTATCTCATTGCTATTTCCAGTAAATTGTTTTATCTCAACCAGTAATCTCTGCCTTTTGTGTCTCCCACCAGAGGGAAGAGAGCAAGTGGGAGGAGGGGGCACTAAATTAGGGACTACCACTCCTAAACCATGACAAAACCATTGAAATCTGCAGGGAGTTGTATAAAGCTGTGTAATTTACTTCTCCGTATTTCAGGGATGCATGACCGTCTTTATTTGGATATTAGTAAAAAAAATAATAAAAATCTTCCTGTCATTTTATCTGGTAGCCTTTTTTTTCTGTTACACAGAATAGTCAAATGTGGAATAAAGTACTTCAGCTTCAAGTAAATAGATGGCTGGTAATCACTACAGAACCCATTTTCTGAAATGTTTATGCAGTGTGCGTAGTAATATAGGGGTCAGATAACATTTGTGGAACATGCTATCTCTCTCTATTTTAAACTACCTACTCAGGCTGTAGTTACCTTACTGGCTGCTTTCTAGGGGAATATTTGCTGGACCATTGTGTTACTGCTTCATTGTAGAACAATATAATTTTAAGAAATTATATGCATTGAAAATAGCAGAAATGGGACTGACACTGTGGTGAAAATATGTTCACTGAGGGGGAAAACCCCTGCTAATGAGTATTTCAGTCTTGGTGCTGTAGACAATAGCGTGTTTAGGAGACTGGTTGATGGAGTCCCTTGGGAGGCAGAGCAAAGGGACCCAGGAAGACTGGACATTGTTCAAGAAGGAAATCCTAAAGATGCAGCAACAGGCTGTCCCCATGTGCTGAAAGACGAGCCGTCAGGGAAGACCACAGGCCTGGCTGAACAAAGAGCTTTGGCTGGAACTCAGGGAAAAAAAGAGTGTATTAGCTTTGGAAGAAGGGGCAGGCTCCGGCAGTGAATTGGGAAAGGTGGGCTCCAGGACCTGGGATTCTTAGGCCATTACCTGAAGGGGAGATGCTCCCTCCCTGCCCCCCACCATGTGGTCCCAGGAGCCCGAAGACTCACACAGACCACAGTAGAGAGACAAACAAGAGAGAGAGTTCATTATTAGGGGTAGGGGTTTAAATAGGTTTTGAGGGGATTTACAAAATAACCAGTTGGAAGTCTCAGAGGGTTTACAGAATCACCAACAGCAGGCAAGGGTTAACAACCAATAGAAAGGGGTTAACAAAGCCAATGAGAAGACTTCCCTATATCTTCCCAGGACATTCCTGAATAGAGATAAGAGTTATCGAAGGGGGTTTTGGGAAGAAGACAGTGAGTTTGTAAAAAACCTACAAAAAACCATCTTGAAGCATTCACTTAAACAAATATTAAGACCTTCTGTTTATAAGGCATTTGGACTGTTTTCTTAATTTTCTTCACAAGTCCATTTCTGGCAGAACTTTTTCCCTCCAAAATACTGCAGGTCCATTGCTACAGCAGGCAACTTGAAGGGCTACAAGGATGTTGGGAGGAAATTAGAAGGACCAAAGCCCAGCTAGAACTTAATCTGGCTACTGCCATAAAAGACAATACAAAATGTTGCTATAAATATATCAGCAGCAAAAGGAGGGCCAAGGAGAATATCCTTAATTGAGCATGTGGGGAAACATAGTGACAAAGGATGAGGAAAAGGCTGAGATACTTAATGCCACCTTTGCCTCAGTCTTTATTAACAAGACCAGTTGTTCTCAGGGTACCCAACCCCCTGAGCTGGAAGACAGGGACAAGAAGCCACCTACAAGAAGGGTCAGATGAACTATCTGGGGAACTTCAGGCCTGTCAGCCTGACCTCAGTGCTAGGGAAGGTCATGGAGCAGATCATCTTGAATGCCATCATGTGGCACATACAAGACAACCGGGTGATCAGGCCCATCCAGCATGGGGCTTTGAAAGGCAGGTTCTGCTTGACCAACCTGATCTCCTATGACAGGGCGACCCACCTAGTGGATGAGAGAAAGCCTGTGGATGTTGTCTACCTGGACTTTAATAAAGCCTTTGACACTGTCTCCCACAACATTCTCCTGGAGAAACTGGCTACTCGTGACTTAGATGGGTACATTGTTGGCTGGGTAGAAAACTGGCTGGATGGCCAGGCCTAGAGAGTGGTGGTGAATGGAGTTAAATCCCGTTGGTGGCTGGTCACTAGTGATGTTCCCCAGGGTTAAGTATAGGGGCCAGTTCTGTTTATCAGTAATCTGGTTGAGAGGATTGAGTGCACGCTCAGTAAATTTGCAGTTGACACCAAGTTGGGCTGGAGAGTTCATTGCTGGAGGGCAGGAAGGCTCTGCAGAAGGATCTGGACAGGCTGGATCAGCAGACTGAGGACAATTGTATGAGGTTCAACAGGGCAAAGTGCCAGGCCCTGCACTTTGGTCACAACAATCCCATGCAGTGCAACAGGCCGGAGGCAGAGTTGCTGGAAAGCTGCTCAGCAGAAAAGGACCTGGGGGTGCTGGTCAGCAGCTGATTGGACATGAGCCAGCGTGTGTCCAGGTGGCCAAGAAGGCCAGCGGCATCTTGGCTTGCATCAGAAATACTGTGACCATCAGGACCAGGGCAGTGACTGTCCCCATGTACTCAGCACTGGGGTCAGTTCTGGGCCCCTCACTACAAGAAAGTAGAAGTTTTCAAAAGGCATGTGGATGTGGCACTTAGGGAAAGGTATAGTGGTGCTGGGTCAATGGTTGGACTTGATCTTGGAGGTTTTTTCCAACCTTAGTGTTTCTACGATTCTAAAAATGGTTACTAGAGTACATGCAGTATATTGTGAAACTGATTCGATGCTTTTAGCTTTATGATAACTAATAAGACAAAATGAATTGTAATATATCATATGTATATGATGTCAGTATAATATATTGAATATAACTTCAGTGTTTGTTTTGGTAATATGGAATACCTAGAATGCAAATTTTCTATACTTAGCCTCCTTATTTCTTCATAAGGCTTAAACCTCTGTCACCTTGGCATCTGCTGGCTGTCCGGCTGGCTCTGCATTTCCATAGCAGAGACCAGGACTGTTTGATTACTGTCTAGTCAGAGATAAGCGCAAATCTAAGGTGTTGCCTGCCCGTCCAGTCTGCATTTATTTTTCCTTTCAGCTGTTCTTAAGCCTATTTCTTAACCTTAAATTGTCTTCATTTAATTTAAACCTGTCAGTGTGAAAATCTGAATTTCAAAATAAAACAACTGTGTTGCAGTGAAAGGATTTATGTCTGCAGGCTCAGCAAACCAGATTTTCTGCAGCATAGATTATTAAATTAATCGACTAGTCCCATCTGAGTTGTGATACTACACACCTTTCTCATGCTTCCCACATCTGTTTTGTGGGAAGAAATGTTGTGAAGGAGATGAACAATTCTTTCTATGTATGGATGGTACCAGAGTGAAGATGTGATTGTTTGATAATGAGTGTTTTGAACTCCCAGTGGGTTTTAGTGGAAACAGAAAATCTCACTATCTGCTTGGGTATAAGTGTTGAGTTCTCTAGAATTAATTACAGAAAAGAAAAATATAAATTTAATAAGTGATGTCTAATGTGAACCTAGTCAACTGAGGGAGGTGTGATGGAGAGTATGAAAAAAACCCTTAACAGTTGATCAGAGTTTCAGTGTTAAAAGAAACAGAAACATATTTTAAGTAGTTAATTGTTAAAAATTATGTTCAATAGGGGTAGTAGCTGCAGGAATTTTGATTTGAATCAATTGTAAACATCGTTCCCCAATCCTGGGTTCCTGGAACAGAAATGAATAAGCAATTCTGCCTTGATATCTTAGGCAACTGTTTGTAGATCCAAGTGAAGAAATGTTATGAGGTTTTATACGAGGCAGGAAAGTAATTTTGTTATTTGCTTTGTCTTCTCTCCAGATTGTGAAAAGAGAGCAAAGAGGGGGAAATGGCCTAGTGTCAGACTTTATTCTTCTATGTTCTTGTTGTTCTGTGTTGTTAGATGGGAATACTTCCTCTGCAGGTTTCCATGGTTGTCATTCTGTATAAAATATGGGTAAACCCTTTCATCAAAATCTGGATAAAGCTATCATGCTAATTTGATGCTTCTAAGAAGTCCTTAAAAATGTAGGTAGTAGATATTTGTATTGGGTATTTGTGGCAAGGTTTTGGTAGTGGGGAGGGGGGGGCTATAGGGGTGGCTTCTCTGAGAAGTTGCCCCATGTCCAACAGAACCAATGCCAGCTGGCTCCAAGACAGACCTGCCAGTGGCCAAGGCCAAGCCAACCAGCAACAGTAGTAATGCTTCTGTGAACATATTTAAGAACAGGAAAAAAAAAATTGCACAGAAGTAATTGCATCCAGAGAAGAGAGAATATGTGAGAGAAACAGCTCTGCACACACCAAGGTCAGTGGTGAAGGATGGGGAGGAGGTGCTCCAGGAACCAGAGCTGAGATCCCCATGCAGCCTGTGGTGCAGCCCATGGTAAGGCAGCTGTGCCCCTGCAGCCCATGTAGGTCCATGAGGGAGCAGAGACCCCCCTGCAGCCTGTGGAGGAGCCTCACACTGGAGCAGGGGGATGCCTGAAAGAGGCTGTGACCCCATGGGATGTCTGCACTGGAGTAGGCTCCTGGCCAGACCTAATGGCCCCGTGGAGAGAGGAGCCCATGCTGGAGCAGGCTTGCTGGCAGGACTTGTGACCCCATGGGGGACCCAGACTGGAGTCCTGAAGGACTGACCCCGTGGAAGGGAGCTACACTGGAAGAGTTTGTGAAGAAATTTAGCCTGTGGGATGGACTCACATTGGAGAAGTTTGTGAAGGAGTCTCCCATGGGAGGGACCCTATAGAGGAGCAGGGAAAGACCTCCTCTCCCTGAAGAGGAAGCACTGACAGAAACAACATGTGATGAACTGTCCATAACCTCCATTCCTCGTGTCATTGCACCGTTGGAGGGGAGGGGGTAGAGAATCAGGAATAAAGTTAAGCCTGGAAAGGAGAGGGGAGTTGGGGGGAAGGTGTTTTTAAGATTTGTTTTACTTCTCATTATCCTACTCTGATTTTGATTAGTAATAAATTTAATTAATTTCTCCAAGTCAAGGTTTGTTTAGCCTGTGACAGTAATTGGTGAGTGATCCTCTCCCTTGATCATTTGTGGAGGGGAGTGATAGAGCAGCTTTGCTGGGCACCTGGCATCCAACCAAGGTCAAACCACCAAAATATTTTAGAGGTCCGGAAATGTCTTTTAAACCATGGACAGCAAACTAGGGAAAGGAGAAGAATGAGTAGTGAGCGGAGGAAAAGGAAAGTCATTAAAATAGGAACTTTCTAAACTGGATTTACTATGTCTTGGAACTGCTGTTTATTTTGTTTAGATGGTCCCCTGAAATTAAGGGGTAATTTTGATCCAAATATGAAACCTATCATGGGTAATTCTGATGTTTGGACAACCAGTGTATCAGTGACTTAGGATTATAACTTTTGTACTCTGGTAAACTTGTAGTTGTTCGGTGACTTTTTTAACCACATAATTTTGTCATTGAAATAAACATTGCTTTCTTCTCAGTCAGCAGCTCTTAACCTCCTCCTGTTCTTGTAATACCAAATAATATACATTGTCTTCCTCAAAAAAACCTAACAAACAAAGCCTCAGATACTGAGGTTATAAGAAAGAAAAAAATTCCACCAGAACTATGTAGAAATATGCCACATGTAAGAAATAGTTTCTAACAGTTTACGTAGACGTGCTTTACGCATGGTTAAGTAAACAAAAATTTTCATGCCTTCTTAGCACTATGCAACATGCCATTCACTATATTAAGAAACTTGTTGTGAGGAAAAATTACGTGCAGGCACCCCAGGTACTAGGTAGTGGTGGATTTAGGAAAATTTTTTCTGAAAGCCAAGAACACTGACATGATGGTGCAAGCACTGGGCATCCAAAATACACACGCTGTTTTCCTCAGGGCCTTTTATCATTCACCTGGGCCTCCCGCTGCAGGAGCCTTCAAGCATGTCTGCGAGAAACTTATCTTCTCTTGTACCAGGGAGTCAGACTGAAAAGCAGAAGAAAACACATAAGACTATCCCTGAGAAGATGTCTTTTTCCCAGGCAACAAAGCTTCCTTGAGTGACATAAAACCTTGTCTCCTCGAGTGAATCTTCCCAAAAGATTCTTCTGTACTTACACTTATAAACTGAGGTCAGTAACCAAAATTGGAGGCAACAGATATTTGTTCTTGTTAAAATAGAAATTAATATTCTTGTGTGTGATAACAAGGAAGTTTGAGTAATTTGAATTGGATAATTTTCATGTCAGTAGTTATGCTTAAGGGGGAATCAGAAGGAATGTGTGGTCACAGGTTGGTGAAAGCACAGGAAGGTAGGGGTGGACTGAGTCACAGAAGGAAGCAAATGGAATATTTAAACTTTCTCCTCAGATAAGAAGTGACAGGGAATTTCTTGAGTGATCAAAGTATGCAGGAGGTCTGGGATTCTAAAGTATCTTAGGCAAGAGTGAAAAATTAGACAAAATTTTGAACAGTGTCTAATGATTTAGCAATAGCAATCTAGTGGGACAATTCTTTAGGTGAATCTTTTTCTTGGCATTTGGAGCTACTTCACTAGATACAGAAAAGATAGCAAAGAATTGCAAGTCCTGCTGAAACACAGTCTTAGATGAACTGTGGCTTACTTGCATGTGTTAGGGAAATTCGGGAAGTAATTGGTATTTAACCACAGTACTTTTTTTCGTCAACCATAATATTTTCTAATGTGACAGACTAGCAATTGGTGTCTCCTCTCCTGTTGCTGTTATATGG
>JAWWMA010000093.1:1152084-1162922 GCA_035041425.1 Mionectes olivaceus | reverse complement strand
GCGCACACTGTGTCTCACCTAAAAAATCCAATGCGCAGGCTCGAAGGCCTTATCTGCATTTGTAAAGCCCTGTATCATCAGCGTGCTTGTAACAAATGCGGGTAAGGACCTTCCCTGGATCTTTGTTCGCGAAGACTGGTCATATTTCCAACCTTAATGATTCTATGATTCTAAAGAAATACGCAACCTGTTCTGAGACAGGGTTGTGTTTCAGTCAGAGGGGCAGTTCTGGCAGAAAACCTGGGGCTTGCATAAAGCAATTTACTTCTGGAAGTGTGTGTGCCATGTCCTTGTCAGCCCAGTGCTCTGAATTCCAGATTGAATTTTCCACATGAAGGGAAGGTGACTTCTCCACTAGATGGCAGAGGGAGTTTGTGTTTTGTGTGCTGTTCCCTGATTAACAGTCTTCTATTTCCTTCCTTTGTCCAGGTACCCCCAGCATCTGCTAAACAGCATGGAGTCAACCTTAACACCACCTCGACTCCTTTTCAGCAAGCAAGTGGCTATGGGCAGCACGGCTATGGAGCAGGTATTCTTACCACTGTGCTTTTCACATGTATGTCTGCAGAGCTACATGCTCATTGTAACACCTTGTCTTGTACACACTGGCAGGCTATGATGACTTAACACAGGGAACAGCAGCTGAAGATTACAGCAAAGGAGGTTACAGTGTGTCATCTCAAGCACAAAACAAGTCTGCTGGCACTGGACCTGGGAAAGGTAACATGAGGTTGCTCTTGACTGGGATTTAGTAGGGCCAACTCGCAGTGCTGTAGAGTCAACACAGCAGCCAACTCTAAACAGGGTTATGATCCAAGCTGTTTCTCCATCTCCCATATACAGAATGCTTTATAATGGCCCAAGCGTTCCTTCTAAACCTCATGGCTGAACTTTGCACAAGGATTTCTGTGGCTGATGCACAGTGTTGTCCACAATTATACATTGGAGAAATGATGAGCTGTTCCCTCTGCCAAAGTTTTTTTGCTGAAGAATATAGTGATCCTGTAGCAGTGCTGGGTTTTTGAAGCCTAAGCAGTTGAATGCTGTTGCTGAAATAGTCCTCTGCAAAATGAAGACTAGATTGAGTTTCTTGGTAGGCACTTGAGGTAGTTGTATGTTAGGGTTTAACAGGGCACTTCACACATCTCTGGGCTGTTTAGCTTCTGTCTGTACACCCTGTAATGATGCCTAAAGGTCAGAAAATAACTTTAAAACTCTTTTGAGTATTAGAAAGTGAAAAGCACTAATTTATTTACAGCATACTGGGTGCATAGGAATCATTTCCAAAGTATGCCTCCAAATTACTGAGGTTCTACAGTTTTTATACTAAAAATATCTAGATATTACATCATCTGTTACACCCACTTCCCAAACCATCCCTCCCACACTACCACCTTTGCCTCCTGAATTTGAGTCGGTGGTCCTAAAATGTCTACCCCTTCATCTTCATCTTTGTCTTCCTTGTCAGCTCTGTCCTCCTTGGAACAGCTTCAAGGCCTCTGGGTAGCTTTGACTACTTATATCAAGTGGTGTGACTCTGTTATGTCTTTCTTAGTACTTTTCTACAGCTAAGTAGCTCTTCACCTTGGTAAAATCTTTTGTCTGTTGAAATTCTTGACAATGAATGCTAAACAGCATTTTCAGAAATCTTGTATGAAGGTACTTAGCGAGTTAAAAGCACTAATGAGCTATACTAAAATCTTATCAGTAACTCATTGCCTTGTTTCATGCCTGGAAATGTTTCCTTTGTGACTGTAAAGGCTGAAGAATTTACACAGCTCATATGAAAGCTTTATTCTGCACATGCTGGTTAGACCTGAGAAGTGTGTACTTAACTGCTTAACACTAAGTAGTTCATCCTTGGACTTAAGCAAATACCAAGCATTTGCTGTGCATTTGAAACACTGTCTTCAACCAAGAGGTGATCATTCTCCTCTGTGGAGGAGCAATCCAAAAAGGAAGGGAACAACCTTAGAGCAGTGCACACACTGTGAGCCCAGTCCTCTGATTTACTGGCCAAAGGAACAGCTGATTTTATTCTGATCCAAGTGAAATTATTAGAGACAGTCTTTATAAGACTGAATAAGTGGCTGGTTTGAGAATCACCTTGCTGGTGAGTGTTTCTGAGCTTGTTACGGCACCAGACTGTCCAGGTGGAAGCCAGCCTGAACCAGTGATATTAATTTTCTCAGGGCAGAGGAGCATCACAGACCTCACCCTTCTGCAAGATGTAAAAGGACAAGGGCTCAAATGTGTAGCAGATGCTGAGTCTCATTGCTTAGTGCACTACTGGAAAGCTCTTGAATACTACAGTAGAGCCAAATGCACCTATAATCTTAGGGGAAAGCTGCCTTTTCATGAGCTTAAATGAGTGTTTGGTGCAACCAGCTGCTGCCTGGTGAAGTGCATTTGAATCCAAGTGGTAACCACTGGGTTGTGAATGTGGGTGATTTATCCCAGTGGACTGGTTTCCTGCTTTGCAGTGGGAGTGACGAACCGAGCTATTTCTTCTATTCCCATATGGAGTACTGTGGGTCTGAGAGCATGGAGAACCCCACCGGGTAGGACAGCAGCAGGGTGTGGGGTACAGTGGTTGCAGACAAAGGTGCATCCACTGAGGCTGCCAGAGGTGCTGGGAGAAAAGCATGGGATTCATGCTAGGTGGTGGTTGACTTTCCCATTGCTGGTGGATATTTTTTGTTTTCCAGGTGTTTCTGTGACCTCAAGTAACACAGGTGTGCCTGATACCAATGGCTCAGTCTATAACAAGACTCAGGTGAGTAATGCTGGACCCTCCTCCCCTGTGGTCTGCAGCCAGGCTGATGGCTCCCCTTGTGGAGGAGGCTAGGGCCATTCCCTGACCAGTTGGTCTCAGGGTCAACAGGCTGTGTCATTTCTTATGCTGTCTCTGCTGTTGGAGAGGAGTCTCGCCCTCTGTCCCACTGCTTCTGCCATGTCAGCTCCTGATGGCAGCTGCTGCCATAGGTGCAGCACTGTGCTGCCCAAGCTACCCCAGACGTGCTGTGTCCTGGGTGCAAACGAAGTGTGATGGCACTAATGTTTTTGGTAAAAGTATCCCCCAAAGCAAGTGAGTTGAGAGGCTGGGTTGAGCTTTGGTCAGGGGGAGGAAAAGTAGTTCTTGTGCTTTTGTTGGGCAGTCCTCGGTAGGTCAAGTAATTCCAGCCTGAGCTCCCATAATGTGTGAAGGACTAATTTCAGGCAGCTGCTGCCATCCCAAGTACCACTGAGTAAAAAAACGTCAGGGAAAAAAAGGCATAGTAGCTGTGGAAATAAAATGCTGAAAGCATTAGTACAGAAGAATGGATGAGAAAAGGAGCTGAAACTCATCTCATGAAGTGCTTTCAGGTATAACTTGGCTTGCTCATGGAGTTGGTGAAAGTTTCAGGTGATATGTCTGGGGCACTCTTGTTCTTGTTTGGTCACCATTGAGCTGCTCACACCAGTCTCTGATGCTGTCCTCCTCACCTCCTGTGCAGCCATTTGATAAGCAGGGATTCCATGCTGGCACACTGCCTCCTTTTAGCCTACCCTCTGGTCTCGGATCGACTGGGCCCCTGAACCTTGGTGCTGCCCCGGGTTATGCTTCAGCCCCATTTCTCCATATCCTCCCTGCACATCATCAGCCTCATTCCCAGATGCTGCATCACCACCTTCAGCAAGATGGGCAGGTGAGTCAGCTCCTTCCACATCTACAGTGTGCCTGAGGGCAGATTCCCAGCAGGGTCTTGGGGGTTTTTGCTTGGCTCATTGGGAAAGGGCCTTGACAGCAGTTGTAGACTAACAGACTCGATGCTGTTGACCAGCTTGGGGAGGCAATCTCATTAAGTTCAGCAAGGGGAAATGGCAAGTCCTACCCCTGGGGAGAAACAACCCCATGCACCAGTATATGCTAGGGGCCAAAGCAGTTTGGCAGAATAGGCCCTGGGCATCCTAGTGGACGCCACGTTAACCATGAGCCAACAATGTGTCCTTGCTGCAAAGGTGACCAATGGGATCCTGGGCTGCATTAGGAGGAGTGCTGCTAGCAGGTTAAGGGAGGTGATCCCTCCTGTCTGCTCATCATTGGTGAGTCCTGTGTCCAGTTCTGGGCTTCCCAGTACAAGACAAACATGGATGTATGGGAGAGTCCTACAAAGGGGCACAAGGATGATGAAAGGGCTGTATCATTTCTCTTATCAGTAAAGGCTGAGAGAACTGGGACTGTTCATCCTGGAGAGGAGAAGGCTCAAGGGGGATCTCATCAATGTATATATATACCTGAAGGGATAGAGCTAGGCTCTTGTCAGTGGTTTCCAGTGACAGGACCAGAGGCAATGGGCACAGGCTGAAACATCAGGAAACACTTTTTTACTGGGATGGTGACAAAGCACTGGCACGGGTTGCCCAGGGAGGTTGTGGAGTCTTCATCCTTGGAGCTGTCTGGTCCTGAGCAACTAGCTCTAGGTGACCCTGCTTGAGCAGAAGGATTCGACAAGATACCTCAAGAGGTCCCTGCCAACCTCAGCCAGGCTGTGTGATTCTGTGAAGAGACCATCCTAATGTGAGGTGTGGAGAGATGGGCTGTGAGATCTGAAGCCAAGGCAGGCATTGATGTCCCCTGGCTGTGGCAGGAGAGCAAGACGTGAGCACTTGTACTGTAATTCTGGGGGGAAAATCAAGCAGCCCCTTGCAGGTTGCATGTTGGCTCCAATTTCTGATTTGGTTTTACCCACCCATGTATTTCCTTTCCTCACTATAAGTGTTCCCAGAAAAAACAGTGTTCTGCCTTAGAATCCAGAAACAGGAAATTACTTCTCTTTCTGAATGGGTGGCATCCTTGACTGGTGCATCGCCTCTGTTCATCTTGGGAGAGCTCCTTTGTTGTCCCATCCTGCTCCTCCTTCCTTGTCCTTGAATCTGTCTTGGGTGAGAGGTGGTGGGATGGTGAGTCCCCACACTTCTGCTTGGTTTCTCTGTGACTGTCCTGGATTGCAGGATGCAGAGATGTTGCAGAGCAGAAACAGATCCGTTGCTGCATTGGGTGGGAGCTCTTCAGCTGATGTATGGACAGGCTTGCTTTCCTGGGAGTGCTGATGCTCATCTCTTCTTTCTTTCCAATTTCTAGGGTGGATCTGGACAACGCAATCAACCCAACACCATGCAGCAAAAATCTCAGGCTACCAAAACCACCTATGGCACTTCTCCATACTGGACAAACTAAATCTGAAACCGGGGAAGGGGGAGAGAATCAAGGGAGAGGAAAGAAAAAAAAAGAAGAGAAAGAAAAAAGCCAAACCCCATTCCTAGAATTAATAGAAGTAACTACTCAGCCAAACGTCTGTGTGGGGAGAAGTGCAGCCAGCCAGCTATCCTCTGTGTGACTCACCTGCTTCCTCTTTGAGGTGCTGTTGTATGTAATATATTTATGTATGTATTTGTAAATGTAATATAACCTAAATGTGATTTTCTGCATCTTGCAGCCTGTTTTATTTTCTTTGTAGGAAAATTTATTATTAATTTCCCATCTGCACCAGGGCATCCTTCCATTTTTTTTAAGCTTTGTAACTCTGTCAAAAGACAAACTGTGCCAGTTTTTTGGAACTGCAGCCCATTTATTTAATGCAGTTCTTAATTCAGGCAAATAAGGAGACCTACCTTCCCCCCTCCAAAAAAAAAAGAATCAAGATGTGTCCTGTTGGTTTGATTTCTGTCCTCGGCCCCCAATATAGCTGTTACTTTAAAGAGATAAAAAAGGGGCAGTGGGAAGGAAAAGTTTTGTGAGTTTTCCTCTTTCTTTCATCGCCTCCCTCCCTCCTGCTGTGGAAGATGAACTTTCATGAGCAGTTTTTCCACTGTGGCCCTGAGCTGCAGCTTCACCTTTTTATTTTTCAATCTTTTAATAATATAAACCTTTATTTTGTGTTTTTTGTTTGATTGGGATTTTTTGTTGGGGGTGGTTTGTGTGTTTTGGTGCTGGGTTTTTTTTTCTTTCTCTAGCAAGTGACTTTGGATGGCTCAGTGGGTCCTGCAACTTCCTTTCCATCATTATAGGTCAAAACTATGTAGCGGTTTCTTAAATAAAAGTATGAGCTCTGTCTTCTACCTCTTTTTGCCTTGAGCCACCCTTCCAGGAAAGACACAGCTACTTGATGGAAACTTCACTTGTCCCTCCCCATTTTTTTCTAAAACAAGACCCTGGAGGCAACTGCTGGTCCTTCTTGTTCTGCACCAATGTGGTGAATGTTTTAGTTTTGTTTCTTTTTAGCCCTTCCTCCACCTAATAAATATCTGAGCATATCACTGGTGTTTGTCTGCATTTTCAAAAGCCTCAAGCAACTTTGCTTTTACAGCCTGTCCTTTTATACCTCCTCCTGCTGGGAGGGTAAGAGCAGGAGATGGATCTGCAGGGGATGCTGAATACCATGACAGAGGTGAGCACACCTTGGTACTGAGAGCTCATAGGCAGCTGCAGTGGGAATGGGATCCTGGGTAGTACTCCTGCCACAAGCATCATGTCTCTGCATTTGCTGTCCTCTGGCATTGTGCTCTGTCTTTGTCCATGTGGAGCAGCCTGGAATGGTAAGGAGGGAGCACAGCAGCACTGCCCTCCTTGCTTTGCCCATGAAGTCTATGGCCTCCACCAGGAGGAAGGTCAGTGGTGAGGGCACCTGAGGGATAGCTCCTGCCCGAGGCTCATCCTCCTGAGCATTCCAGGCCTTGTGCAGCAAAGGAGGTGGGTAAATATGAAGCCATGTGTGTCCATTCAAGAGGTAACGGGCTTTTTTTGTACTTCCCAAATCTGTTTCCTACAAGGGAAAAAAATAATTGTTTCTACCATGAGGATCACTTTTCTTAGTCACACTTTCATCAGCTCTCAGATTATGTGGGATCTAGTTGGCTGGTAAGAAGTCACCCAGACCTCTTCCTACCTCTCGAGCAGCACAACAGGAACTGCACTGGCATTTGATAATGGTCAAGCTTCAGCAGCTGCTGGAAGCCCTTGGCAGCTGCTGTCCCACTGCCACTGTTTTTGGGGCCTGAAATGTTTCTGCAGGCTGGGGAACTTACTGTCTCCCCTCCCTCCCCTGGCAAGCCTAAACAGGATGTTTTCCCCTTATCCTGTCAGCTCCAGCAGGGCTCTTCTGCAGAAATTTCCTCTCTAAGCCTCTGTTCCACAGTCTGATGGTAGAGCCAAGGTTGTTCCGTTGCACTTGGACATCAAGGAAATGGAGAAAAAAACCCACTCCACTCCCCCAAAAAAAACCCAACCACTGCATAAGGGGCAGCCAGGCTTGCCCAGTGCAGGGCAGCTTGGAGCATTTGTCCTGGCTTTGGTACAAAACCTTTTGCTAGATTAGGAAGCTACTGGCAGCTCAGGGCAGGTTGGTACTACAGAAGCCAGGCAGGAGCTACAAGCAGGCCTGATTCCAGTCAGAAGGCCCAGACAGCACCATCTTTCTCAGTCTCATTCCCCAATATGGAGACTCCTCTAGGCAGGCAGCTCTGCAATGCCATCACCGTTCCTCCAGCATGGCTGTGAAGGCCCCAACCACATTTGACTCAGCAGTTGCTGTGCTGCCAACAGTGTCAGTTGTAGCAAATGCAATGCCTGTACATGTGTCCTGCTAATTTTAGCACTGTAAAACCAAAAACTTCTGCACTCTTGAGCCATCAGGGAAAAGCATGGGCCAGGCAGAGTGAGCACTCTGAAGGGGTGGTTGGCAGTGATTACCTCAGTAGCTCTGTGACTCTTCTACATGAGGTCAAAGCACCCTGCCCCAAAAAACAAGATCCCCCCCACCTTGTCTGACCATTTCAGGAGTGTCATGCTCCTGCCTTCCCAAGGAACTGGCCACCAGCAGCACCCCAGCCCCATGGCAGCAGCACCTTTACCCCAAGTCCTTGCATCCCTGTTGCAGTCATATGACACCATGAACTGTCTTCTCCCTGCTCTTTCCTTTGCTGACTTAAGGTGAATAAATAAATATAACAACAAAGCCCGTGGCCTTTTGCCAAAGTGCTTTTCCAAATCAGTTTGTTCTTTACTCTTAGGTGTAGGTAGCTGTCAAACAGCAGCTTTATTTTTCCAATAACCTTGTAGATATTTATGTATATGTATAGGCATTGATACTGGAGCACTACTGAGTTTGTGAACAGCTGTTATTCAAAGCTTTAACCTGTGCAAATAAACCAACTCAATTAACAGGGAAGTAACAGTACCGGGATATTTTCATTTCACATTTTTATTAGTAGATGTGCAGAAAAGACAAAATATAACTACTGAAGGGGAAGACAACACAAAAATACATCAGTTAATTTTTTCTGGTAAATTATACTGAAGAAAAAAGGAAAACATCTAGGATTTCAGTTTAGAAAACTACTAAGAAATCTAGTGTACCCTGCTGGTTTCAGAATGGTTGAAAACTGCATTTGAAAGGGCAGGTAGTTGCAAATGTAAACACTAATACTGGCTGAGCTGAGAAAAAGGTTAAGAAAAAAACAGAATACAAAGATCAGGTAAACATTTTTCCACAATGTCTTAAATAGTTTTAAACAACCCAAACAAAACCCCAAACCCCTCATATTTCAGTTGGTATCCCAAAAAAGGAAACCAGCAAGTCAACAAGAAATGAAACTGCACAGGGCAGTGGGAAAGAGAAATTACTCTGGTTACTGTCAGAGCTCTCAAAATAGGTTGCTTTTTGTCTTTAAGAAAGGGTAATAAAAGAGTCATGATAATGCATCTTACAACACCAAGCTTCAAAATACAACTCAATGGAGAGTATACAGTGAAGATGGTAAAAAATACAAGGGAAATCCTGAAAGATGCAGTATCATTTCAAACCAAGTCATCAGCACAGCCAGCGTTGCCATACTCTGCTCCTTCATGCCCCTAACAGCCCCCCAAAGCTGGAGACCTGCATTCCTGTCCCAGTGTGGCCCTGAGACCAGTCCTGCATCCATGAGTGACAGAGGCTCATTTTCTAACACTGGCACTGCCTTCACAGGGCTGGTATGAAGCTGGGGGGTGGGGGTGTGCCCCACACTGTAACTAGATGCAGAGGAGCCCTGCTGCTGGCTCCAAAAAGCACCAGGGACTGAGTTAGTCCTTGATGGAAAGATGGCTTTAGGAGGGGTCCAGCTGCCTCTCCAGGTAACAAGCAAGCAGGAGGGCAGACCATCACAAAGAGCACTGGGGACAAGGTTGCACCACTTGGGCTGCCTTCACTCTGCCAGGGGCAGAGGGATGCACACTAACACACCCTGGGGCAGGGACTGTCCCTGCTGCAGCAAATCCCAGCCAAGCAACATTTTGAAAACAGATCTGCCTTATTCACTTCAAACAGAGCCCCATAGACCTTCCTCCCCTCCCCAATGGCTGCCTTCCCCTTCCCCTCTCTCTCATCTTTCTCACTCTCATCTCATTCCTCACCCTGGGACACAGCCACCAAGCTGATCACAAACCAAAGTTTACTCTCGAGCCTACAGTTCTTATCAGGGTGACTGCCTCTGTACCTGTCAAAACAGAGGGGCTCACCCAAGCAGGGCCAGAACCTCCAGTCTCCTCCCAGAGGTGCCAGGGCTAAGCACAGGAGGGCACGGCTGGCTGCCAATCCAAGGATCATGTGAAAGTGAATTCAGGGCACTGCACGGACAGCTGAACAAGAGTACACTGCAGTGGGGTGAAGGTGCTGAGGGATTGTGGAACAGGATTCTGCACACAGGATCAGGGCATCAGCTGAAGCATGCTGCTGAAGAGCCTGTCAAACCCTGCTGCTGCCTTTCTCTTCCAGCCTGAAAGCACTGTGTAACCTTCTGCTGTAGGGCTGCACACATCCACCCATGCCCCAGCCAGCCAGGCAGGGGAGAGCACAGCACCCATCCACCCCTTTGCCCCATGTCCCAGCAGCCACTGCAGGCACAGGGACAGACTGGTTGCCCCAGGCAGGTAGCAAAGGGAGCTTTGTCTTCTGTCAACCCACAGAGCTACAGCAGAGCTGCATTTACCAATAGGTGACCTACATAAGCAACAGAAAAAAGGCTCAGGCCAGCACTGGACTTGGGCTGGAAGAAGGAAGGGCTACTAGCGAGCACTGGGGAAGGAGACTCTCATATGGCCAAAAAGAAGTTCAGGATGAATGCTGACCCACTGGGCAGCGGGATACACTTCTGTTTTCCTCCCTCACTAGAGGGGCAGCTGGCAGCAGATTCCAGCAGAATGGCTAAATTGAACTTTTTCAACCCCAACCTAGTCTGAAAAAAACAAATAATGCAACCCAGGGCTCAATTGTACAGATGTAAGTGTTTATATTTTAGGGTTCATATCACAAGCCTTTTTCAGAAGTAAAGCTGATTGTGTCCTCTGGGAACCCAGGAGACAGCTATTTCCTACCTTGAACAGGCTAAACAGATTCCTGTACCTTTCAGTAACATCCCATCAAGCTCAACACCCAGTAGCTTTACACCCTCAACCCCATTAAGGAAAAGCCACCATCACAAGGCTAAATGAATGTACACATGCTATTATTGTAAATGGAGTATCTAAACCCTAGCAATTTGCTCAGTGTGGATTTTTTCTTCCCAGTAAATGCAACACTTGAACAACTGAAAATCCATTTTCCAATGGATTTGTTCCAGCTTTAAATGCATCAAACATCTCAATGCAAGACTGAATTTAATTCAAGAGTCTAAACACAAGCAAACCTGTTTCACTGTATGTCACAGAGAAGTGGAAAAGGAAGTTTCTTTTTTTAAAAAGAAATCATAATACAGTGATGAAAGGGTTAAGAATGCAAGAATTCAGACATTCTGTGGAGGGTCTCTAAGAGGTCCATAAA
>JAWWMA010000093.1:1112460-1128440 GCA_035041425.1 Mionectes olivaceus | reverse complement strand
TTTGGGTGTTTTACTTGTGCTCTTTAATTATTTCTGTCAATACATATATACCTGTTAATAAAGGGCTGTTATTCCTAGTTTGCTATAATTTAATTTTGCCTTTCCCACACTGTTCCTCAATTGGAGTCTCTTACTTTCAGATTTGTAATTGCTTAGAGGGAGGAGTTTTGGGTCTTCCTCATAACTCACTCCCAGCAAAACACCTGTGTCTCATTTAAACTGAGACAGGAACTTAAGTATATATTCCCCCCGGAGGACCCAGAATGGGATCCCAATTTACAAGAAAAGACGGAAGCACTGAAGCACAGTCAGGATTGGGTGGTGTATGGGTTAAGACATGCTATTCCAAATGCAGTGAATTGGTCAAAAATGTATGAGGTAAAGCAAGACAAGAATGAATCCCCAACAGACTTCTTGAATAGGCTGAAAGATATCATACGAAAGTATACAAAACTTGGGAAAAAACACTTGTTCTATTTGTTCATCTGCAGATGATATAAGGAAAAAGTTGCAAAAGGCAGGTGAGAAGAAAGATATCGGTGAGTTATTGGCTATAGTTTGGACAGTGTACTGGAATAGGGATCAGCAAGGCAAGGTAAAAGTGCTGAGGGTGGTGGCAGGTGACTGCCACACTTTCCACAAATGCAGTAACTGCCAGGAACACCACAAACACCGCAAGTGATGTAAATGTAATTGCCAGCATGATAAGGGAATGATCAGTGCTCTTTCTGTAAAAAGAAAGGGCACTGGAGAAGGAACTGTCCACATTTGAAGAGAAGTTGAAACCCAGTCCCTCAACTAGTTGTGGACCAGGATGAACAGGGTGTCTGAAGGGGACCAGAGGATTCTTCTCCAGCAAAACCTCTGGTTGTAGCTAAGCTGGGGGGAGAAGAAGTTGAATTCTTGGTTGATACTGGTGCAGCATATTCTGTGTTAAATACTTTGGAAGGGAAACTGAGTCATGAGCTGCCTTAGCCCGGACCAGTAATACGACACTTGTGATAAACAGGTGAGCCATCGAGAACTTTACGGGACTATGTAGGGCATTCAGTAACTAAAGAAAGAAGTTAACTAAATTAACTAAAGAAAGCCTTACTCTGACAACAGACTGAGAAAATAAATGAAAATCATTTAAAGCATTTGTTGCGGTGGTGCTGCAAGCAATGACATGAAGTTACTTTTTCTACTACTTTTAATACCTGTGTGGGAGAAGGTTGAGCAGGCTTTCTGGGACTCTGTCTCCAAGGGAGGGGTTGGCACAGAGGAGCTACCGACTACCTGGCGTCTGGTGTTAACTACTTAAAAAAAAAAAAGGGGGAGGGGGTAAAACAGAGCAGAGAAGTAGGGAAATTAATAGAAGACAAGGACTTTGAGGAGCAAAGTGCATTAGTGCAAGCAATACAAACTGTTGTACAAGGCAGACCTCACTCTCACGCTCCTGAGAAAAAGAAACAAAAGAGTCGTAAATCTGGTTCTTAAATTTTGCTGCTATCTGATGTGCCAGTTATGCCTCGTAACCCGAGAACTTTTTGGGAGGCAGTGAGGAGAGAAACAGTTAAGGCAGGCGTGCTGGTGAATTTGGATCAGTAAGACCTTCACAAGTCTTCTAGTCACAGACTGTCCCATAAACATCCACAAATGGTTTATAATAGACCCCTGTGAGTTCCTGCTCGGTGTGTGCAACCTGTTCTGTTTTGGAGAGACCAACACTGACAACTCCTTCACAAAGCAACTCAGACACCCAGTATAAACCCGGACTGCCGCCCGCCTATCTTCAGTCACTTCTCCATCTCGGATGATGGAAGGGACAGGAGACTGACCAGGGTCAAAGAGTACCCGACCCTACAAAAACCTACTCACTAATCCCTAACTCCATGGAGACCCTGAAAATCGCATGATGACAAACATAGCCCTGAAAGTGTTTATGTTATCTTTTGAACTATAAGATTGTTAATGAAAAAATTATATGGTTTTGAATTTTAAATTGATCATGAGACAAAAATATGTTTATGTTTTACAGGTCTCATCAAAACAGTGATTCAACAGTCGAAGAGACACAGAGTTAAATATTGCTAATCTAAGGGTGTAAAAACAACAGTGCCGGTTTCTCACTTCATAATCATAAAACATGATAAAAACTTGAAAGTTTGTTTGTGTGGGAGTGTGGTGATGGCCATCAAGTGTGACTAAATCTATGAAAGCATGTATATGTGTGAATGTATGATTACTGATCCATCTAGAAACAAATTACTACTTTGCAAAAACAAACCAGCAAAATCAGACAAGAAATTAGATTTTTTTGTTTAGAAAGATGGTTGTCTAGTTGAAGAATTTTGGGATGGTTACTATCTTTATTCAAAACAGTGATCTTGATTTTAATGATGATTGTAGTTGTGCTTGTAATGTTGCCATGTTTGGTGTCGTGTGTGCAAAGGGTCCTGCAGGAACGACTCAGGCAATTTTTCTAATTTTCCAAATACAGAGAGAGGGGGAGATGTAAGGGTTAACAATGAGTCTGTTAGCTCCCTAGAAGAAGAAGCTGATTTTGAGAAACTTTCCTGTGTATCCTTAGTGATAAGTAAGTTATGTACACTGCCTAATTAGACAACAAGGGCGGAGTGTAAGTCCGTAAGTTCGGGGGTGTGGGAATCATAGCTTAGCCTTGAACATCTCCAGGTGTTTCACAACTGCTGTCAAGTGAATCAGTTTGTAATGATGGTTGGCTAGTGAAGATGCTGCAGTTTGCCTGCTGCTTAGAGAGGATTATAAGAAAAAGCTGAGAAGAATAATAAAAGTAGAAACTTCTTATGTTGCCCTGAATAAGCCTTCAGATGTGTTTTTATTCACCGTCACCCCACATAACAACCACGCGTAACAACTACAATACCCCCATCCCACTGGTAAAAAAGGCTGATGGTAAGAGCTATTGATTGGTGCAGGATCTAAGGGCAATCAACAAAACAACAGAGGATATACACCCAGTAGTGGCCAACCCCTATACCTTATTGACCACATTAACAGAGGAATTAGGGTGGTTTACTGTGCTTGATCTCAAGGATGACTTCTTCTGCATTCCTGTGCATAAGGACAGTCAAGAGCTTTTTGCTTTTGAATGGGAAAATCCTGAGACAGGGAGAACTCAACTCACCTGGATGGTTCTACCCCAGGGCTACAAGAACAGTCCGACTATATTGGGAAACCAACTGGCAAAAGAACTGGAGGACTGGAGAAGGCAGCAGCCAGAAGTTTTCCTACAGTATGTGGACGATCCTAATTGCTGCCAAAAGTCAGGACAAGTGCATCCAGTTCACTGTAAGTCTTTCAAACTTTTTGGGACTAAGTGGGTATAGGGTCTCAAAAGAAAAGGCACAGATTGCAAAGGAAATAGTCACCTATTTGGGGTTTGAGATCTACTGTGGACATTGACGACTCAGCACAGATTGGAAAGAAGTCATCTGCTGTCTCCCAGAACTCCACACCATACGAGAAATGCAGGCTTTCCTAGGAATGGTGGGATGGTGTCACCTGTGGATACCTTTCTATGGGCTATTAGTCAAACCCCTATATGGAACACTAAAAGCAGCCAGGGAAGGAGTTGTGACATGGACAGACGAAAACAGGGCCGCATTTAAACAACTGAAACAATCTTGAATGTCAGCTCCAGCACTGGGACTACTAGACCTAACTAAGCCTTTTGAACTCTTCACATATGAGCAACTAAGTGTTGCTCTGGGGGTACTGTCAGAGACCCTGGGAAACCAGCAAAGGGCTGTGGCCTACTTCTCCAAACAGCTAGACAGTGTTAGCCAAGGGTGGTTGGGGGTCTAAGAGTTGTAGCAGCGACTGTTATCCTGATCCAGGAGGCCTGAAAACTCACCCTTGGGCAGCGCACTGTCATGTATGTACCCCATGCAGTCCAAGCTGTGCTTGAGTAAAAGTCATCCCCTAGTAGGATGCTTAAATACCAAACAGTGTTGATGGAACAGGATGATGTTACCCTGAAAACACCTATTGTAAATCTTGCTATGTTTCTGTCCTCAACATTGACTGACAGTGTGCCTGAGTTTGACTGATTGCAGACTATCGAGGAGGCCTATTCCAGCAGACCAGACCTGAAGGATGTGCCTCTGGAAAACCAAGACTGGGAACTGTATATGATGGAAGCAGTTTCATGCAGGATGGTAAGCAAATGACAGGGTATGTCATGTGACAACCAAGGATGAGGTAATCAAGGCGAAGGCCTTGCTAGCCGATGTGTCATCCCAAAAAGCAGAACTGATTGCACTGACAAGAGTTCTAGAGCTGAGTAAGGGAAAGAAGGTAAATATATGGACTGATTCTAAATATACATTCAGTGTTGTACATGCCCATGGAACCATCTGGAAAGAGAGAGGGCTACTAACTGCCCGAGGCAGTAGGATCAAACATGCAGACCAAATCCATGCACTCTTGCAGAGTATTTGGAAACCTGAGGAACTGTCTATCATGCATTGCAGAGCTCACCAAAAGGGGAAAACAACTCCCAAACTGGGAAATAATTTTGCTGACCAGGTGGCAAAAGGGGCTGCAGAAAAAGGTATCCTAGCAGTAATACCACAGAAGGAAATCGATCTGACAGAGTTCACCCCCAAATATGGTGAGAAAGACCACCAGTTAATTAAGTCCCTTAACGCTGAAATCAAACAAGGTGGATGGGCTGTTACACCTACAGGACAGATTGTGGTCACACCCCCAGTCCTTTGGGAAATAGTTCTGCAGGAACATGAGGCTACTGGTTGACACCTTCAGTGGATGGCCTGAGGCATACCCCTGTCACACTAACACAACAAGGGAAGTGGTAAAAGCTTTGCTCAACCATATAATTCCAAGATTTCGGGTTCCTCTAGGAATGTCATCAGACAGAGGGACACACTTTATTGCAACAGTAGTGAAGGAGGTTTGTCGCATCCTGGGAGTTGTCTGGGACTTGCATACTCCCTATAGACCTCAGGTGAGTGGCAAACGTATAAATGGTACTCTTAAAATGCAAATTGGCAAAATTTGTCATGAAACATCCATGTCATGGGTTCAGGTTTTGCCTCTAGCTCTGCTGAGGATTCGCATCCAACCAAGGCAGAGAGATAACATGAGTCCTTATGAAATATTATATGGGAGACCATATCAAACTCTGCACATTCCAGGGGGCATTCACATGAGGGGGAAACTTGATCTACAAAAGTATTTAATTGCTTTAGACTCTACTTTGCAGAAACTCCAGAGATTCATTGAGTTATCCAGACCCATAGGATTGGACACCCCTGCTCATCAGTTCCAGCCTGGACACTGGGTCTATGTTAAATGGTGGGACAGCGACCCACTGCGAGCCAAGTGGAGAGGACCATTCCAGGTTCTGCTGACTTCCCTCACTGCAGTCAAAGTTGCTGGCAAAGGACTCTGGTTTCATTACTCCAGAGTTAAGAAAGCTTCAGTTCCTGGAACAACTAGCAAATCAGAGCTTGACACCAATGAAGAGAACTGTTCCTTCATATAGATAACATATATATGTTATCTGTACAGTCGGTAACTATGGATTAGGTTTAGAACCAAAATTTACAGTTGGTTTTAGTAAAAATGCACCCAGTGTTCTTCATGAAAGTGAGTGCTAGATTTGCCCTATGGATTTGGCTGAAATTTGGCTGCAAGTTTAAATCCTACATTGGGCAATTCCTGAGAATGTCTTATTAGGTTTACGGAGATATCTTCTATAAACTTACTTCATGGTTACTGAACTAGACCTGGATAAAACAACTGTTTGTATTAGTGATGTACATAGTGTTTATGTAACAGCTCACTGCATGAACCAATGTTGCAGATGTTGGTCATCCCTTTGGTATAATGCTAGGTATAAGTGGTAGAGATTGGACAAGACTGAATTTTGTCCATCTCTAAAGGAGAGACTGATGCCTCAGAGCTTTTTATTATTATTATTTTTTAATCTTTATAGGTTTTAGAAGTAGTTGTGTAATAAATTTAGGTTTTAATGTAGTTTTATGTAGTGGGTTGATCCTGGTCAGATGCCAGGTACCCACTAAAGCCACTCTCCCTCTGCAGTTGGACAGAGGAGAGAGAAAAAAAACAAACAACAGCTATGGATTCAGGACTTGAGATAAGAGCTGGGAGAGGTCACTTACTGATTTCCTTCACAGGCAAAACAGACTCAAAATGGGGACAGTACTTATAAATTTATTAGTAACAGGATAAGAGCCAAAGAGTAAAAAAGAAAACAGTCTTAAAAAATACCTTCCCCCCCACCCCTCCTTCCTTCCATGTTCTCCTTCCTCCCCCCCAGGGGTGCAGGGGGACAGGGAAGGGGGGTTACGGTCAGTTGTTGTTGCTGTTGTTGCTCAGAGAAAGGAGTCCTTCCTTTGCTCCTGTGGGGTCCCTCACACGGGAAACAGTCCTTGATGGACCTCTCCAGCATGAGTCCATCCCTCAGGCAGCAGTTCTTTCCAGTCTGCTGTCCCGTGGGTCACTGTCATGGGTTCACTTGTTGTAAAGGAAAAAAAGAGACTACGCACATAATTTTTTCCTCCCCCCTGCCCCACTCTCTGAAAGGGATGTTGAATGGGAAGGTTGGCTGTGCCTTGGGCAACAGAACTAACACAAAAGAAGTGGCTGGCAAAGTTACAGTCCAAGTTGATGGCCCTCAAGTGTTGGAGACGACCAGGACAAGGAGGAAGCCTACACCATGTGGAAAGAATTCCTGACTGAAGAAAACACAGAGGTTACATTTGTTTAAGGACTATATTGCAGAGACTTTAAGCTAAAACTTGTTGTTAGTTTGGTATCTTCGTTTGGAGTTATGTTTCATCTGGTTTTTATGGACTTTATAGTTGCCACTTCCTTATTGGACATTTTCCCCTCCTTTCCCAGTTAATTCATTGTTGTAAACCTCTCCTCTAAATGCATATTCATGTTAACTCCACCTACCAAGCACCCTGGTTTTACAGGTTCTAGAAACCTCCCCAGTCTACCCCTTAAAATGCCCTACATTTTGAATAAATTAGACCTTCCTCGGAGCTGCAACCCTGCGCTTCGGACCCTGCAGGTCTTGTGTGTTCATTCCCAAACCGTGGCACTCAAGTGTCTGTGGGGAGGGGTGAGGAGTTTTTCTTTTTTTTTTTTTTCCTCTTCTGCTGGGAAAGGGCACCCACTTCGTTGTTGCCTGAGCTGGGACAAGGTCTGGGTGGCAGGAGCTCCAAGGGTGCTTTGTTCTCAGCCTGGTTGCCCAGCAGGTTTTTTTCTCCTGGCCCAGGTTCGTCTGCACCCTGCTTTCTGCCCCAGCCCAGGACCTGCCTGGACTTTCATCGGAGTGGAACTATTCAGGAAGGAGGCCACCTTCTTCCCCTCCTCTGTTTCCGTGTTTTTGGGGGGTTTTCTTGGAAGCGGTTCTCGTGCACATCAAAGGAGAGGGGAAGTCGCAAACAGTGTGAGTTCTTGTTGGGAAGAACTTTTTTTTTTTTTGGCTTCTCCAACACACACAGGGCACCCCATGTGATGACCTCCAGTGATCCAACAGCATCCCCTGCTGACTGTGGTTAGAATTGCGCCAAAGGGCACAAACTGAACTGTTTACCATTTTTTTTGAAGGGGATTATTTTTGGGTATAGAATTATTGTTTGGTTGTTTTATTTGTGTTCTTCCGTTGTTCTTCCAATACACATATATCTTTTAATAAAGGACTGTTATTTTTCCTTTTTCCACACTTTCTCAATTGGAGCCTCTTAATTTCAGATTTACAATTGCTTAGAGGGAGGAGTTTGGGTCTTCCTCATAACTCATCCTCAGCAAGACACTTGTGTCTCCTTAAACTGAGACAGTCGTTCCTCCATGGAGTGCAGTCCTCCACCAATGAGCTGTACTGGCATCGGTCCCCCACAGGGGCCACGAGTCCTACCGAGGATAAACCTGCTGCAGCATGGGCTTCCCTCTCCATGGACTTCAGGTCTCCAGCAGGACCCTGTTCCATCCTGGGCCTCCCACGGGGTCACAGCCTCCTTCATGCATCCACCTGCTGCAGCATGGGCTCCTCCACAGGTTGCAGATGGGTCTCTGCACCTCGATGGCCCTCCATGGGTTGCTGGGGCCCAGCTGCTCCACCATGGTCTTCACCACAGGCTGCAGGGGCTACAGCTCCGGTGTCTGGAGCATTCCCCCCCATCTTCTGCACTGATCTTGGTGTCTGCTTTGTTGTTCCCATGTTCTCACTCCACTCTTCCCTGGTTGGAATTCTTTCTGCACCACAAACTTCTGTTCTTAAATACGTTATCCCAGAGGTTTTATTATTACTCCTGATTGGCTCAGCCTTGGCCAGCAGCAGGAAGCCCGTCCTGGAGCCGTCTGGCATTGGCTCCACTGAGCAGGGGAAGCTTCTAGCAGCTTCTAACAGAAGTCACCTCTGTAGCTCCCCCCCTACCAAAACCCATCCACAGAAACCCACTAAACTGTGTTATATATCACTTACCCTGTAGCATAATGTTTACACATATCCAACCCTACTACCCCATTTCATATCAATTCCTCTAAAATCCCATTAGCGTGTTTAGTCTTCTTTTCAAGATAGAATTGTAGAAAACACTCTAAGGCCTGGACCAGAAGATGTCACACAGACACAGCGACCTTCAAGCCCAGAACTTTGGAGGAACTCCAAGGACTGTGGGTGCTGCGAAGAAGATGAGGAAGAAGGGGTCCCAAACTCCCCCAGACCCAATTCCCAAAGGGGCGTGTAAAGGGGCAGAAGGGGGTAGAACCAGGAGTGGACAGATCTGGGATTAGATGGACCTTATTATAAAATTATAGGACCCTGTCTGGGGGCGCACATGCTATGTATTCCCTGGCCCTTAGGTCTGAGATTAAAGTACCTGCTCTCTTTATCTTATCTTATACACTAAATTGGCCTGGAGTCTTTTTCCTCCACAGTCTTTTAGGCAACAACAGATAGACTTTTGATCCCTATCCTGTTCACTAATTATACTGCCTCTTACTGTTGTCAAAGAACATTTTGGCCCTACCTTATGTTCAAAGTTGTACAAACCGCCCCTATGCCTACATGACTCCTGCCATCCTAGCCCTGTGCCCTTCTGATGAACAACTCTTAGTCACCAACAGATCTAAACCAATGCATTGCACTGGCTCTCTCATCCTGTTTGTGTAGCATCCGCAGACTATTCTCAACAAATGCCATGCTTCACCCATACAGAGGGCTTAATAGATGATGAATTCCGAATTGTATATCACTTTTACCCAGCCTAACATCAGATTGTGGCAATTCACATTCAGCATAAACATGACACAGCAATATTCAACAGCTTTACCAAACAAAGTTCAACTAAACATGTACCAAAGAAAGTTTGTTGACTGCTACCTAGCAGAAGAAAAGGGAAGACAATTCCCTAAATTTGAACAAAATACTGAACAAAACACTGAACAAAACATCTAGGATATCACAAATAAATTGGTGTATACAAAAGTTGAGGATATAGTACTGACACAGCCTTACAACACCAAGCATTTCTTTCTATCCACTAGACTCTATCCAGAGCTTTGCTAGATTTGTTGAAGTATAACTCACAGGTTCTCCCTAGCATCACCAGCAAACTTACTTTTGTTTTAATAGTAGAAATTAGCCATTTTAGAAGTAGTGGTTAAGAGTAAACAGGTCAAAAATACTTCACTGTTCTCTTGAAAATAGGTGCAAGTCACCCACATGCTCAGCAAAGTTGATAACTGCAGAGGGAAAGATAAAACAGAACAAGGTTGAGACACCAGGAGCTCTAATCAGATCATGTGGTGACCTTACATCAGTCCTCAGTCACACCCCTGTCTTAGTTTAAAAGACAGATGACTACCAAGGAAGGCAGGAATCTTCCTGGAATAGAAAGAAGACCTCTCCCTCCAAGTTATTATAACTGAAATTAAGATGCTTTCAGGCAAAAATGTAGAAAAAGGAATAACAGTTCTTTACTAAATATATATAGAGAAAAAAACAGAACAACAACACTGTAGCCGAAGCTTTCCCCAAGCAAGGCTGGTATGTGGAGGTCCATCAGTCAGTCTTTAGTGTTGGCTAACTGCCCCAAGCTCAGCTCTAGCAGGCAGCAAAACACTCAGTTCCAGCAAGCCACTTTTCTCTGGCTCCCCAACACCCCCAAAATAGTTGTGTTGGCAAGGGACAAATATTCCACGAAAGATTTTAAAACTATAACAACCCCAAAGGTACAGTTGGTTCAGTACAGGAAGAGAGATGAAGGAAGAGCAAGGCACCCAAGACGGGCTTGGATTCCCAGAGACCCCAGGATGGATGAAGAGGCCTAGTAGTATCACAATGACAGGTCTTTTGTGGCCAAACATACTAGAGTCTTCCTCCATACCTCTGCCATTGCACAGACATGATGCCACAGTATGTGGTATTAGCTACTTGGACACCAGGCAAGATCAAGTATGGTGCACTTGCCAAAGATCACTGAAGACATGCCCATGAGGCATAGGAACAGGTAATGCCATGCTTTGGGATGTTTACTCACTACCCTTACCCCAACCTGACCTGATCCACTACTTAGCAACACACCTATAACTTCAAGCAGGAAGCTCCCTGGTTGAAGTAAGCAGCACATACCTACATCAACCAGTCCAGCTGTGGTCTCATGGACATTACCATTAAGCAGTATGGTTTTTCACAGTTTTTGTTGTCTGCCAGCACATTACTTAATCGCCTCTTGCAGGCAAAATATGGTCCCTGGTTGAAGAGCCCAAGCAAAAGCATATCATTCACACCAGAGACGTGATCCAAACCGAACAACTAAATACATAGCAAGTATGGGATAAGCCTATAACTTGGATGAAAGTCAACCATGATTTGTTCAAGTTGAACATTAAGGGGCCACTTCAAATCAGTGAAACACAAATATTTCCTCTAGTAGCACTAGAAGCCAGACTTATACCATAACATCCTGAAGAAAGTGTCCAAGACCAGCAGCCTTCTTATGCCATTCCTCCTTAGTAACAGCCAATAAAACTATGATCTCCTTCTAACTGACACCTTTGAACTTTTTAGATTTTTTGCTTTTTGTAGATTTTAGAAGTAATTGTGGAGTAAATGTAGATTTTAATGTAGCTGTATAGTATGTCTCACTTTAGAACAGTAGTTTACACTCACTAAACCCTTTATCCCCATTTCATATCAAATTTTCTAAATTCTTCAGGTGTATTTAGACTCCTTTTCAAGGTAGAATTGTATACAACACCTCTGTTTAAGAACATTTGCACCCTAGGCCTGAACAAGATACCATTATGGTCAAAGCAACCTTCATATCCAGAACCTTGGAGGAGCTCCAAAAGACTGTATGTGCTCTGAAGAAAAGGAAGATGAGGCCAAAAGCAGGTCTTAGGACCCCCGACTCAAATTCTGAAGAGGCATGCCAGGGGAGGAACTGGGGGGCGGATAGTTCTGGGATTGGATGGACAATAGTATAAAATTGTAGAACCACTGCCTGGTGCACACGCATCTTGTCTGTACTCCCATGGGTCAGTAGGCAGTCATTAAAGACCTGCTTTCTTTATCTTATCTCTATACTAAATTTGTCTGGAGTATCTTTTGGCTCCACATCTTAAGGCAACACAACCAAAGAATAGCCATGGATAATATGGGTTCAAGATCACGAACCATTTAAAATAGAGCTCCAGAACAACATTACACAATAACCCTGCTGAGGTTGGTCTTCAGCTCCTGATGAGTCTGCACATAGTCCTCTGGGGGTCAAAACAAACTTTAGTATTAACAAATTTTCAAAAAAAATCCAGCCAGTAGTAACGCATAAAAGCCCAAATGTTCACAGCCCCAAATAAAGCCTAGCCCACCTACCAAGCTTTCCCCAGTAGTGCCACTATTGCTATATTTCAGGTCAAAGGCAGTCAAGCTTCATCCACACAAATGAAAGCAAAGTTAAATTTCACAGAAAGAAGAAGGCATATTAGCCAAGATTTAAAGCACATTAGCCTTCAGGTTTCTGGTAGACACTGAGAAATGGAAATCACTTCATATGTTGGTCTAAAAACTTTCATTTTTATATGCTCCAATGCAGATCATATAGCAACATAAAATGGGTAGCTTCATTTAGAAGTTCACTGGTGTCCTTGTTCCAGGCAGGACAGGGTTTATTTTTGCAGCAACCAGGAGGGGCACGGCCAGGACCCTGGATTTAATATCATTAAATACCACCTCACACCATGCACAGGGAGATAACAAATTCAGTCTAAGCACTTGCATTAGGTACGGAGCCACTGGTCACAATGTTGCTTGGTCTGTTCACATGGTTGGGGTACCTAACCCTGTATATACTCCCATATATGCGCTATGTGCTTCTGGCAATGCTCTTTTTCACAGCAGAGAGAGGGATCAGGATTGTTCTGCTGCTGTATTGTGGGATAACAGCTTATGACATGAGAACATTAAGAGCAATGAGGGTCATTAAGGCTGTGTGTTCAGTGTTGCTCAATACTAGACAATACCCTCAGGGGGAAGAGGAGGAGAGAAGAGCAGAGCAACAGGCACAATGGCCACTCAAACTGCAGTTGAACCAGAGGAACAACCTGTGCCAGTAGCAGTTGCCTGCATACAGAAGAAGAAATCCAAGACAAAAATCAGTCTACTCAGGGATGAAGAGGAAGCAGGGTCAGAGATAATCACCCACTCCTTATCCCTGGGTAAGCTGTGAGGTAAGATTTCAGCTGCCAGTCAGTTGAGCCCCTGGTGACCTTTGCTGTTCTGATGCCAGGATATCACAGCCCACGATATGAAACTAGATGGTAGTGAAGCCAAGCAGCAGGCATCCCTGTCCAGGGATGCAGGCACTGACAGGGGGATTGGGAAGAGGACAGAAACTCTCAACCTCTGGAGACTACTCCTGTCAAGTGTGAGGGAAAGGTATCTTTTCAAGGACAGTCTTTTAGTGCACTGAGACAAGTGGAACACCATGGAACAAGGTATCCAGTACCTGAGAGAATTAGCTGTGCTGGAGGCAATCTACAGAGTTCCAAATAATGAGCAATCCCCTATAAATCCAGATGAAGTCCAGTGTACACAAACCATGTGGTGGAAGTTCCTATTGTAATAAATGGGTTAACTTTGTTCATAAAATCGCCTGTGGGTGCAGGTCAGGCAGAGAGTTCCCTGTGCTTTATCGCTCTTGCACAAGGTGACCCCCACCCTGTCTCTTGTTCTGGCAAGGGACTCTCTCCCTCCCACCCCGGTCTCTACGGCTAGTGCCGCCTGGTCTGGCCTGGTCTGGCCCTCATCCCAATGACCACCTGGCGGCAGATAACGATCACCAATCAACAAGTCACACAGGCATGAGACACAACGCAGAAGATAAGAATCACGATAAGAAGAATCACGATAAGAAGAATCACGTATACAGGAGTAGAGACTGTATAAAAAGGGTGGATATCTATCTTTGGGTGCATGCCATCGGCAAAGCGTTGACTTCCCTGGTCGTTGACTTCCCTGGTTGCCCAGAGCTGTTTTGCTCTTTTATCGCTTGCTAATAAATTCTTTTATTATTAAATTGAGCATCCATAATAAGCTTCCCAAATCTATAACACTATGGAGTGTGCCATCATCGTACGCCAACTCATTGGTGCGGATGTCTATGAAAGAAGGAGAACAAAGGGCAGATAATTTGCTTGCCCGTCTCAGTTTAACGAGACAGAAATGTTTGCTAAGGAGGGCAGGATAGGAGAAAACCGAAACTCCTCCCTCTGAGTAACTATAACTTTGAAATTAAGAGGCTTCAGTTGGAAAGGTGTGGAAAAGAACAGCTCTTTACTAAAATATATATATATCTCTGTGTAACACAAAAATAAAAGTAACAATCCCGGAACCAAACTTCCACCAAAAAGCAATTAAGTACTTTATGCCTTTTGGCGCAGTTATAACCACACCCAGCAGGAGGCGCTGGCATGCCTCGGGAGGCAGGGGCTATAGTGACTCATGCACTGTTGGGCCTCCGGAGGAGCGAAGGCTGCAGTTGCTCGCCGATGGTCGGCAGATGGCGCTGTTGGGCTCTGGTGGCCACCGCATTTGTGGGGCCAGGAGCCCGGAAGCAGCTGGGTCAGTCCAAGGCACCTCTGGGGGGGAAGGCGGGCCTCCGGCGGCACAGGAAGGGAAAAGGGGGGAAGTGTGGTTCCTCCTGTGGACTCACGCTGTCGATGGAGGGCTCTGGCTGGGACCCTAATTTTGTCCATGGGAGTAAGCTACTGCCTACACAGGAAAAGAGGAGGGGGAAGGAAAGGTGCAGGCAGGGACCCCCCCCAATCTCCTGAGCTAGACGAACCATCCCAAAAAACAGCCAAACCGCTCCAGCCCACACCATGTGGCTCTCTAAAAGCAAAAGGTAAAAAAAAAAAAAACAAAAACAAAAAACCACCCACCAAGCACCTCCCAGCCCCAAACTGCCAGTCCCTTTTCCCTTCCGGCTGCTGTTGCTTCAGCTAAAGTTACACAGTAAAAATCTACCTTCCCCCCCTGCCTCAGAGTCCTGCTTTTTGCAGAGAAAAGTCATTAGTGTTTCAGTGGGACAGTCATTAAGGTCCAAGCCAGGCAACCAATTGAAGACTGATCTTACCCCACCCCAGCCAGGCTGCTGGTGAGGAAAATTCATCAGGAGCTAAAAAAAGTATAGAACTAAAACATTGCCCAACGTCAGCAAAATGAAGGAAGCCTCTTCCTCCCTACAGACCGTGTCTCATCTGTGGAAAGACTGCCTAAGGACTTGCAGCAATTTAAAGAAGAAATGTCCCATGCCCTGCCAGTATGGACCAGAGTCTCTGCTACTGGAAGCAAGTGCCCCCCTGACAGAAAGAGAGGGTGCACACCACAAGGTAACCTGTTGTTTACCTGCATGATCACAGAGAGGACATGAGGAAGTGGGATGGAAAACCGACCTCTGCCCTGCAGTACCGGTATGTGAGTTGAGGAAGAACAACCACCGGATGAAATTCTTCAAGGATAAATAAATGCTGCTCCAGCTTCCAGTGGGCAAGTCCTCAGACAGAATAGAAGGGCTGACAGAAGTCCAATAGAGAATGCAGACTGACAGGAGACTATCGTGACCTGAACAGTCACACCACCACTGAGTTCTGCTGTGCCACACATGCTTGTGAGAAATAAGAAAACCGGTTTTATTACAAGCAAATGGATTAAACGAGTCACTAACTTAGGAGTTTTTCTTTACTAACCTATAAGGCGAATCACGGACCTGTAAGATACCTGATCCTGTCTGGAGCTGGTATCAGGGAAACATGTGGACAGGAATAGGGAAACTGTAAAATGAATATTGGTAAGGAAACCCCTAATACCACATGGTTGGTCCTGGAGACCGCCATGTTGCTGGACACCCCGCCTCCCAGCAGGGCACAGCCAACCAGGGAGAGGGGAACACCTCTTCTGTTATGTAAATGAGGCGGGACCTTGGGAACTTTTGAAAGTATGTTTTTTGAATTAAGAGGTGTGTTCTCGGGACCATCGGGACCTGGGCACCCGGTGCGCACTGTATTTAAAACTTTCCTTACTCATTTTATTTCCTTGTTTCACAGATTATTTTGTTTGCTGTTTTTTTTCTAAAATTTCTAAAATTTTCTAAAATAAAAATCTCATTCTCTAAAATGAGATTTTTCTCACATGCTAGAACTTCAGTACGAACTGAAGTCCAAGGTAGCAAAGTGGTGCCACCATCAGCATTGCTAATGGGTTCTTCTCCATTCCTTGAGCAGTAGAGTGGAGGCCACAGTTTGCTTTCACCTGGAGGGGCTTCCAGTACACCTGGAAATGACTTCCACAGGGGTGGAACAGTGCCCCACTATTTGCCATGGAGGGAGCCCTGGTGGTCTAGTGGTTAAGGGCGCCGCCTTTAACGGCGGAGACCCGGGTTCGATTCCCGGTCGGG
>JAWWMA010000093.1:1050091-1073056 GCA_035041425.1 Mionectes olivaceus | reverse complement strand
CGTGGCCCTTAGTGCCATGATATAGTAATTGGAGTTGGCTCAAGGGTTGGACTTAATGATCTTGGAGGTCTTTTCCAACCTAATCTATTCTATGATTCTATGACAACTTGCTGGTTTTATGTTGTGGGGGTTTTTAATTTTGTTGTGGGTTTGTTTATTTTTTTTTGGCGGGGGGGGGAAAGAGGTGTCTGTTTTTGGCAGTTTTAAGTGCAAATCTTTCCTTTCAATATTTCTGCTAGGCTTCAGGTGCCTCAATTTTGCTGTTCATTTAATATGTGCTTCCAGTATGTTACTGGAAGTAATTGCCTCTTCCTCCCAGAAGCCCATTTCATAGCTCCTCTCCTTTCTCTTCCATTCATTTAAAATAAAATAATCTCATCTAACCTGTCATCCTTAAGGAAGAGGCCAAACAGAATCAGAGGAGGGGAAAATAAAAAAGAAAAAAGGCTGTTAACCAGAGGTTTACCTCCGAGATACCTATGATTACTCGTCCCAGGAAAGAGGATACAATAAATGACTATTAGGAAGTCACATTTCAGAGTACAACATGGAAGAGTAGTCTTTAAGCCTTTTTTAATTCTCCCCCATCCCCCAACACGGTTGAAATGTACCTAATTTCATTTAAGATTCAACTTATCAGTGGTCCTGGTTCCAAAACATTTGAAATTACAGTAGATTTTTTTTTGCAGACAGAAATCAGCATAAAGATAAGAACTGAATTGAAAAAGCAATCATCTGCCAGACCAACTAGAGCTACTTAAAGATATTATTCATGTTCTCAAATTCTGCTAGCATGTCAGAACAATGTCTTCCAACAGACATTTTCTCAATCTGAAAAGCCTCCCAATTCTTATTTCTGTCACCCTGATTAAAAAGAAACAGTCTAAAAGAAGGTCTGGGTAATAAAACCTGCAGGGACTGTGCTCTACCAACTTTCTATTCCATTGTTGATGGTAGGTGGAAAAAACAACCAACTGAAAAAAAAAAAATCCCACAAATCAAAACCACACAGATGATCACATCCCAAATACTCTTTACACCCCAAACAGTTGTATTCTTGGGGAGACCATTTGTATGGCCAAAACATTTAGGTGATATCAAAGTTTATCAGAAGCACACATGCTCCACACTTAAAAGTACATATTCAAGAACAGTTTCCTCAGATATTCAAAGTGCTAACTGTATTTACTAAACAAAATGAATTTTAACTCCTACCATTCCATCATAACGGTCTCCAGGTCTACCTCTTCGGTCATAAGACATAAGATCTCTAAAATGAGAAAAAGCAGCAGCACATGACTCATGTTATAAACTAGCTTATATATTCTAATTCAAGTTTTAATGATTTGCACACAATTATTAATTTCTGAATGCTTTAGCCTAGTTTTGAATGGCATAAAATAAAGTTACAGAACTACTAGTCCTGATAATACTGCAGAAATAATTTAATTCAAATATTTCTCAAAATTTTCTGGTGCAATGCACACTCAATCCTGCATAATCACTACCAACATGGAGTGTGAACCAAGTCCTGGAAACATGAGCACAATTCAGTAAATGTTACTCAACTTGAGTTTTGTACCATGCATTTATGCAACAGCTTACCCGCCACGAGGGGGTGGTGGAGGAGGAAGAGGAAGATTACGAGCTCTGCTGCCACCTCTGCCACCACGACCTGGGGGAGGTGGTGGAGGTCCTCTGCGAGGGCTCATATCATCATAATCTCTTCTTGATGGAGGCATAGGTCGTCCACCACGACCAGGAGGCATTCGATCAAAGCCTCCTCTTCCACGCATTGGAAAGCCTACGGGACGTCCCCTTCTATCATCAAACATCATTGTGAAGCCACCATAGTCATATGTTTCATCATAGAAATTGGGATCATAAGGTTGGGCCCGTCCTTTAATTGGAGACTAAGACACACACACAAACCAAAACAAAAACATTATATTTCATTAAATTAATATATTAAATGTATAAATATGAATTTATACATGTTGAACACGTTCTTTATTTCACAATGCTGATAAGCAAGGCAGGGATAGTGATATGCTTCCTAAGAGCTTAACTGTGATAGAGAAACTGCTGTTATTGATGAGTGTCACGTAACTTTGTCTTAATTTCTCCCCAATTTAAATTTTCTTATTTTACTGATATGTAAAGCATGACTAAGTCCCTTAGAACCAAAAATGTCTTCTCTTTCCCATAAGGTACACTCCAATTCTAGCAAACAGGAATAATTTCAAAGGGTACTAACAGTCCAACGCTTATTTTGTTACTGAAGAAGAGGCACTGAATTCAAAATAGAAAGATATAATTTTCCAGCCAAATCATCCTGACTTTCATGCATACCAATGAAAGAATAAGTTTAAGACACATTACCTCAGAGATTAGATCCAAGATAATCTTGATACACTCCACAACTCTATCAGGTTTTCCACCAATAAGCACCACTCTATCAGTGGAATGAGGACAACATTCTTGAAATAGCTTAATAGTGGTTTGAGTGTTCTGTCAAAGAGAAGAAAAACAACCCCCAAAACCTTCAAATAGAAGTATTTTAAACAATTTTATAAACTTATTGAAAACAAAATAGGTAGGACACATACTGAAATATTTTAAAAGAAATGATCAAACAAAATCATTAAACTTCTAGTAATTTTAAGTGAATGCTTGGTTTCTGAGTTCTTAAAATAAATTTAATCTTAGGATATTATATTTTTAAGACCTGCAATGACATCAGTTTGTATGAAATGCTAATGAAAAGGAAAAATTTTTGAAATCTTTCAATTATGGTTCATCTACATAGTCATTTAATCAAATATGAGCAAAAGGACCACATATTCATTGTAAGCTTACAGGTTATATAAACCTTCATATGTCATAAAAGTGTTCTTTGGATCCAAGACAGCAATGTTGCCAGGATTATGTCTAATCATCTTGCCTACCCCTCAGTCCACACAAATAGTTGCTTATGCCTAAACTGACCTGGAATTGCTTTTGACACAATGTGAGGAAAGGATAGAAAAACCACTATAGATTGATCGAGACCACTAGCTTTTTAAAACAAAACCTCATTCCTTCACAAAGGAAACAGTGGTCTTCAAGGAAGTGAAACTTAAAAAAAACCCACAACAAACCTAAAACTAAACAAACAAAGAAATCCCCAAGAGAAACCCACCCCACACTACTTTTTTATAGCAATATTCAAACATCTATTAAACTATCATCATCAAGAGTTTATGGAGATGCATCCACGCTAAACCATTTTCCATGTCCAACACCACCAACAGTCTATTCAGCAGCTCATTCTAGAAGGAGTGATTTTAAAAAGTATCTTTTAAAGATTACTGTTAATATGCTTAAAAGCTTTATAAGATGTTCTAGGCTCTACCACCAACAGCCACTTCATGTATGAAATATGTTCTGAAGGATCATAAGTTACAGACGATGCTTACACTCACTGCTTGTGAACACAAAAGTATAATTTTTTTAATAGAATAAAAGCAGAATCTGGAAAGAATAGGAAACAGTACCTCTCTGAGTTCTTTGATTTTAGCACCCTTAACACCAATAATTCCTCCTGCTAGACTTTGGTGAATTAGAAGTCTTAATTCACAGTCAAAGTCGTTACCTTTGTAGTGCTGATACTGTAAGATGCATACAAGAATAAAATATTAGTCAGGGGAAAAATAACTGAAAAATCAAAATATTAATTTTGGTTTTCTTTGTTAAGATTTATCTCCATACAGCATGATATGACTTAATTTACTGCTGAACTGTAATACTGTATTTGCTACAACGAAAATCACATATTTTTAAGTACTTTGCCTCAACACGAGGTGAAGTCAAATTAGCTTTCCTTATTTCTTTTATTATTACTGTTGTTGTATAAAATTTTAATATATCCAACAGTGCAACACACTTGATTACAAAGCAAAGGCAGAATGGAAATTACAATAGAGCTACTTCAAATTGGGAACTAAACAAGTCAGGAAACAGGTGTTTTGAAGGGGAGGAGGCTGTTCCAAATATTAGCTTTCTAAGAAGAAATTGTCTGTGTCTGCTACAAAAAAAAAAAAAAGCCAAGACATACATTGAGCGCTATAGGCCTTCTTTCAAAAAAGGCTGGATTTTATTTTCTAAATTACCATACTAAAACCAGCACACAATCATCTAGAATTATCTTGTTTTAAAATCTAAATTTACACCTCTGAAAAAGAAACAAACCTAAGAGACATACCTCTTCTAAAGTAGGGATAATCTTCTTCAGGATTTCTCCAATTGTCTCTGTATCTGCACTTATGCTCAAGATACTGTTAGAGGTCATCATGTCAGAAAACATGGAGAAGGTGAAAAGTAGCAGAAATAAGTTTAGTATTCATAATCATATACAAAATTCTAATAAGACTGATTACACAGAAGAACTTACATTTAATATTCCCCATTTAAAGTAAAGCTGTTCACTGGATTTACAACACATGCATCTTTGTTTATGGCCAATATATATGCATGATGAATTTAAGGTTATGTAGATCTTGCAGAGAGAATGAGAGAGCACAGGAAAGCTTTTGGAAGGGCTCAGACAGATTAAGCAGGCAAGAAATCGACGCAGAACTGCAAGTATGAGTGAATATTCACTTTCCCCACCACCACTAATTTAGTATACCCTTGCCATTACACAGGTAAAACTAGCACATCTTTCTGTAGAAAAAGTGGCGATATGTAAGTGGTCAACATTATATCTGCAGTAAGGTTGAGACACCAGCTAGAAATTAGATTACTAATGGGCTCTGCAAAAAATGGAATACAGATACAAGGGGAAAAAAACCAAAACAAAAAAAACAACCCCACAAACAAAAAAAATGTAACACAAATGAGAAGTGAACTAGAGTTAATATTTCATCAGAAATAATTATGAACAGACAATGCTGGGGGGAGAAAGGTGGGCCACAAAGACCAGAGCAAGAGACTCTTGAAACAGTTTGATTTATAATGCAGTGAATATACAACACTTGAAGCTGTGCTTTTTCCACTGAAATAAAATTAGTGGATTGTTTGGGTGGCCAACTCACGTAAAAGTTCAGTGACAAAAAGACTTCATGGGGAAAATAAGACAGAAAACTTTAAAAAAACAATACATGGTCTATAAGGGGATGCTATTTAATTATATCAAAGGCAGGTAATAAAATACATTTCTCTCTTTCTAATTAGGCAGTGAGGCATAAACTGTTGGGACATACCGCTCGGGGCCACTGCTGTCTGGGACTGAAACACTTGCATTGTACTGCATTGGTCATTGGCGTTCGTGGATGTTGGCATTGGGCATGGGCATTCAATCAGAAGTTGTCAAGTATGGTACCCGTTTGGCAACGAGCACATTTTTGGGCATAGCCAACCAGGGTTTTCACATGGGCGTTCAGGGGCGGATGGGCCAACGTCATGGTGGGCAACGCAGGGGCAAGTCGATCCAGTACATGGGTAACGGAGATATATGGCCAAAAAAACAAGGAGAGGGAAAAGGGGGAAAAGCAATAAATTTTAATTTAATACAAACTATACTTATTACTCTCAGTTAATGAAGCAAGTTTAAGTTGTTCTGAAGACTAACATAATAATGGATTGCTACAGACTGTGGCTTAACAGTATGGATCTTCATGAGTTATCTAAAATACATTTTACTTTTAACATAATGATGGTTCAGTAGCAGGCCATCTCATAAACGTAGGCACAAAAACTGTTGAGATCCATATTACTGAAACCTTGGACAAGTTGGGAAAGTTAGTATTCCAGATCAGTTAAATTATCTGAACTAAGGTGATGTGTTTATTTACTTAAACAAAAAAAAACCAAACCCTAGCTGCCAAAGTTAATGAGTGTATGTATGATTCCTGACCATTTCAGCTTAATCCTCAATTCTGGTTGCTAAAGTTTGTGAACTTAGATGGAACTGATTCTGTGATGATATATTACCAAATATTGTGTTGAACAGTCTTACTTGAAAAAAATTGCCATAATTGTAGCCAAGGCTAAGTACATGAGTGGAAACAAATGGAATTTAAGAAGCATTGCCAAGTTTTATAAATACATAACATTTACGCTGAACATATGTCTAATCACAAGAGTCAACCCATATAAAATATGAATAGGCAAATAAGTCATGACCACTTAAAAATGCTTCCAAGTGGAATGTTCTGTTTTATACCTGTATTTAAGTCATGCAACCTTAACATGAATGTTTTTGTGCTTTATGTTCACACTGTTAAAGTAAAACCAAATGGATCGTTATGTTTTGGGGATTTTTTTAAAAGGAAGTTAAAGAATTCTTTTATCACTGGGTTAAGCCAGCCACCAGCAATAGTTTTCAATAGCACTATAACTGATTCACATATATGGGAAATGTTACAGTTATGAGTTTTAAGCTTTGCCAATATTTCTAATTAAAGATGTTATTTTAAGTGTGTAATTGAGAGGAACCCTGTTTGAAAGCAAACAGGTTTCATATAAACCTCTCTTCCCACATAACTTGAGCTGGGCTTTAATTAAAACACGAATTTAATTAAAGCTATCTCCTCTACCAACTATAAATGGTTTATAATTAGATTATTGTTGTCTAGGTTTGAATTTCTCAATTTCCAGAAATGTAAGCAATCAAGTTTTCAATGCAATGCTCTGAAAGAATTGTTGTAAAGTAATTCAAATTCATGAATACTCACATCTGTACGAAGTGCCTTGATATTTTTGCCACCTTTTCCAATCACTGCTCCAGCATTCTGGAAAATAGTTTTCAGAAGCTATGTTATGCTAATACAGCACACGGACTACATTTTTGAACCGAAGACTAAACAACGTATCTATTTTTGCATTACCTTGTGGGATGCATTTAGGGGTGGGGCTTGTTTTGCTTTTGAAAAGTTCAAATTAAATCAAAACATAAACTGACATGGTTTTACCATGGTGGGGAAAAAAACATCAATACAGCTCTTACCACTGAACTTTGGAAAGACATAAAAATACTCAGCAATACAATTTCAATTTTAAGTTTCTAGGCAATTCTGCCTGTATTGTCATAGAATCATAGCTGGACAAGCATATGAATAAAAAACTGGTTAGATGATTGGTAAGGTACTGGATCTTACTGCACCTGAAGGCTGGTAAGAAGTGGGGTAACAGGTCTATCCTGGTACCAGTCATGTTTAACATAGAATGGTTTTGGTTGGAAAGGACCCTAAAGATCATCTAGTTCCAACCCCCTTGCCATGGGCAGGGATGCCACTCACTAGATCAGGTTGCTCAGGGCCCCAACCCTGTTAGAGTATGACTGAAAAAATATCTTATGGGATTTCATGCATGTTATGTAGATCAAGGATTTTGCCAATTTATTTGATCACTTTTTTTTTAATGTTTGCAAATTTCACTTTCCCACTCCAAACATTTGATAATTACAAATGCTACTTTTGATTGAAGCCTATGTGACTCAGCAGACCACTCAAGTAGGTACGGTCTGAAGAATGTAAAGCCAGTATAAACAATCACTACTCTCCAGTTGCTAAAATCAACAGGAATAAACTCAGCTATTCAACAGGGGAAATTGTAAAACTAATTTCTTACCAGGGTATTTCAAGAACTACATGCAAAATTATTGCTTTTATTATGCAGTTCACATATGATGCTAACAGCACCACAGATATTTTGCAGCACTCCACATAACTTGACTATTCATCAGAAATGCCATGTAGAGCTAAGGTAACATTCCCCTACCCCAACACAAAAGACTGAGTTACTTCAGACAGCACAAACATCTGCAACAACTGGAAACACTAAAGGAGATTCATAAATAGCAATTTTACTGTGACAATCTATACTAGTTAATGAAGCAATTGCAATCCATGAAACATTATTCCCTTATTTCCTCCTGTTGATACATGTAGATTTACTAAATCTAGGAAAATTACCAAAATCTTGAGGAAGTCCTCATCTTGCCTCTCATATTTAATTTACAATCATAAGCTGATCATTCTTTAAACTGCTTGCTTTCTAAAGACGATCCCCTAGAAACAATTACGTCCTACTGAAACATGAGAATTGGTTTATAACTTTTATTTCTTTATTTTTTCAATTAATACATTTTTTTTAAAATCAGAGAAGTCCCATAGATCATTAGACTCATCCTTGAAAAAATTTTTGAAGGTAATACCATTGCAATACACTTCTACTATCTTGCTTACAAATACTCCAAATAAGTTATTTTAAATAAAGCACATGTTCTTTCTAAACATGCATCACAACATATACTGCTACCATAGTCTTAAGCAGTGGTATAAGCAGAAACAGAGTGATACTGAAAAAGCATACTTTGCTTTGAAGCAAAATGCGCAATTCAACCATCTCATCTGTATTCCGAGATCTTTTGAAGGCCTGTTCCTCTTCCATATCTTCTGCAGGACGTTTGCCTGTAGACAGGTCCATAGGGAGGAAAACACAAATATATATTTAATTTATTAAGTCACAATAAAGCTGTATATCAAGCTATGCACTGTATTCCTAGTGAAGCATTCCCTCCTATTAGCCCAGTGCTAACTTTTGACATCTACCCTGAGTATATATAGCACAGAAACATCACTCTACATATCAATTAATTATTGAAGACTCATTCAAATCTATGAACTACAGTTGGAATAAGAATTTTTCAAACTTAGTGAATAAAATTACAACGTTGTTTGCAACAGCGCTGCATCACCTACTTAGCATTTCTTTTACAACTGGGAAAACCTTAAAGTCCATAAGATCAAAAGTAGTTTGTCCAATATTGAAATACTGGTGAAACAGCAGGAAAGTAGTATTTCAAATCACTTCAAAAAACTGGCCTGAGTCAACTCAATACTAATGCTCTAAGTCTTCTTCACTAATTATGTCCCAAAGGTTTTTAATTTAGCTAATATTTAGAGATATTTCATATATATATACACATATGCTTTCAAAGTAATAACTGCAATAAATAAAATGCAGTAATAGATATGTGTGACGGTATTTTTACATGATCACATTTTCCATACAAGTACTGAGCATTTAGCTATCAAATATTTTCAAATCTTTTACTTACAACTTTTAGATACTTAAACCATGTCTAAAATACTCCCACAGAAAAATTACTTGTTCATGATACAAAATCACATAAAACCACACAGGACACTTAAAAATTAAAAGATTAAAGGAAACATAATACAATTAAAGCATTCCAAAATACTTAGAAATACCAAGACTCAAAAAAATTAATCCCCCTAAAATAAAATAGCCCTTTATAAAATTCACCATTTGTCTCTGTGTTGGTAAAGGTCTCTTCCTGTTGTTCAGTCTCCATTACCTCTTATTCTTAGGAGTGAAGATGAAACCTGTTGCAGAACAGAAAAAGAACTAGTACATTATTTTGTGGGGAAAAACGCTAATTGTACATCATACTAATGGGAACAGCAAAAAGAGATGCTTGCTTTTAGAACTTACCAATTTTATATACATTTGCAGAGCAAAACTCAAGTGTTCTGGGTGGGATCAAAACCCTACTGCTTCAGAAGCCTATGAAAACAGCGTAAATCAGGCTCTGTTCACTTACAGATATGATTCTTGCTACAACTGAAAATGGGGCTTTGACCTGAGATTTTGCTGCAAAGCTTTTCTTTATAAATGAGAAAACAAGGCCAAACACATCACTGAGAAATAATAAAGTACAAAAGCTTACAGACACACAATTACACTCTGAATTATTCCCAACTTGCTCATTTTCCAAGCATTTGCTAGTTTTAAGCAATTACATTTACTGATAATGATTTTCAGATATTTAAAGTGAATAATTATCTGGTTCCTACTTTTAGGATGTTATATAATACATACCTTGAATTTCCTTTTTAAGAGACCCTATGTTTCAATCTGCTAATTGCTAGTTCTAAATTTAGACTAAACAATTTAGATTTAAAAGTTATAAAATTAATGCTGGTGATCATAATAAGTTTTCTATCAACTTACTAGCATGCCTTCCATTCAATATAACAGATGAACAAAAAATTACACACAAACCACACTTGAAAAATTCTGTTAAAAAAATGTATAACCTCTGCATACATGCATGAAGAATGTCAAAAGTAACCTTTTGAAACGGGTACCTCTTTCAAGATCTGTTTTTGCTAAGTCCACGTGAGAATACTTGTAAAACAAATTAGAAGTCCAGGTAGAACAATTTTGCACCTTATTATTTTAAAAATTTAATTTGTACAGATAACAGCCAAACAAAGAATGCTATTTTCCCCCCTTGGATTTTATTGCTCAACTTCCATAGCCAAACAAATCTCTCAAACATTTTAAAACAGCAACATTTTTCAATCATCTGTTAATTTGTAAGTTACCCTGTTTTTGCAGGCTAACAGCAAGCATTTGCCGGGTAGCCATGCACTCTTTTACAGTTGCTGTCGAGAGACTGCCTTCCCAGCACATGCCAGTATTTCCAAGCCCCTAATAGAAAAACACCGCCTGAAAAATAGCCAAGTCTCAAAACAGACACTGCTAGAACGCGGGGATGGGGGCAGGAAGAGAAATTTCAACAGGTTCAAATGGCTAACCCTTCCAGACTCTATTCTGTTTACGACCCTCCCAAAAGTTCTAGAGCTGCGGGGGGAAGAAGCGTAATATACTGTTCAGGACAAGATGCTCTCGACTAGTTATAATGCTCTGTTGTGTAAAACAAGTTTGGGGGATTAAATTGGCTCACGAAATGTTTTGAAAACATCGAAAGGATAAAGCAGTCACGGACACGAGTAGAGGGGCTAGGAGATGCCGGCGCATCTCTATCTCACTCCCTCGGGGACAAACGGTCCTTCCCGCCCGGGCGCCTCCCCTTCCGCAGCCCACTCGCCAGCAGTGCTTGGGCTGACGTTCACTTTTAACCCCTTGTACAGCTTCTAAAACCAGCCGAGCGCCCAAAATCCCAGTTCACTCCCTAGGCGGGACGGGGAAAGGTGCCGTCGTATAACCCCCGCAGTCCGAAACCCACCTCCGCGGTGACGAGGACCAGCAGAAATGGCGGCTGCTGTAATGGCGCCTACCCATTGCTAGGCGGAGCCATGAGCCTAAAAACCACCACCACGCGGTCACAAGATTTCCCCCACTCCGCCTGGGGAGACACAAAGGAGGCAGAGCCAACAGAACGCAAAAGCCCCGCCATGAGAACTACGGTCGCCCCTAAAAGCAGGCCCTGCTGCAAAGCGCTCCCAAATCGTTTCAGAACGGCTGCTTCCGCACAGGCCACAGCAGAGAGCGCCCTCACTCTTCTTCCTCTCTACCCACCATAATTCCTCAAAACTCACCACCCCATCCACAGTTACTCAGGGTAGGCGCTAGAATGTGGCAGCGACCACCCCCCCACCTTAGGGCGCACCCGCTAGTGCAATCCGCCTTCACCACATCGCCACTCCGGGAGCTGCAACCGGTTGGGCCGCCGTGCTCACACTAAGGCCGCCGAGGCGCGACGGCTGCTGGCAGAGACACAGATCATCCTTTTCGGCCTTCCCTTAGAATACATATGGCTCCTTGGGCCCGCAGGTTGCGCCAAACCACTCCACAGTATCTAAGGAGGAGTCACTCCCGGCCCCCTCCTTCTCCACGCAGCAGTCCCCGGACCTACCCAATTCCGCAGCCCCGCCAGAGGGGAAGAGCACTGTCCCTGCGAAAGTCCACGAAAATCCTGGAGCCCGGCGGCGACTCAGGCCTCCCGCATTTACGTGTCACACAGTAGGGCCAAGAAGGGCAAGATCAACAGCTTCACTTCCTTCAGCCCGGCTTAACCCATCCCCCCCACCCGCAGCGCAACACCCTCTCTGAACCGCGCTTACCTGCACCCACCACGTACGAGAGAAAAAGGTGAGCAGCTCCCACTACCAACACACAAATCCACCAGCACTGCCAGACAACTGACCCAACCACCTCCTCTTCTCCCCCATGGGGGCCCACTGCGGCCCCGTTGGTTAAGGCAGCTGCCCGTCAGGGCAAGGATGGCCTCTAGTTCGCCCCGCCCTCCGTGTAGACTACAGCGAGACAGGCCTGAGCGTCACGAGGAGAGGAGTACTGTCTATCTTACACCGCCGCAGTGTGTCTGGTTTGTTTGTTTGTTTTACCTGCCTGACAGGAGCCACGAGAGGAGCAACAAGAACAGTAGAGACAATGGAAGGTAGTAAAGGAGAACGTGAGCGACCTCAGGTTTTTTTTTGAAAAAATGGCGTCTGCGAAAACCCCGCCTTCTGCTTGTTCCCTAGCACCAGAGGAGGCGGGGTAGTGTTCTTGCGATGCTTAAAGCCGCGCGGGGCGCTATGCCTCCAATTGGCTGTGAAGTTGCGCGGGTTTTTTGGGGGTTGTTCGCAGAGAGCAGGTGTATTCTCCCTTTCCACCCACAACTCGGGTGATGGGAGGTGGGCTACCCTGCTAATTCTGCCCGCTCGTTCGGCACCGCCCCTTCCTCAGATAAGTTTGTGGGGTGGCTCGGCTGAGGGTAGGGTGTGAGGAAGGGGGCTTGGGCTCTAGTCAACCTGTTTGAAGAGTAGGGACGTATGTGTTCCTTCTTCGATATGACTCTCTGGTAGGGCGGGCTATCTCGTCTCAGCATCCATCGCAGTCCACCGCAGCTCGTCGGTGCCTGCAGGAATGCGGGGTGACAGCTGGCCTCACTGCCCCCAGGGGTCTTGGCACAGGGTAGCAGTGACAAACGGGAGATAGACTGTTTGAGGACTGCAAAACTTACTGAAAATGTCGTGACGTGCTGGGGATTAGACAAATTTATGAGTAAACAAATGGGTTATTTTCCATAAGTAATTGTTCAGTTTTTTCTAAGTTTTGGGGTGAACTTAAAGGCAGGATATTTTTTTCTTAGCTGCAGGTTATAATGTCAGAAGACAAAAACCTTGTGTTTTTTTTACTCTTCTTACAGTAGTTTTTCTCTGGTGTAATTCTGTAGGGAAGTTGAGCTCTTTGGTCATGCCCCTTTAGGGGATAACCAGGTTCCAAGTGCAGTTATACAATTTAAATATGCATAGGTACTTCCAAAGCTGTCAAGAAGCTAGAGCTTATTAACCACTGATGTTCTTGAGACAATGACCACCAAAATTTGGTGCTGTTGCAGCCAAATCCTTGACTGGATCTCTAGATAATATTGATATTTCAGACTGGCCTTCTGTTGTCAGTCCCAAAGCTTTCATTGCATTAAATGCAGCACTACAGGTTGGACACAGAGTGGATGGAGAGTAGCCACGTAGAAAAGGACCTGGGAGTTTGGACTGACAGGAGGCTGAACATGAGCCAGCAGTGTGACCAGGTGGCCAAGAAGGCCAATGGCATCCTGGCCTGTATCAGGAACGCTGTAGCCAGCAGGAGCAGGGAAGTGATTCTTCCCCTGTACTCAGCACTGGTGAGACCACGCCTGGAGTGCTCTGTCCAGTTCTGGGCCCCTCAGTTCAGGAAGGATATTGAGGTGCTGGAACAGGTCCAGAGAAGAGCAACCAGGCTGGTGAAGGGACTGGAGCACAAGTCCTATGAAGAGAGGCTGAGGGAGCTGGGGTTGTTTAACCCAGGGAAGAGAAGGCTCAGGGGAGACCTCATCACTCTCTACAACTACCTGAGAGGAGGTTGTAGCCAGGTGGGGTTGATCTCTTCTCCCAGGCAACTATCAGTTAGACAAGCGGGCATGGTCTTAAGCTGTGCCAGGGAGGTTTAGGTTGGATATTAGGAAGAACTTCTTTACAGAGAGGGTAATCAGGCATTGGAATGGGCTGCCCAGGGAAGTGGTGGATTCTCTGTCCCTAGAGGTTTTTAAGATGAGACTTAGTGCCATGGTCTGGTAACCACGGCGGTAGTGGATCAAGACTGGGACTTGATCTCAGAGGTCCTTTCCAACTCATCTGATTGAGAGTGTAAAAATCACCCCTGTGGTACAAATACTTACAGATCCCAATTTGTTTATACTGTAAAGGAACCTTCTCACTTTTGTTCTTAACAGTGCTAATGAGATGGGATAATAACTTTTTGGGTCAATTTTTAAAGTAGACCGGGTGTGAACAGCAGCACTAATAGGAATAAAATAAACAAAAACACTTGGAGGAGAATAGAAACTTGGCCACGTGTGGCATGTTGAAGTTCCTTTGAACAATGGCTTCTTACCAGATCTAAGATTTTGAATATTCCATTTTACCTGATTGCATTTTATATGCTCCCAAAACAGAGGTTTCTGGTTTGTACGTCATAAAGATTGATTCACTGGTTGATGTTAGCCAAGCAGCATGTTCATTCACAGTTGCAGAAACTCAGAGGAAAAAATACTATAAATGAAGAAGTAATAGCCAACACTTGAGCATCTGTGCTGGTAGAGTAGCTGGCTGGGGTAGAGTTAATTTTCTTCCCAATGGCTGGTATGGGGTTGTGTTTTGGATTTGTGCTTGTAGTGGGTTGACTTTGGCTGGACACCAAGTGCCCACCAAACTACTCTCACTCCCTTTCCCAACTGGACAGGGGAGAGAGAATAAGATGGAAAACGACTCATAGCAACCTATAAGGCAGTTTACTAAAGCAAAAAAAGTGAAAGTTTGTGCACGCACAAGCAAAACAGAAAATAACAAGGTTTATTCTCTACTTCCCATTAGCGAATGATGTCCAGCCACTTCCTGGGAAGCAGAGCTACAGCAACACATAACAGTTTCTCAGCAGGCAACCATTGGAAACAAGGAATGCCCCCCTTCCTGCTCCTTTCTTTAGCTTTTATATCTGTGCTGACATCATATGGTATGGAATATCCCTTTGGTCAGTTTGGGTCAGCTGGCCTACTTGGGTCCCTTCCCAGGACCTTGCCCTCAATTGGGGAAGGAATGTTACGGTACTGATGCTGTGCTCAGCAGTAGCCAAAACACTGGTGTGTTATCAACACCCTTCTAGCTACCAATGCAAAGCACAGCACTGTGAGGGCTCCTATTGGGGGAAATGAAGCATGTCTATCCTTCCCAGACCCCTTTGTTTTCAAGGGTAGTTTCCCAGGGTACACTCTGAACTAGTCTTCTGAAAAGGCTGAAATCTACCCTCCAGAAGTCCAGCATAGAGGTTTTATTGATGGCCCTCCCTGCATCCCTGAGTATTGAAAACTCTATTATTTCATGGTCACTGTGCCCTAGATGGCCTCCAACCACCACATCTCCCACCAGTCAGATTCTTCTGGGTCACTCCATAGAGGGGGTTCACAAGCTGACTGTAACCAGGAATGTGCATCCTCCAGAACCCCAGAAGGCCTAGGAAAGCTTGTATTTCCTTCTTGTTAGCCCATGGAAATATAGTTGCTGTTTTGTTCACCACATCCATGGGTACATGACAGCATCCACCCTACCATTTTATTCCCAAGAACTGGATCTCCCATGCAGGTCCCTTTACCTTACTTTGTTTTATGGCAAAACCAGCTTTTAGAGGAATTTGGATTATTTTGCTCCCTTTCTCAAGAACTTCTTCTGCTGTCTTGCCCCACACAATGATATCATATATATATACATATATATATATATATATCCAGAGATCCAGATGTGTTCTGCACTTCTGTGCCTTGATGGCATCAGTGTGCACTGTGCACTGGTATCCACCAAAGCTTTATACCTCTGTGGATCTAATGTGCCAGGCCATCGAATCCACACAGTCCAGTATGTCTGGTCATACCTTTCCTCCTCCTGGCTGAAGGCAGGGATCCTCTATTCCTGTTCTGAGTATTCACTGTCTGACCTTTGCAATGCCAGATCAGAAGTCCCCTCACCAGGGTCAAAGGAGGCAATTTCTGTCCTATGTCTGGGAGATCACCAATTGCCTTCTTGTTTCTCTGTGGCAACTATACTGACAGCCTTCTTGGGTGACCCCTTCTTACCATCTCTCTTTACTCTCAGTTCGTGTACCTGGGCTTCCAGTTCAGAGGTGGATTCACCATCCCACTTCTTCATGTCTTCCCCCTGGTCACACAGAAAGAACCAGAGTTCACCATGTGTCCTGCGCTTGGGGTTTCTTTTCCCTCTGACCTAGGACAGGAGAGGACTGATCTCTTGGGCTGCCCCTGAGAGCTTAGGTGCCTGTAGGGATGTGGATGTACCCAAAGTTTCTTCTACGTTCCGGAACCAGGAGGACATCACCTCTGCAGCTGGTGTATCCATTTGCGGGTAATACAATGCTACCAAGTTGTTGGAATATGATGCAGGGGTGCTTTGAAACACCTTCCTCCACATGGCCTGTGTGCAAGGGACATCCTCCAGATCTTTAGGGACATTATCACTTCCCAGATTACTATAAACAATTTCCAGCACTGCTAATTCTCTCAAGTACTGGATAGCTTCATCAGCACTGGTCCACTTTCCTGGGGAGGTCAGATCTTCCTTAAATGGATACCTTGTCCTCATGTTTGAGAGGAACTGTCTCCAGAGACTGCAAATTGTTCTTTCTTTTCAAATTCTTCTTTCAATTCCCCAGTGTCTAGGAAGGGAACTCAGTTGTTTGGTTTCATTACCTTCTGGTTGCTCACTTATCAGCCCCATTATCCTGGCATCGAAGCAACCAGGCAAAAATCCACTCACCTGCCTGGCAGCTGGAATCTTTTCACAAATCTTGAAGTTCTGATGAGATCAGGGACCAGGTAACTTCAGTTTCCTGTTTGATTTGTCTCACTCCTTTTGATTTTTTTGTTGAAGGACCAGCTTCTTGATCTGTCCCCTCGCCTCTTGATTCTTCTTCCTTCTACCTTACTATTTTTTTATATGAACCTGTAACTTGCCTTATCCATTTTTTCTTTTTCACAACTGGGGCAATTGCTGTATTTGTTGTAGTTTAAGTCCCTGTCTCAACCATAGTGTCCTCCAATGCATTTTGGGTCCCTGCCTCCACTACAGTCCTCTGAGAGTACTGAATTGTGGCTTGATAGGCACAGGCCAGGCCCCAGTACAGGGACAGATGCTGGTTTTGATAGGGGTAGGCAAGGCACCCTTCCATCAGGTGATGCATCAGTTTGCCAGGGTTGAATACCTGTTCTGGTGTGAAGTCCCAGGTAATTGGAGGTGATAGTCACCTGTGAAGTAAAAAACCACACAGGTACCCCTGAAATGCCAGGCAGTAGAAGGATTGAAAGAAAATTTATTTCCGAAATCGAGAACACTAAACTTACAAGAATAGTACTCATATACTCATAATGGTGCTGCGAAAACACTGGGCCTGAGAAAAACATGCCCCCGTTCTTCTGGTTTTGTCATAGTTGGCCCCTCCGGCCCTCCCCACTGGCTGCGGAGTCCTGTAGCATGTCTGTGAGTGTCATCTCTCTCGTCACATACTAGAGAGAGAGAGTCTGAGAGCCTCTCTGGAACACAGAGGGAGAAAGTATCAGAACTGCCTTTGAGAAACATGTTTCTTTTAGGCAGTCAAGCTTTCCTAAGTGAATAACTCTGTCTCCTCATAGTGAAATCTTCCGCAAGAGTATTCTATCCTCACACCACCCTAGGAACCTGCACAAATCCTTCCACACAGCCTGCCACCCAAGAACTGGGCACCTCAGGTCACATTTCAATATATCCTCACCTGAAGTTTGTTTTCTCTTACACCAGGATAACACCAGATTCCACGAACATCATAGTGTGCTGACAGTATCAATTATTAATAGTATTAAACAACTTACATAAGGATAAGCAACGACCATGGGAGACTTCATTATAAAGCTATTCACATCAATCTCAGGCAGGGAGAGGGAGGTGTATTCCCTCACTGTCCCCAGAAGATAGGTCCCTCAGCATAATAAGGCCATCAGTGTAGGAGAGAAGCATGGAACCATTGTTTATATTAGTATGTTCCCAAACTCAGTAAAATAAAGAGATGAGTAGTGCAACTGACAAACTCCATGTCCCACACAGGAGCTTGCTACTCTACTAATACTATAACATGCAATATATATATAACTGCCTTTGTTTCGCCACACACTGGGCACCAAAAGGACTGCGGTAAGTTAAACTTGGCTGGATGCCAGATGCCCATAAAGCTGCTATATCACTCGCCAACTGGACAGGGGAGAGAGAATAAGATGGAAAATGACTCATGGGTTGAGATAAGACAGTTTACTTAAGCAAAACCAAAAGTTTGCGTGCACACAAGCAAAGAGGAAAATAACAAGGTTTATTCTTTACTCCCATTAGCAAGTGATGTCTGGCCACTTCCCAGGAAGCAGGACTTCAGCACACATAATGGTTTGTTAGCAGGCAAACATTGGAAACAACGAATGCCCCCCCCTCCTCCTCCTTTCCTTACCTTTTATATCTGAGCTGATGTCATATGGTATGGAATATGCCTTTAGTTAGTTTGGGTCAGCTGACCTGGTTGTGTCCCCTTCAAGGATCTTGCCTTCAATGGCAGGGGGGGAAGAATGTTGAGAGACAGTGCTGATGCTGTGCCAGCTCTGCTCAGCAGTAGCCAAAACACTGGTGTGTTCTCAACATCTTTCTAGCTCCCAATGCAGAGCACAGCACTGTGAGGGCTCCTATGGGGAAATGAACTTCACCTCAGCCAGACAAAATACAAGTGTTGATAATTCAGGCATGTTTTTATTATTGCTGGACAGCACTTACACAGAGCCAAGGACTTTTCTGCTCCTCACCCTACCCCACCAGCAAGGAGACTGAGGGTGCACAAGAAGTTGGGAGGGGACGCAACTGGGACAAGTGACTGAAATTGACCCAAGGGATATTCCAGACCATATGATATCATGCTCTGTATATAAAGTGGGGGGAAGAAGGAGGAAGTGGGGGATGTTTGGAGTGATGATGTTTGTTTTCCCAAGCAACCATGCGTGATGGGGCCCTGCTCTCCTGAAGGTCGCTGAACACCTACTACCCATGGGAAGGACTGAATGAATTCCTTGTTCTACTTTATTTGTGTGAGCAGCTTTTGCTTTCCCTATTAAACTGTCTTTATTTCAACCCATGAGTTTTCTCACTTTTAGTCTTCTGATTCTCTCCCCCATACTGCTGAGGGAAAGTGAGTGAGCATCCGTTTGGTGCTTTGTTAAACTATGATAGTGTGGCTCTTTCATGAGTGGCAGCAAATTTGTGCCTTGGATTCTCAGTATTTGTAACACATGAGATTTAGGAGTGTCGGGCACATAACAAAAGCATTAGGTGTCTGAATTTAACTCCTTTAATATCTGTCTGTGGCTCAGAGTTAAAATTATTTATCTTTACAGTAAGGATCAATTGAACTGATCCATTCATTACTCTAGAACATTAGCACTTGAATTTAGACAGAACATCCTTCTGTTTAACTAGCACCAGATGAGTCAGACTCAATTAAAATTTTTTTTGGTCACAAACCACAAATACATTTAAGAATTATTTCAGTGTTAAAAGGTATTTTATATTAGAGCTAATGTTTAGCACAATCAAAATATTTCACAGTAACAATATTCTCACTAGTGATGCCACAACAGCAAAACAAAGGCTCAAGTTTGATTTAAATGTTAAATAGCTTTTTAATGGTCACACCTCACTAAAATACTTATGATGAATATTGTCCACATCTACCTTTATAAATGATGCAGTCATTAATATAAACAATAGAGAATTTAAAAAACATACAAAAGGGCATACTGGATCATTTAGAAAAATACTTATTTGCAATTAAAGTTTTGTTATGAACTACTGTGATCTTTTATATCTGCAGATAATGAAAATAATAATTATTCTGCAAATGTACAGCACTGAAATGAAAAATTAAAGATAATAATTTCATTGTTATTTAGATTGTAGAAAGGTCTGTCTTTTCTTAAAGAGTATAATATGGTTAGTGTAAGTTCTAAAAGTTTGAAAATATCCCTTTTTTAGGTAAGCTGTTGCAATAAGTTTTCACGTACAGAACTTGTACTCAAAGGGAGAAAGCAGTGAGACTAAAAAAAAATCAATAATCATTACAGTATGTATGTAAAAATCTATAGCCATACAGTGAAAAAAATACTACAAAGTTATGTAAACACAAAGGGATAAAATTCTGTTGTGTCAATTACTGCAGTGCAGCACCTTTTAAAACTTTTTTTTATGTTAAAAAAACCCCTCATCATGGTACATACTGTTGCCAATAATGTGGTTCATGTTGGTGAAACCTGCAACTGCTACTCAGAGACTGAGCACTACATAAATTACAGCTTTAGCCTTGGTCTTTCTATTTCATATCTCTGAAAATAGTCAGCCCATGTAATAAACAGCTAACAGGAATTTGTTTCCCAAAAATGAACTCTGCTACCTTTCTTTTCCACAGCAAGTAATCTGAATGTTTGCGATAGGCAAAACAAAACTAGATATTACTCTGGGTAGTACAAAAGAGTAAAATTCAACTCTTAACTAGTGAAAATGTTATTCAATAATCTAAAATTAATTTTATAAATCTGTATTATATAGTATATCAAACAGATACCATCAAGGAGCATGTATGCCCTTTGACATATTACACAATATAGTAATGGTCCAAATCCTCCCAACTAAGACAACTTTAGATTTCTATTGTTTAATTATAATTTTTTTCTGATAATTTTATTCTAAGAAATGCCAAACAATTTGAAATAAAACCCCCTCCTTTGCTATTGGGAAAGCCACATGACAAATTGTTTATGAACAAGGAAACGTTTGCATTACCTATTAAAGATAAGATTCTTTAACATAAATAACATCAGAAATGTCTAACAGACTAGCGTCAACTTCACTTTAGACTGTATCTGTATGAAATTCTTGGTTTTAATCATTCCGTAGTTTCCTTGTGAAGTATTTTCAACTCTTTCTACTAATAACATGACATTATACAACCCCTCTATTCTCAAAGTATGAGACTCACTATAAAAGCTGCTCTTGGCCCTGAGAAATACAGTATTTCATTGTTTGCTACAAAAATGCCCTGCTTCCAGATCTGCAGGGGTGACTTCTTATTTTTCTGCTTCTCCCTACTTTAACAACATCCATCTTAGCATGAGATGTGGCTTTTTGCACAGTGAAGAAAACACTATTAACTGTGAAAACAAAAAGGTGAGAAAATATTTCTGTTTAGAAAGATTACAGTGATGAAACAGCAAAAAGGCCTTTGCCATGGGAACAATTACTAACTAGATTCTGAGGAATTATTAATCAATTTGTTTTAATTTTTTTTGTACATGAGAATATTTTGGAATACTGTTACTATTCCTCATAAATTGAATAAGGTGTTAGAATTCTGCAAACTAGTTTCATAAAAACAGTCTCCTACCATAAATTAAATTCATAAAAGAAAATAAACATAAGAGAAAGATTTACTTATTGAGGAACACCAGTTTTAGATAAACATATTTGAAAACACAGCAGGGTTTAATATGTCCCTAAAAAGTTCAGTTGTTTTAGTTTTTTTTCAGTTTGCAAATCTACTGCTTTTATCACTCTCTGGAAAGGCAAACTGCTTATGAAAGGCTTGTGGTAACATAGTCAAAACAAATGCTTCTGAAAGATTTCAATAGTACTTTTTCAGTTTACAAAATGTGAAAACGTCATTCAATTAGTAAAAAAATAGGCTAATATACAAGTATTTTTTTTAAAAAATAATTTGTGAAGGAATGTAGCAGAATTGCCCAGACTCATACCCATTCACTCCTCAGATATTGGTAGCTATCTCCTCTTGACACAAGCCTCTCTATATTAACCCAGAGAAATGCATACATGAGCAGTTAGCCCAAGCAAAATATTCATTCAGCTTTACCGAAATTTAAACTATCACAAATTACCATTCGGACAGTATTAGAAAGAAATTGAAACATACAAGGAATAAACTATATTTTCTTTTTATATCAAAATGTACTCTTGAAAATGTGTTTGGCACAGTGCTAAATCATATAGTTAATACTAAATACTGTAGGATACAATAAACCCCTGGATTTAACTTGTGTTTACACCCTAAAAGGGATAAAAATAAAAAGATACGAATTATTCATAAATCAGTCTATAAAAATGGTATAAACAATATTTTATGTCTTGTTTTTAAAACCACTGATATAGTAAATTTTACATAGAAGACTGCAAAATAATATAAATGGTTTTAAACAGATCTTTACAATAAGAAATTCAAATGGAAACAGACAAGTAACAAAGAGAAGTAAAAAAATTTATTGCAGTATTCATTCCACCAGATTTGCTGGGGATCCCTTTTTTTGTATTATTTCAGGGTGACCTAATACATCAAAATCTACATTTACAAAAACTCCTCCTGCAGATAAGTCATAGATACTGCATGCGGTTTTTTTCTTTCTTGTTTTTTTTTTTCCTTCAACAGAAAAAAATTATATATCCGTGAGATTCTGCCATTTTACAGCCTATAAAAACAGTACTTCCCTGGAAACTGGCTACGCTAAAGAAAGCCATCCGCTGCTAGGTTAAACGCCAAGAACACTTTATTAAGAACATGAACAGACTAATTTCCAACATTCACTTGTTTATTTTTTTAACAGAAAGTTTTTTTTCAAGATATAAACAAATTTTTAAACTATAATACAGTGGGAGTAAAAATGAACTGAGAAGTTTCTGCTGCACAACAGCGAAGGAAGCTCCCACATTTACCAAACATTTCCTTCTTTTTCTCCTGCATCCCAGGTTCCATTCTTACTCTTCATTTAACTGATTTTTTTTGCCAGAAAGTTGATATTTCAAGTTTTTCTGTTATTTCAATTCCTGTATGTTGCAATATGCTCACTACGTTGTCTCCCACACCTGTAAATTTGGTTGCATGAACAAATTCATTAGCTGGAAGTTCCATCCTTGGCAGCATAGAGCAATCGTAAATTCTGAACAACTTTATTAGTCAACTTATTAGCACTCGTTAGAGCAATTTTTTTGTAAATAATGTCTGACTCTTTAATAGTGTCTACCCAAGGCACCAGTT
>JAWWMA010000093.1:927576-938157 GCA_035041425.1 Mionectes olivaceus | reverse complement strand
AAAAAATCCAATGCGCAGGCTGGAAGGTGGAAAGACCTTCCCCGGATCTTCGCTTGCGAAGACTGGCCATTATTATAACTGGAGGACTGTGACTACAAGAATGATCAACTCCTAGTTGACCCTGAAATTGTGTGGGATCTGTTGCTCCAGCTGGATTCCTACAAATCTATGGGCCCTGATGGGATTCATCCCAGAATCCTCAAAGAGCTGGTTGATGTTATTGCGAAACCTTTCTCTATGATTTCTGAGTGGCCTTGGGAATCCTGAGAGGTCCCAGTTGCCTGGAAGCTGTTGAATGTTGTCCCAATTTTCAAGAAGGGCAAGAAACAGAACCCTGGAAACTACAGGTCTGTCAGTCAGTCTCATTCAGTTCCTGGTAAAGTTATGTAGAAGACTATTGTGGGAGGTATTGAAAAACACCTGAAAGACAACACAGTCATTGGTCACAGCCAGCACGGTTTCATGAGAGGAAAGTCCTGCTTATCAAACCTGATTTCCTTTTATGACAAGGTAGCCCACCTAGTTGATCAAGGGAAGCCTGTTGATGTAATCTTTTTAGATTTCAGGTAAGCTTGCGATACTGTCTCTCACAGTATCCTTCTGGACAAAATATCCAGCACACAGCTGGATAAACATGTCATGTGGTGGGTGAGTAATTGGTCCATGGGTCAAGCACAGAGGATAACAGTGAATGAGGTAACATCAGACTGGCGACCCGTCACTAGTGGGGTTCCACAGGGTTCCATCTTGGGCCTTGTGCTCTTCAACATCTTCATAAATTACTTGGAAGTGGGACTGGAAAGGATACTAAGCAAGTTTGCAGATGACACAAAATTGGGAGGAGTTGTTGACTCCCTTGAAGGCAGGGAGGCTCTGCAGAGAGACCTCGACAAATTAGAGGACTGGGCAATCACCAACCACATGAAGTTCAAGGGAAAGTGCTGGATTCTGCACCTGGGATGAGGCAACCCTGGATATACATACAGACTGGGGAATGAGATGCTGGAAAGTAGCGCCACAGAAAGGAACCTGGGGGTCCTGGTCGATGGTCAGTTGAATATGAGTCAGTAGTGTGCCCTGGCAGCCAGGAAGGTCAACCGTGTCCTGGGGTGCATCATGCACAGCATTGCCAGCTGGTTGAGGGAGGTGATTGTCCTGCTCTGCTCTGCACTGGTGCGGCCTCCCCTTGAATACTGTGTGCAGTTTTGGTCACTGCAATATAAGAAAGATATTAAGCTATTAGAGAGTGTCTGTAACACTCCAGCCCTGGGAGCTGCCAGCTCAAGGGTTTAGCTAGGAGTTCTATTTTCATATATAGATATAGGGTTCTTTAATACCTTGAGATAGTGTCAAGAGAATAAGTCATGGACTTGTTCCCAAGGGATTTCTTTATTAATTTGGGGGAGCAAATAAGGGAACTTGGCCAAAGTTCAAAAAGGACACTGCACAAGCTAGACAAAAATGTTCCACCACAATACTGACTCAGCATATACTACAATCCTTAAGTAAAGATCCAACCAATCCACAACACTTAATTCAAGATCCAATCCCTCCAGCTCCAAGCCACCGTAAGCATCAAGAAAGGAGCAAGGAAAGAACAGCAGAGGGAGTAAGAAGAAAGGAGAAAGAGGGAGAGATAGCTACTACTGGAACCTTGTAGAAGACCAGCTCTCACACGTCCAAGTGGCAGGGTCACAACGCAAGGCAAACACATGCCTATGGTGTTATTTGCTCTGGTCCCTATGGCCAACCCCTCCAGGCAGGACCTCTGATTCACCAGCCACTCTGGAGTTCCAGGCCAGGGTGAGGGGCAGTGTTCTCACCATCCCTGCCAATCTGAGCCTGGCTTAGGGGCTCCAGGAGGTATGGTGTGTTATAGTTTTCCCAGGCTGTCTGTGACTGACAGCTACTCCTGGGCTTCCCCATGTGGGTTCCAGGGGCCTGCCATGAGGGATAAGATGCCACCTCATCTCTGTGAGGTTCAACCTATCCCTTTCCCCTACACACACACACAGACACACTCCCCACAAGGTGGTTCTGACCCCATAACTGATCTGGTGTCTAACAGCGTCCAAAAAAGGGCAACAAAGATGGTGAAGGGACTTGAGGGGAAGCCGTATGAGGAGCAGTTGAGGGCACTTGGTCTGTTCAGCTTGGAGGAGACTGAGGAGAGACCTCATCGAAGTCTACAACTTCCCTGCGAGAGGAAGAGGACGGGTAGACACTGGTCTCTTCTCTGTGGTGACCAGTGACAGAACCTGAGGGAATGGCCTGAAGTGGTGTCAGGGGAGGTTTTGGTTGGATATTATTAAAAGATTCTTCACCCAGAGGGTGGTTGAGTGCTGGTACAGGCTCCCCAGAGACCAGAGAAGTGGTCACAGCACTAAGCCTGACAAAATTCAAGAAGCATTTGGACAATAGTCTCAGGCACATGGTGTGACTCTTAGGGATGATCCTGTGAAGGGTCAGGAGTCAGACTCGATGACCCTTGTGGGTTCCTTCCAACTCAGCATATTCTGTGATTTTGTGAAATAAAGTGGTCTCTCCACTCTCCTGCTCACATAAAAGATCCATTGCCTGAGATGCAAGACTGTCCCCCTGAAACGAGAGCAAGGCCTAAAGAATTAATTGAAATATCTTGCTTGGTTGAGAGAAACCTCTCCATACCTGTTCTGCCTAAATTGCTAAAGAAAAATTTGTTCTGTTCTGTTCCTTGGACCTAATCTTAAGAAGAAGGCTAGAAACATTATACAGTGGGTCTGTAGGCCAAAAATTAAAGCAAAGTAAGCCAAGGTAGACATTTGAATAGGAGAAATAGGTCTGAAGCCAAGGTTTTCTCCAAGCTTCAGTGACCGGGGCAAAAAACAATAGAAAGGTAGAGAGGTCATATCGAGTAAGACTACGGAAGACCCCAACCCCACAGGATGAAGGATCGGATGTACCACCAAGAATGGGGGCCAAGAAAGGGTTCCGCCCAGACTCCTCCCAGACCCCACCTATTATCAATATGTATGATTAGAGGTTGCAGTCATATGAATATGTATGTTAAGATGTTGTAATCATAGAAGTTAGACTGTATAAATTACCCTGTTTTGCACTGATATCTTCAAGCAAGAGCTTTGTGGTGCGAACCATGCTTGCTCCTGATGTTGACAAATAAATACCTTTGCTACTCAAAAGACCCAAAGGCTTCTGAGCAGTTTCTTTACCGGATTTCTCGGCTTCACCCCCCCACTACGTCACCCAGACAATAAACTAGGGTTCTTAATATTCACACACGTGAACACCAAATCAGAATGAAATTCCTCACAACCCAAAAGAGCATACTTCATGCACAGCAGTTCCATGAAAGACCGCAATATATTCATTCATACGCAAGCCATAGCTTGATGGAGGGCAGACACACCTACTCATCCAAGAAAGGTGGTGCTGGAAAGGAGACTGCATTCTGAAGGATGCTTTAGCAACCACTATAAACAACCACTAAAACCATCTGAAAGGGAAACAGGAGTACAGAATTAGTGCCCCAAAATAAATAGGAGGCATTCTCTCCTTTCTACCTTTCTGAAGCATCTAAAACCACTTGTGATGTGAAGAGTCCTTCATGCCTCAGTCCATAAAGAATTTAGGAGAATCAAGGATTAACATCTGTACTCATAAGTTAAGTCTTGTCCAGAAACATTCCCATGCCCTGGAGCATGATCATTTATGTTAGAAAGCAACCAGGACATTTCCCAGCACTGGGCCATGCCAGTTACTGTTTTCCCACACAATTCCCAGGTTTGTGAGTGGTGCATCATCAGAAACCCTTCAAAGATATTTACATATGAAGTACCAGAAACTCTGTACAGAAGTTGCTAAATATTGTCACAATTCACACATAACTGCAGTTCCACTTTCTTCTTCAAAGTCTCGCAAAGCAGATCAACTGTAAAGGAGCTAAAAGGCACTGAGTTCAGTCCATAACCTGCCCTTTACTGAAGTAGTAGCACTAGAAAGATGGCAAATAAAACCTGAAATACAAATGGCATCATGCTAGTCAAAGCCCACATTATACAGAAATCATTATAGGATGGTCTTGGACATTTACTTGCTTATTTGTGAAATATTACACTGAGTCTCTAACATTTTTACTGAATCTTTCGTATATTTTAAAATCTACAACCACTAACAACTTGACCAAGTCCATGTTCAAGGCAATCTTCTCCATTTGTCTTTTTCCTGCATCTTATAATCACAAGCCTTTCTTCCACTGTATCTAATTTGTCTACCCCTACATTTTCTGAGGGATTTGTAGTGCTGGAGCTGTGACTGAAATGAAAAATAATTTCAGTAAACCGTGACAATACCCCATTTATCCCTTTTAAAGTGGGAGATGAGAATGAAAGTTAGTTTTTAAATTCTAGAATTCTTATGTAAAGTCTTCCCTATAGATGTGACTCTGACATTTGTTTTCACTCACATTTTCACTGAAAGACTAAACAAGAAAAATACAACAGAAATATGATCAGGTTTTTACTTGAACTAGAGAAGTTACTTAGTACAGGGGCACAAACACCTTTATACCAGCCTAACATTTCCAGGACTTTCTACTTTGACATATTTTGTCAGGGGGGCAGAAAAGAGTTGCAGAATTTGCTTCAATAGCTACACCAAGCTATCCAAACTAGAGTTAGAATGGTAAGAAATGACCACTAGATTTACAGAATCACATTTTCTCATAAAAAATGGGCAAATGCCAATGCATTAACATTGCTCATGGTTGCTTCTGTAAAATTTGCCTGAGAAAACAGGTTGAAATCTTCAGATTGAAGATCTATATCTTGCATACTAACTGATTTTTGCTTGGTTGGTTAAGGTTTTTTTATGGGTTTTGTTTGTTTTTTAAATCTTGCTATATAAGATCTTAGATCAAAGACTTCACACAGCAACATGTGGAGCAAGAAACCAAGGCAGGAACACCACTATATTGACTTCGGCTCTGGTTCATCACTGATGTAGCTCCTGTGAAGACACTGTCCATTACGCTCTACTGATACTAACTGTGACAGAAGGATCAATGAATTGATGAATGAAAGAACAGAATCCTTCCTTTCATACCAGTTATCTTCTTCCTGAGGCACCTAAGGTTCAAGAACAGCTCAGAGGGAGACATACCAAACCTCTGGAACTAGTTCAGAGAGGGTCTCAAAGACAACAGTAATCGTGTCTAGGCTTCGCGAACGAAGATTTGAAAAGGACTCTACCCACACTTGCTACAAGCTAAAAAGACCAATGAGAAATAGACAAGTCCAGTTGCAAAAGGCACAGTGGAAAGTCTCCTTAGGTGGTATCAGCAAGACATGGTTCTTTCTGCGTTACCTTTTCTCCTCAAGAATGATCCTGCACGTGTTCTCAAAAGAAGCAGCAGCGTTATAAATAGTGTGTCTCCATATGTCCTGACTGGAGGTCAGAGTAGACCAACGGTGATGATCCGTATGGTCAAGTCTGAGAGATTGTTTCAGGAAGTCCTGGTATCTCCTCTTCGGGGTCCTCTCTTGCGGCAGCCAGTGGCAAGTTCACCATAGAGGACAATCTTAGGGAGGCAGTAGTCCTTGATCCTGGAGATGTGCCCTGCCCAACGCAGCTGTGTTCCCAGCAGTATGGCCTCAATACTCGTGACTGCTGCATGTTCAAGGACAGATGTATCCGTCACATAATCCGTCCAGTGGATGTTTAGGATTGTACGGAGGCAATGCTGGTGGAAGCGTTCTAAGAGATGCAGGTGGTGGTGGTAAATGACCCATGATTCAGACCCATATAAAAAATAGAGAGTATAATGGTTCTGTAAACACTAATCTTTGTACTTTTCTTCAGGTGTTTATTGCACCAAACTCTTTTATGGAGTTTTCCAAAAGCTCTATATGCCTTTGCTAACCTGTTGTCTATCTCTTTGTCAGTCTTACCGTCTGTAACAGGGAAAGGTTCGGAGGATGCCGAAATGGAAAACTAAGACACCGTTGAAAGCTCAAAAAACCCAATATTTATTTCCAAGAAGTGGCCAACAAAACGAGAAACCAAGAGACAGGAAAGGAGAGGAGGGAAAATAAGCCCTCAGTAAACCCCCCACTCATGCAGGTGTGTTCTGTGAGGTTGTCTTACTGACCCCAGAATGACTAGAATTCCCCATAGCAGAGGTTGCATCCTCGGAGTGTTGGCAGGCTCACAAAATAGCGGGCGTCCCCGCAAAAGGCAACGTTGTCCTTCATGTGAAGCTGAGCACCCCGAGCACAAGCCACCTGCATTTTATCCAGTTTGCCGGTGACGTCTACCTGGGTCGATGTGGCCAACACCGCCCAGCCAGAGGCCTTCAGTCCCTCCCCCCATTATGTAAGGGGTACCCCTTCAGCGCACGCATGAGTACTTTGGAATTCCCCTATCACATGCATTGTTTAACTCAAGGAGTCTTATCTATTTGGGTCTGGGGGTTTACTTCATCACCCTCCTCTTCACTTTCTTGTAAGAGTTAACGAGTCTATTAGCTCCCTAGAAGAAGAAGTTGATTTTGAGAAACTTTTCTGTGTATCCTTAGTGATAAGTAAGTTATGTACACAGCCTAATTAGAGAACAAGGACAGAGTGTAAGTCCGGAAGTTCGGGGGTATGAGAATCATAGCTTAGCCTTGAACATCTCCAGGTGTTTCATGACTTCTGCCATGTGAAGGAGTATTGTAATGATGGTTGGTCAGTGAAGCTTGTTTGTTGCTGAGAAAGGATTATAAGAAAAAGTCGAGGAGAATAATAAAAGTAAAAACTTCTTATGTTGCCCTGAATAAGCCTTCAGATGTTTTTATTCACCGTCACCCCACGTAACGGCAACTCATGGCAACTATATCTGGTGCCCCATGTGAGGAAAGAAGCTCGGCTGTAAAAGAAGACACGGGTTCAGACAGCGCATATTCGTAGCGAAAAAGACTGCTACCGAAGAAGAAGAAAGAAGGTCTACTGGCTGGTGGAACTGCGGACACAACACCAGGGGCCCGAGAGAGGCAGTGAGTGGTTGGCGGAACTGTGGACACAGCATCAGGCACCTGAGAGAGGCGGTGAGTGCAAGCTTGTGAAAATAATCAGCAGACGGTATGGTGGCCCTCGACGTGATCACCAATGAGGTATCAAAACCGTAAGATGACATGATTCCTAACAAAGGATCAGGACCATAAGCCGACGTGATCTCTAGCCAGGGATTGGAACTGACAACGTGATCCCCATCGAGGGATCAAAACTGAAGGGCCACGAGATCCCCACTGAGGGATCGGGTGTGATCTCCACCAAGGGATTGGTGTGATCCCCACTGAGGGATCGGAACCGGTGTGATTCCTGGAGAGGAATCATGATTCCCAGCGAGGACTCAAAACCGCAGAACAAGGTGCGGGAATGATGGTGCTTGGCGCAGCAGAGAGCAGCTGGAGGAGTTGCCTTAGTCCGGACCAGTAGTTTGAGACTTGTGATAAACAGGTGAGCTGCCGAGAACTTTACGGGACTATATAAGGCATTCATTAACTAAAGAAAGAAGTTAATTAAATTAACTAAAGAAGAAAGCCTTATTTCGACAATGAAGTGAGAAAATAAATGAAAATCGTTTAAAGCATTTGTTGTGGTGGTGCTGCGAACAAAGACATGAAGCTACTTTTTCTACTGTTTTTAATATCTGTGTGGGAGAAAGTTGAGCAGGTTTTCTGGGACTCTGTCTCCAAGGGAGGGGTTGGCACAGAGGAGCTACCGACTACCTGGCATCTGGTGTTAACTACTTTAGAAAAAAAAAAAAAAAGGGCAGAGAAGTAGGGAAATTAATAGAAGACAAGGACTCTGAGGAGCAAAGTGCATTAGTGCAAGCTGTGGGAGTTTTGTACTGTTCTGACATTTCAACACAGAGCGCTCCTCTTGAATCTCTCCCTGCTGTGTTTCCCGTAAAAAGCGTAGCTCCCCTTCCCCCTGTGTTGTCCCTGCCGCAAGACTGCCTTGTCTCCCGCTGTTTCGCCACCAAAAGAAAAACAACTTATCTGTCTGTGGTGGATCCCCCCTAAGAGAAGTTACCTTTCTGCAGTAAATCCCCCTAAGAAACATTACAAGACTCCACAACAGCAACTTACTAGAATGCAAAAGTCAAAAGATCCACCCCCCTCCTGGCTCTAGCTTGGAAACCGACTCTGGGAGGGATGAAGAAGATGAGTGGGATAATACTGCTTTCTGACATTATCCACCTTTACCCTCCTCTGACTCAGACAATGAGGAGTTAATGTAAGCAATACAAACTGTTGTACAAGGTAGACCTCACTGTCACACTCCTGAGAAAAAGAAACAGAAGAGTCGTAAATCTGGTTCTTAAATTTTGCTACTATCTGATGTGTCAGTTATGCCTCGTAACCCGAGAACCTTTTGGTAGGCGGTGAGGAGAGAAACAGTTAAGACAAATGTGCTGGTGGATTTGGATCAATAAGACCTTCACAAGTCTTCTGGTCACAGACTGTGCCCCATAAACATCCACAAATGATTTATAATAGACCGTTGTGAGTTCCTGCTTGGTGTGTGCATCCTGTTCTGTCTTGAGGAGACCAACACTGACAACTCCTTCACAAAGCAACTCAGATACCCAGCATAAACCCGGATTGCCGCCCGCCTATCTTCAGTCACTTCTCCATCTCAGACGATGGGGGGGACAGGAGACTGACCGGGGTTGAAGAGTACCCGACCCTACAAAAACCTACCCACTAATCCCTAACTCCATGGAGACCCTGCAAATCGCATGATAACAAACATAGCCCTGAAAGTGTTTATGTTATCTTTTGAACTATAAGATTGTTAATGAAAAAATTATATGGTTTTGAATTTTAAATTGATCATGAGACAAAAATATGTTTATGTTTTACAGGTTGTAGTCTCATCAAAACAGTGATTCAAGAGTTGAAGAGACACAGAGTTAAATATTGCTAATCTAAGGGTGAAAAACAAGGGTGCCGGTTACTCACTTCATAATCATAAAACATGATAAAAATTCGAAAGTTTGTTTGTGTGAGAGTGTGGTGATGGCCATCAAGCATCACTAAATCTATGAAAGCATACATATGTGTGAATGTATGATTACTGATCCATCTACAAACAAATTGCTACTTTGCAAAAACAAACCAGCAAGATCAGACATGAAATTAGATTTTTTAGTTTAGAAAGATGGCTGTCTAGTTGAGGAATTTCAAGATGGTTGCTATCTTTACTCAAAACGGTGATCTTGATTTTAATGATGATTGTAGTTGTGCTTGTAATGTTGCCGTGTTTGGTGTCGTGCTTGCAAAGGGCCCTGCAAGGATGACCCAGGCAATTTTCCTAGCACATATACAGAGAGGGGGGAGATGTAAGGGTTAACAATGAGTTTGTTAGCTCCCTAGAAGAAGAAGCTGATTTTGAGAAACTTTCCTTTGGAGCATCATGCTGAAGAAGACTGTGAATAAAGTTGGTGCAAGAACACAACCTTGTTTCACACCACTGGTTATCGGAAAGGGTTCAGAAAGTGCATTGCCATATCTGACTTGGTCGCGCTGATCCTCATGAAGCAAAACGATCATTTTGATGAACTTGGGGGGACATCCTAAACGTTCCAAAATCTACCACAGACCTTTTCTACTCACAGTATCAAAAGCTTTGGTGAAATCAACAAAAGTTACATAGACTCCTTTGTTCTGTTCCCTACACTTTTCTTGCAGTTGTCTGAGAACAAATACCATGTCTGTGGTGCTCCTATTGGCTCTGAAACCACACTGGTTTTCAGGTAGAAGTTATTCTGCGATAGCAGGTATTAATCTGTTCAAAAGTATTCTTGCAAGGATTTTACCAGCAATGGAGAGCAAGGTAATACCTTGGTAATTTGAACAGTCTGATTTATCTCCTTTCTTCTTATACAGGGTGATGATGACTGCATCACAAAGATCTGATGGTAATTTGCCTAGTTCCCAACAATGCACCACAAACTCCTGAAATTTAGCATGGAGTGCTTGGCCTCCATGCTTCCAGAGTTCAGGTGGAATTCCATCAACCCCGGTTGTCTTGCTGGTTTTGATCTGCTGTATGGCTTCAACAGTTTCTTCCATAGTGGGGTCAATATCCAATTCAGTTTTCACCGGCTGTTGCGAAATGTGTTGAATTGTTGAGTCTTGAACTACACGGCTGGTACTGAAAAGAGTCTGAAAATGTTCAGACCACTGATTCAGAATGGAAATTTTATCTGTGAGAAGCATCTGACCATCTGCACTGAGTAAAGGGCTTTGAACCTGGTGTGTAGGTCCGTACACTACTTTCAAAGCCACGTAGAATCCTCTGTAATCACCCAAATTGAATCTTTTCTGATAGACTGATGTACCCCTTGTTCTGGATGTCTCAAAGATTCTGTTGGAGCATGCAAGACAAAAGGTTGCTTTTCTTACATGACAAGATGGCTGAGCAAGGTGTGCTTGGTGAGCAGTTCTCTTCTTTATTGTTGCCCCAAAAGGCCAGTAAGAACTGCTTAGAGACGATTTTGAGTCCTTAAACAGCAAGGTATTTATTCACGACGTCG
>JAWWMA010000093.1:888852-898920 GCA_035041425.1 Mionectes olivaceus | reverse complement strand
AGAGGGGGAGAAAAAGGGGGGTGGGAGAGAGGGGGAGAAAAAGGGGGGGGGAGAGAGGGGGAGAAAAAGGGGGAGAGAGAGAGAGAAAAAGGGGATCCATTTCCATGGTCTTCACCACAGGATCACAGGGGATAATGGCTTTGAGTCCCCCCGTTTCCTGTGGGGTCCCTTCCCACAGGAATAGTCCTTGATAGGACTCTCCTCCGTGCATCTATCCCTATGGTAACAGGTCTTCCATTCTCTGCTGTCCCTTGAGGTCACAAACTCAGGCCTGCTGCCTCTCCCTCACATGGCTCACCAATTCCATCCGCACAACAACCTTCTCTTCTGTTTTTTTAAATATGTAATTGGCAAAGGCATTACCAAAGCTTTTGACCGGCTTTACTCCCAAAATTCACCTGGGCAAAACTATTTTCAGCCCCCCAGGGAGGAGGAACCTTTGCAAACCCAGAACATGTCTGCATAAACGTTCTCTCAACTTATAGCAATTGTGTGGGGGGTGAGAGAAAATTAGCCCAGAGCAAACCCACGACACCTTGTTAAGGTTTGGGGCTTGACATGTTTCAATGATCTCAGAACTAGGAGAGGTTAACAAAGCTTGGGAAGAAGTATGTACCACTGACAACGCACACAAAGAATGCAGCATTTACAAGCCACAAGGACATTTGGCAGAACTCCCAAGACAAGGAAGAAACTAATAAAGCCAACTCAGCAACTGTGCTGAATCAGCTCCAACTGGGTAAAGCCAATTCCGGCAGGGGGAGATCACGACCACCACCTCAAGAAACCCACAGACTCAAAAGAAAAGAAAGACTGAGCATGTGGATTAATTAGCATGAGAAGCGAGAGAACAAATAACCAATAAAACATAGAATACTAATTAATAAGAACTATGTAACTTGTAGCCAATGAACATTAATGCCTTTGTTTGCTAAAATGTATTAATAGCAACACGTTTTGATCATTGGTGTGCTTGATTTGTGGAATACCACCGAGCACCTAGGCTTGTGCAACTCTGAAATAATCAATGTCTCTCTCAAGTGTATAATTATTGGCTTGTTGCACACCAGGTAACAAATCCTATTTTTGTGGACAACACTACCACTGCAAGCTTTGCTGAAGAACTGTTTGTACTCATCTCACCTGCAAGCTTCATGATTCTGTACATTTGAATCACATCCCTCCCTCAAATAGAGGGCTATCATCAGCCTTTTTCACAAAGTATCTGAACACAGCTCATACAGTTTGGAATGCTCCTCTGGAAAGATGTCAAGCCTGAAAGCTTTATGACTTAAATTACAAGTACTTGAAGACATTGCCTAAGGATCGATCAAAAGATCACAGAAAACCATAGACTGATACAATTTATCTTCTCACTTATTTTTGGTCGTATTATCCTAAAGCTCTTAACATTATAATTTAAATAAAAAGGATAAAGACAGAAATCTACACCTCATGAGCAATTTGGACATATAAGGCAGCGTGCACATGTTTACTGCTGAACATCTGGCAGGAGCTCAAAAATGAGGAGCCCTACACCTGTGTTGGGTTCTAACTGTATCCACTCAGTCTCAGACACCATGTTTATAGTAATGGGCTTAGGAGTCACTGTTGCAGCTCATTTTTGACCAGCAAATCCCATTTCAATTAATCAACTGTAACTTCTGCCTTCAAATTGATACAGTAATGTAAGTTTTGATCTTTGTTCTTAAAGAATCATCCTCTCATACACTGTTACTGTTGACACTAGCCTCTTGCTAAAAACATTCCTCTAGTCTTTTGCCTTGTACATTTTCTTCATCCACAAAGAAATATAAAATGCTTTTCCCCCAAATGCACCCAGAAATCAATCTTTGCCAACACTGCATAAACATTTCCACATTGCTAAAATAGCTGCAATTTAAATACATGCTAAATATGTAATATCCCCTCTTCCTTGCAATATGGTTTTTGATTTCCTTGTAGTCTACAGCCAACCATCTCAAAAAACCCGAGTACTCATTTACAGCCTTTGCTTTTAAGGACTTTAATTGTGCTTCACAATCACTTATTCTTTTCACTGTCTCTTCTTTTCCTCACTCTCTTCTACTGAGGCCCAACACCACAGCCCAAATCTGATTTTTTTCTTCCTGTGTACTATTTTCAATTTCCACTACAACACATCAATATACAGGGACATAGCAGAAAGCTTCCACTATGTTATTTATCCTTTTCCACATTCTCTGGATTGTGCTTTAAAACTGAAGCTTTGAATACTCAAGATGTACTCACTGTTGCCCAGAGAGATACAAGGGTTTCTTTAGATTGCTGGAACACAGGGAGTACATGCTGTTATTCCCAACAGATTAACACTAGAAAAGTTACAAACTGGTTATATTTATTTTATCTCTGTCCGCATAGCATAGCTCTGCTTCCTGATGCACACGTTTCTATAGTTGGTCAGTGTCGTAGTTGGCAGCTTCTAAAGTCAGTTAGTCATGTCTGTATTATTCCATTCTACTGTGGTTCTCTGGGGCAAGTATTAAATATTGAGCCCATTATCCCAGCAATAACTAAGCATAAAATACAAAGTAAACCTTAAGGGCAGTATGCTAGTAGACTAAGATCTTCAAGAGCAATTTTTCTTTCCTGAGTATCTGGAACATACTATAAATACACTGGTGCTACCAAAAATATCAAATGCTTTTTGGCTAATTTATTCTAAAACCTTATGCAGCATATTTCATATCAGTCTGCTTATTCATCTCAAACTTGAAAATAAAGAAATGTGATCTCTCCTAGTTTTACTAGAAGTATTCTGGCTTAGAGGAATTTAATTTGCAAGAGTTGTTCTGGAATAAAGAGGACAGAAGGTAGGCTCCTGAGGAAAGAAGACAGAGGAAAATAATATGTGGTATTTGAGAGTCTACAACCTCATTTCCTCCTGATTTTAGTCCCCCTTTTTTTTTTTTTTTTAAAGGCAATTTTTTTCATTACTCCTGGAACTTGGACAAGATTCTTTATCAATTTCACCAACTTCACAATGTTTCAAATCTTTCAGAAGATGAGAGAATATCCACCCTTTCCCTTCACATATGCCCCTGTAATATTACTGACTTCAAAATAAGTGACATTAATTGAAGCATAGTCTATTTAAGGCACCATCAAGACCTTATGTTAGATTAAACAATACTGTGAGTTGAAGTTTTAAAAGGCATAGCTTATGCAGTACTGCATGTCTTCTATATTGTCAAAGTCATTAAGAGTTAGAAAAGCAATAAAACAAACATTCAATCTTGCATTGAACAGAAGAAAAACAAAATTAATTTATTGTCTGCTTCTGGATTCTTCAGGCTGTGTTATTCCATACAAGGAGACAATTTATTCTCAGTGGAATCTGAGAAAGTTCTCCTCCATGTTAGTGATCTCAACTTGCAGTAAATCCGAATTCTGTATGAACTTCAAACTAAAATCAAAGCCTGTTTTTTCCCTTTCAGATAGAACATACTCAAATTACTCGGTGGAAGAGATGAAAAAACATTTCACGTCTATTGTACCCACAATCCTGCCAAAAACTGCCTTTTGTAATTCCATAAGGGCTAATTCTTTCTCTACAAATGAATATTAGACACCTGGTTTTGTCATACTGGAGAAGCTCAAACCTACTGTCACATACATACTTTGAAAAACAATAGAGACTTGACATACACAATTTTTAAATATACAATGCTCTAATATTGCAATTCATCTTGAAACTATGCATAACTATTACCTTTATATAGCTCACTGAAAACAGAATTATCCATCTACTTTGAAAGTAGACTTTTCTCCCCTCTCTTGCTCACTTCATGAAGTTTGATTATGAATCAAATTAGAAAACTCATTTCTCATACACAGAACTAAAATAAGCACAATAATGATGTTATTAAAGCTTCAGAAGCTGGGTTTTTCTTTAATTACTAAGGACTCCTTAAAACCAAAAGGCCACAAAAGCACCAAAGAAGCACTCCAAACCACAACAGTTTAAACCTTCTCATCTCATTAATTTTGACTAAAATTTTCCACATGTAACAGACAAGCGTCAGCTTCATTATTTTAGAAACTACATACTCCTGGGCTAAATTTCACAGGAATATTCACAGAACTGATTATCAGTTACCTAGGTAACTGTTTCAGTTTTTAATCTGTATATCTTAGCAGCACCTCCACTTCACTAAACCCCAAACAATTAGTTAATGCAAGATCACTTTCAATACAGATCTAACAAAATCTTTCCTCAAATAATCCCCCTTGATAAACAGAGCTCACTTTGCATAAGCTAGTATTGCTCCGGTGTAATTAAATCTAGCTTGAGTCCCAGACTAAACTGATAGGAGACCCAGGAACTGCTCTCTCAGTCTCCTCTTGGTCTTACTTGACACTTGTGGCTCACACTAACATTATGGCTGTTACTCATCATAATAAAAAGTCATCTGGAATGAAGCTTTACTGTTTGCACCACAGTTTCTCTACTGAAAGCAGAGAGAAATGTTTAGGAAGGTTTTCGGTAGTAGCCAATTTCTTCTAACCTAGAGCATATTCAACACATGGCTGCCTGTACTCTCCATTCTATTATAAAAAATCTAATCCCATCACATGATCTGCAACAATTCAGTTTAACAAATCAACAATTACAAAATTTTGGCAAAGTAAGCTTAGGTATTGTTTGCCTCTCAGCACAGTTCACAACCAGTTTATGACTTCATGATAAAAGTCATTAAATCCAATCTGAAAAGCAGAATTTACAGCTCACTTAGCAAGTCAGGTCCATAAATGGTTGCTTTCAATTACAGGGCATTTATATGTGCAGTCATTAAGACAGTGTTGAATACATTTGAAAGCTCTAGAATAATTTTTATAATAATTAAAACATTATGCACTCTTCTTTATGCAAAGAAAACCTAGAAATTCGTTTCAATCTCAAGCAGAGATCAGTCATTGTTATCCAGAACCTACTACAAAGCCTGTTCTGCCAGTACATTTGTGGGAAAGGGATTAGAGACATGGAAACGAGTTTGTTTTTTAAAGTTGAGCTAAGTAGCAGCAGAGATTTTTTCTGAGCTCACATAAACTCAATTATATCAACTGGTGCTCAACACTTCTGACAGATCAAGTAGAACAGGAAAATGGAGGAGGACCCAGGAGGGCCTTTCATTTGGAGATTCACTGCGTAATTCAAACTTATTTGATTTTGTTCATGAATCTAGCTTCTGGGTGGAAGAAAAGATCAGTTAGGAGACCAGTGTTTTTAACCTCATTTTTTCAATTGTGGTGTTTTTATCCTCAAACAGAACCACAGGAAAGTTGACAAAGTCTGACCTACACAACTGCAAAACAACAAGCAACTACCAGGTTATTCTAGTAAACATCCCAATATGCTCTTAAATACGTGTTTAGACTCAACTTTGAGTTAAGTTTAAACCACCTTAAATGAGACCCTCCCCTTTCTCTTTTTAAAGGTATTTGTAACTAATGCTACCTTTCATCGTAATAGTGCTAAACAAACTGGGGGGACTTCACAAACCTCCCCTTTACTTATATTCTTATTCTCCTCTAGTTCACTAGAGTTTGTAAACATTAAAGTTTTAAAGCTATGCCTCAGAAAAAATGCACAAATAATCTACTCACACACCATGCAAGCTCCAACACTGCGATAAAGCATAGGAAAGTCTACACAGCAACCTTGTTCTTCTAAGAGAAGGCTTTCGCTTAAGCAAGAGGGGGTTTTGTTGGTTTGGGGTTTTTTTCCAGTTTGGAGAACAGAGCAAAGACTAATCAGTCTCTCACTAGAGTTCAGACCCCACAGAATTAACGTCATGAATCAGTCTGAAAGTAGAGCTCTCCAGGCTAAGAGAGGAACACTTAAACCTGCTGGTATGTGTGGTCTCCCAATAAGCTATTACTATAAACTACATATGGAATCCAAGTAGTTTATAACCATGAACAGTGATAACATGAGCCCTACACAAAATATACACATTGCAGCATTCACTAGCACCATTTTCAGAAACACTTGATGGTAAACCCAGTAAGCAAAAACTTTTCTTAATGCTATCCACTTGTTAAGTAAAGGATTTGAAAAGAGCAGAACACACCGGTTGGGGTTTTTTTTTTAGTCAGAAAACTGACGAACAACCAGAGACGAGACTAGGCTGCAGTCTGAATCCCAGCTGTTCAATTCAACAGCTCTCCAGGAGCTCTTTGCTCACCCACTTTTTACCCTTCTTTTATTTCCCCAGAATGAAGACTAAAAGACTTCATGCTTTTTCTCTTCCCCTCCCCACAAAAAAATTACAAATAGGTACTCTACAACTCTGCAGTAACACCAACTGTTTGCATTTATCACAACACAACTTCTCCCATGTACTTATCTAGGTAGATGACACACTTAACAGATGTTTGTTTACATCTTACAATGCATACATAGCCACAGCATTAAAACCAATGCCATGAAGAAAACCACTAATCAAGTTGCGTGTACATGTCTCTAATGTAGGCTGTGTATATTTCACAACCATGGTTCTGGAACAGACAAAAGAGCACTGGCTGAAGTGAAGCCTTGCAATCCTAAACACTTCTTTGCAACTTGCTAACTTTCTCTACCACATCAGCACGAAGTCTTGAACATCTAACCTCCGTAAAAAAACCAAAACACAAAAAAACCCCAAAAAATAGGCAAGAAGGAAGACAAGAAAGAAGAGCAAAATCCCCACCACCACCACCACCCACACACGCTAGGGGCACAGGCCAACCCTTTCAACACCCCGCGTCAAGGGCTATTCCAGCGTGTAAAGGGGTGGAGGGGGTGACAGCGACCCACCCCCCCACCCCTATTTCCCCTAACGCAGACCCTACGAGCGGCCACTAGGAGCCGCTTCTCCCACTCTCCGTGGCCGTTTCCTCCCGCCAGGAGAGGCAGACTCCCAATCCCCGGGCCACCGCCCCCGGGGCCCACCGCGCCCGTTTGCCGCCCTCAGCGCCAGCAACGGCTCCCCACAACAAAGGGGGAGAAGGTGCGCGAGGAAGAGGGCTCAGGGAGGCGCACCCGTTCCCCACGGGGACCGAACCGGACGGCACCCCTCCCCGCGACGCAACCAAGCCACTCACCAAAAACAACCTCTTCCTCAGAAAGCAGCCTAGCCGCCCTGCTCCCTCGCCACTACTTTCCCCTACCTACCCGCCCGCCCTCCTCACACCCATTGGCTGCCGCCCTGCCCCGCCCCTAGAGGTGGGCGGGGAGACGCCACATTGGCTTGGTCATCTGTCAATTGACAAACAGCGAGCGAGAACTGGGCAACGTCTGCCGAGGCCCGGCCCGAGCACCCGATTGGCGGATTGAGCCGCCAATCGAGTGCACGCAGAGGAAAAAATAAGGAAAGAGAAATAAAAAAAAAAATATGCGAGACGAAGAGAGACGGAGCTAGCTTGGCGGGGCGATATGCCCCGCGCGGCGGGGTCGGGACGGCGCGGAGCTTCATAGTTACTCTTTTTTCCACGCGCCCGCTAGGTGTGGTTGATCAAGAAAGGACAGTGGCAGCGGAGGGTTGAGTTGCTGCAGGTGCGTATCGTAACTGAAGACGAGCGCGCTCTGCTGCCGTAACCTTCCACGCCGGGCGCGGGTGAGAGCTGAGAAAAAGTAGTGCGCTGCTTCTCGACAGAAATTACCTCAGGGACCGCGGTGGACCTGGAACAGGGACAGACGGACACCCCTCCCCCCCACCCCCCACTCACACACATACACCTTCCTCCCCCGGACCTCCTGCCCTCCAGTAGCCAATAAAGTCATAACTAAATCAAGGTTTAAATGCTCCTTGGACAAGGGAGGGCAAAACCTCTTCTGTCAGAGTGCAGGTGCGGATGGAAGCCACGGTAACCCCTCAGGGGCACAATACTACACAGTCCCTGCAGCTATTGTGAGGGCATCATGGCCTGCTCCCCAACCCTCACCAGGCCTCTTTTCCCCAATCGCATCCCGAACCTTTTGGTCAACAGCAGCTGAACATGAGCCAGCAGTGTGCCCAGGTTGCCAAGAAAGCCAGGGGCACCCCGGTTTGTATTAGCAATAGTGTAACCAGCAAGACCAGGGCAGTGATCATCCTCCTGTACTGGTGAGGCTGCACCTTGAGTCTTGTGTTCAGTTTTGGGGCCCTCACTCCAAGAAAGATGTTGAGGTGCTAGAGCATGTCCAGAGAAGGGCAATGGAGCTTGGGGAAGGGGCTGGAACACAAGTCCTTTGAGGAGCGGCTGAGGGAACAGACTTACATGCCGACTTCCACAGCAATTCATGCAGAACTTTTTCAGTTGTTTGTGAACTAGTCACTGACAGACCATATCTTGAGCCATGCTTCCAGGGGGGTCATTGTTGTCAAGAAAGCAGCCACGGGGGTCCAGCATTCATCATTGGGCCATCCAACGACACAGGGAGTCACTGTCTTGGCCTCCCCCATTCCCGACATTCTCCATCGCTAACTCATGGTTGTACTGGGGGAAAATTCAACTACGCCAAAATGAAAGGTTTGATATGCACGTAGGTAACCCCAGGCACCAGGCTGTGGCTATTTTTTAAAGAAAATTTATTTTAACAGTCATGAACACTGCCATATATATATATATATGATCAATACAACTGACTGAAAAGGCAAAAGCAGGAACCCCTGTTTTGGTGCTTTTATAACAACACTTTCCCATGTGCAATAAAACCCAAAGCTGTAAGTTCCCCTGTGCGTTATGGCCTGTGTGGGCCCCCAGGTATGTCTGTGAGAATTTTATCACTTGTAGCAAGGGAGTTACCTCTTGGCAGACAGATAAAGAGAACATACACAGCATCCTGCATGAAAACAAATTTCTTCCCATGTTAAAGCTTTTCCCTGGCAGCAAACGTTTCTCTGAGGGGGTGTTAGCCTCTCTCTCCTTGCCGTTTCTTCCAAAGGTCTCTGCACTTACACATGGATTTCCTCCATCCTGCAAGATATTCAAAAGCAGGCCATGACTTGGGTTCCATCACATCAGGGTGCATGCTCAGGACAGGAGAAGCAGCAAAACTGACTGTTGGGCACCAACACTGGCCCTGCCTGGGTCATCATTGCACTGTCCTTGCTCATTACAAAATTCATTATCCATTGGTTCATGTAATTCCTGCTACATACAAATTCCCACAACATACAACTTACATCACTGATTATTTTTCCCTCAAGGTTAAATCTCCTTGAGGCACACACTGGTTCTCACCACCCTTTTGCATTACCCACCAAGTACACCCTGGTCCCTGAGCAAAGACAATCCCATGGATGGTTTTGCCTTTTCCCATGAGAGGAGAGATCCACACCACCTTCCCCAGCCACTTCCCTATCTGTAGTATGGGGACCTTATCTCCTCCCACAGTATGTAGGGGTTTTGTTTGGGCAGGATCAGGGTGGTAAGCATATCCCCTAATGTTGACCAGCCAGGTGGCCTCAGCTAAATTTGCCTCCCAATGCTTCCACGCCCCATTACCTAACACTCTTAACATAGTCTTCAGCAGTCCATTATACCTCTCAGTCTTTCCAGAGGCTTGTGGGTATCTCGGTTTAAAGACAGTGTATGCCAGGGAGGCAGGACCTCCAGTGGAATAGAAACCTCTCCTCCCCAAATCACTGCAAATTTGAAATCTATGAGACTTTTGAGCAAGGTGTGGAAATGAATAACAGTTTACTAAAAACAGAGAACAAAACAGAACAAAACAACAACCACACAATAACAGAGAAAATGTCACCCAGAAATCACTCCTTCACCTCTGCACTGCTGAGGTGGCAATGCAGTCTTGACACAGTCACATGGTCACAATGGATCCAGGGCAGAACTGCTGCCATGCTGGGTGGGTAACATGTGAAGAAGTTCACAAAGGACAGCTGTCCCCCTGAGCTCCCCCAATGTGGCTGCAGCAGGGGCGGCGGGGTCCAGGGATGATTGGGTGGTTGCAGTGCCAGCAGACAGGAGGGCTGCAGTCGGAACGGCGTCTGGGTGGTTCTAGGAGGGCCTCAGGTCAGGTGGTCGCGGCAGAAGCAAGGGGGC
>JAWWMA010000093.1:818739-832449 GCA_035041425.1 Mionectes olivaceus | reverse complement strand
TCAGTAAAGAGGCACCTTTAGGGGAACTTTCATACAATAACCAAAGGGCTTAAATTCTTTTACAGCTAACCCCAACATTCAGGCGCCCTGGAGCTCCTGTCACCTCCCAGTCGTCTTTTCTTAGAGGTCCTTTAATCCGTGAGGCATGTGTCCATCCTCGTTCTGCAGTTCGAACAGCAGTTTCTGTAGTGAGTAAAACAAGAAAAGGCCCCTCCCACTTGGGGGTGAGAGAGGATTCCTTCCAGGTTTTGATTAATACCATATCCCCTGGTTTCACCAAATGCATAGATATTTCTAATGGTGGTCTCTGCACTACCATTCCTCTTTTTTGCAGTTCTTCCCTTCTCCTCATTAATTGCATTATGTATGGGTTAATGTTATCTTCATCTAGGGTGGGGTGATCTGCTGCACATTCCATGTCATATGGCATACCGTATAGCATTTCAAATGGTGAGATTCCTGTGTCTGTTCGGGACTGAGTTTGGATGTTTAGTAAGGCTATTGGCAAGCATTTAACCCAAGACATTTTAGTTTCTACCATTACTTTAGTCAGTTGTTTCTTTATTTCCCTGTTCATTCTTTCTACCTTGCCAGAACTTTGGGGATACCAGGGGGTGTGATACTCCCATTTAGTCCCAAAGGGGGCTAATGCCTCTTTCACGATTTTAGATATGGAATGTGGGACTCTGTCTGAGGCTATAGTTTCAATATTTCCATACCGAGGTACAATATGTTCTAAGATCACCTTTACTAACGTATTGGCTGTTGCTTGAGTAGTGGGAAAGGCTTCCAGATAGTGAGTGAGGTGGTCTACTAATACAAGCAGATGTTTATAGCGTCCCACTTTGGGGAGATCAGTGAAATCTACATGGGTTTTTGCAAATGGTCTATGTGCTAAGTCCCGTCCCCCTGGGACTCATTCTCTGAGATGTTGTTTGTTAATTTTCTGACATGTCAAACAACCCCTTACTATCCCCTTGGCCACATTATAAACTCCGACACACATATATTTTATTGCAAATTGATCAACTAATGCTTGAATACCCCAGTGCGTCTTAGAGTGCATGCTTTTCATTATTTTCCAAGTCAGTGCTTTGGGCAATACTTGTTGCCCATCAGGCAGTTCCCAATTCCCTGATTTTTTGACCACCCCCATTTCTTTGAGCTTTTCAACCTCCTGTCTGGTAAACTGAGGTATTAGGGTTTTCATTTGTCCTTTAATTTCCCCCACAGTAGCAGCAATAGTTAATAGGGCCGCGGCCTTGGCCTCTTGATCAGCTAAATTATTTCACCGAATTTCAGGAGTTATTCCTCTCTGGTGTTCCCTGACATGTACCACTGCTATTTGCTCGGGTCCCCTTAAAGCTTATAGCGTTCTTACAATAAGCTCTTTGTGTATTAAACCTTTCCCCTGAGAGTTAATAAGTCCCCTTTCCTCCCAGATTTTCCCAAAGGTGTGTACTACTCCATATGCATATTTTAAGTCGGCATATATTGTACCTTTTTTACCTCTCAAAAGTTCCAATGCTCTAAGTACTGCATACAATTCACATGCTTGTGCAGACCAGTTAGGGCTAAGGGGTCCAGATTCTTTCAATTTCAGCCCCTTACCATCGACTACTGCATATCCTGATCTCTTTTTTTCCTTCTATTACCCGAGAAGACCCATCTACAAATAACTTCTCCCCCTTTTCTAACTCCGTTTCTTCCAGGTCTGGTCTAATCTTAGTTTGTTCTTCAATTGCCTGAAGACAATCATGGGTTAATTCTTCCTTGGGACCCCCATATAAAAATTGTGCTGGATTCTGCAAGTTAGTTGTTTCAATTTCTAATTTAGGAGAATGTGTTAATATTCCCTCATATTTTAGGAGTCTGGCATCAGTAATCCACTTTTCAGCTTTCTGCTGAAGCACTCCTCGAATGTTATAAGGGGAATATACCTTTAATTCTCCTCCAGAGGTTATTTTGTTTGCCTCTTCTACAACTAGGGCAACAGCTACTACTGCCTGCAAACAAGTAGGCCATCCCCTGCTAACTGGATCCAGTAATTTGGAAATATATCTCACTGGCTTCTTCTTCCCTGCCCATTCCTGAGTTAAATCCCCATATGCTCTCCCATCTTCTGTGGCCACAAACAGATAAAAAGGTCGCTTCACATCGGGTAAACTTAGGACCGGAGCATTTACCAGATCAACTTTAAGACACTCCAATCTCTCCTCATCTTCCTGAGTCCATTTTAATAATCTGTTCTAATCTGTAACTCCCGTCTGCCTTCTTAACTGACAGGATGGGAGTGTTATAGGAAGACATGCAGGGTTCAAGCAATCCCTGCTTTAGTAATCATTCGATCTCAGGTTTCAGTCCCTTTCTGCCTTCACTAGGAAAGGGATATTGCTTGATTCTTACAGGAATCTCTGGGTTTTTAATAATTATTTCAAATGTTTCAGTACCTAATTTTCCCACAGTCTCTGGAGTATACCATACTTCGGGGTTAATTTGTTTCTCATCCGCCTCCATGAGGGGACACAGTCTGATCTTTAATTCTTTTTCTTCGACTTCTAATTTGATTCCCAACTCCACAATTAAATCCCTTCCTAACAAATTATAATCAGCTTCAGGTAGTAATAACAGCGTCCCGGTCCCATATTTACAGCTTGACTCTATCAATACATTTTTTATAACTGCGACCTTAAAAGGTTCCCCTTTAGCTACAATTACACTAACGTTTTCTCCTGATATCTCACATCCCAGGGGTAAAAATTGTACAGTTGACCTTTCAGCTCCTGTGTCCACTAGGAAGGTCACCTCTCAGTGCTGGGGACCCACTTTCAAAGTTATCAAGGGTTCTTTCTTACTTTGGGTCCCCAGCACGTAGACCCCCTGACCCCACTAATCCTCCCGAAATCCCTGGGGTAACACACACCATCTGAGCTGTTGCTTCCTGAATGTTTCGGGTTCTTCCCACTCAAAGGCAAAATAGTCTGTCAGGGTTTCATCCTTATGTTGTTCTTTGAAAGCTTTATTAATGTTCTGTCCCTGGGGAACAGATTCTCGAATTCCTTGAATTACAATAGTTAAATCTGACATATTGCCCCTATGAACAGGGTCTTGATTATTCCAACTGGTCCTATGTAAAGGTCACTTTTGTTCTGCTGCAGGGCCTGCCTGATGTTGCTGGTCCCACAGTCTCATTCCAGCCCTTCTAATCATGTCCCTCTCTTCTACTGGAAATAATATACTCAGAATGGACTGTAACTCATCCCAAGTGTACAAATTTGGTCCCAGAAACTGGTCCAGCCTCTCCCCCACCTCTATGGGATTATCAAGTAAATTTCCCATCTCTTTCTTAAACTCTCTGACATCCCCAGTGTTTAAAGGAACCGCCACATATCCTGTTCCCCCTTGCCCATCTCCCCCAGGTATTAGCATTTCTCTAAGTGGAAACAGCCTTCCCTCCCCCTGCTTTGCCTTACTCCAGGTAACCTGGCGAGGGGGGGGTTCGGTGTCGGAGGGTCAGACTCCGAGCCTGACTCCTGAGCCTAGGAGGCCTCTGAGCCCCGGGAGGGATTCTGTTGAGGAGGGGCCTGAGGGGCGAATGGGGGGGGTCAGAAAGGATCCTCTTTGTTCGAGTGCGGTTTGCCTGGTTTTTTCTCTTTTAATGCAAACAAGAATGCTTGTTCATCTGGTTGAGGAATCCATAATGCAGTATATTCACTTTCCTCAAAGTTAACTGGTGGATCTTTACTGTTTATCCACATATTCACTTGCTGACACACCCAATTCTCAGATGACCCAAACACGGGCCAAAATACATGTGGGTTAGTAAGGGATTTCACTCCCTATACTTCAGTGCAATAGTGTATCATTTTCTCCTTTGACTTATTTTTCCTCCTGGACGAAGTACCCCAGTACTTTATCATCTGCCCTAATGGACTCTCTGGCGGTATGTGCGGCAACTTATTCTGTTTTCCTATTGTCTGCGGGGATCCCTTCCCCATGGAACTAGAGGGCTTGTTTTTCCTCTGTCCCATCTTCCAAGGCACCTTGATTCACACACCCACTCATTTCCTCTCGTTCGTGACTTGGTCCCTCGCGGGCGATGAGAACTGCACTACAAGAGAGTCCGCACTCGCTTAGTCTCAAAAAAGAGACCTCTCACACATTCGCACCCCGGGATCACCTCCCCAACCAAACGGTTCACCATATATATATATATGTACTTACCCGCTCCCGGGGTCTTCGTTTGGTCTTCATGCACAAAATTTAACGGGGGGGGGGTCCTGCAGATTCTTTTGCTTGTCTACCGTAATTTAGAATGATTCGTAGATGCGGCATTTGGCCGAGATCTTTTCCGAGACAGGGCTGTCCGAAAATCAGACAGGACACCTCCCAGATTACGGAAGTCCACACCAAAGAGACCGGATCCTGGGTTTCGGCACCAAAATTGTTATGTTACCAGCGATGCCTGGGACAAATTAAAGAAGCCAATTTATAATAAGGTGTAAATTTATTAGCAAGCAATAAACAAGCAAAAGCGACACGCCGGGCGGCCGTTGGGAAACAGGGTCCCATCAACAACTCGTGCTGAAAAACTTTCCTGGCTCCCTTTTTGTATAGTCCCACTTCCGTATACGTGACTCCTGGGTTGTGTGCCCAGTGGGTCGGGGGTCTCACGCTGCTGGGCGGGGGGGTCTTTGGGATGAAGTTAGGAGTCTTCCTCTGTGCCCGCCAGATGACCCCACATTTTCTCATGCGCTGTAAAAGGTGGTGTTTTTTTTGTTTTTTTTTTTTTTTTTCTCCATTCCCAGGCTTTTATGACTCCCCATTTGTCATTCTGACTTCCTGTTTTGCAGGCTGGTTCCTCACAAGATGTATATGAAGAATACATATTGTTGAGTTATATCAGCTGTGCATAGTTAATCTTTTAACATATGATTTTTACGAACAAAGTTTATTTAGTCTATTACATTAAGGATGTTCTAGTTATCTTATTTTCCAAGTTTACTTTAAAAAAAGACCCAGAATGGGGGCATTTTTCTGTCAGATGTAGCTATAGAAAACTTCCCAAACTGCATGATAGCAGTAGTCAATCAGTAAAATATTAGTGACAGTGTTCTGTCACTACCAGTATCCAGTATCAACAGATACAAAGGAGGAACAAGCCAATTTGTGCTAGACAACTATATTCTGTCTCAAGGGAGATTCCTCTCCCCTCCCTCCCTGTAAGAATCGATATGCTGGCAGGTGACCAAACCATGACTAGGGTATTAAGGAAAAGTTTATTCCAATATCAGAAACCCTAAATACACTACTCAATCATACAGCAGTCCCAGGAAACCCATTCTGGTGCTTTTATAACAACACCTTTGGCTTGCACATAATTTCAAGGCTGTGCTTTATGGTCTCCCTCTCTCCTAGCATAGACCTCAGGCATGTCTGTGACAACTTAATCTCTTCTTGCAAAAGGGAAGTTAACTTCTCAATCAGACAAGCAGAGAAAGAGATAGCACTATTCATGGGAAAGAATTTTCTCCCACATTGGGTTTTTTCTAGGCCTAGTTTTCCCAGCAAGACCTCCTTGAGTAAAACTCTTTTTCCTCCTCAAATAAACCTTCTGCATTTACGTTCTGTCCCTACACCCTCCTGAAAGTGAAATGTTTATGCTCTATAGCATAATAGATTTAAGAGACTCAATTCTTCCTGAAAATATTTATTTTAGTAACTGGATATTCTTACTTGCCAAAAGAAGTCTTAATTTTTCAGTCTTAAATTTTTCAATTCAGTGACACTGTGAGGAAATCAATTCTATGCCATAATCATGCATTGTGAGATAAGACACTGGGCACCAGTCTGCTGCAAATAATAGATTTTATGCAAGTGATAAACATGCTATTTTTGAAAATAAGAAAATTGGATATAAGTTGAGCTAAAACTGCTAATTTATAAATTGGAAAAATACGGTATGTATAAGTACATTATTTCCTAGTTTAGTAGTTAATTGCACTAGTGTTTCTTAAGATAGAAGGAAGTTTTAGCTAGACTGTCTTGGGAGAACACATTTGTGTAGTAAGGATAGCAATAAAACTTTGTAGATTATTTTTGATATTTAAATACCCTTCTTTCCCAGTTTTGATGCTAAAATCCTTATGTCTATTGAGTAATGTGTTCTGCTGAATATGCATCATCAGTTGTAGCATTACCTAGTATAAAATTTAATCCATAAGGCAGATCAATCCTGACAGTTTTAGACATGATAAAAAAGCCTGGGAAAGATGAATTTAGTGCAAGGAACCTTGGGTGCCTTGGGTTCACATCTATAGGTCTTACTGGCACTATAGTTATGATTGCATGGTGCTTATAAAGTTGAATCATTGTTTTGTGTTGCCCAATTATTCAATCTAGTAAATGTTCTTCCTGTTTAATATTTGATAGCAAAAGACTTTTCTTAACTGCTTGGTTATGATGAATCTAGTGGTGTCCGGCACGTACGTAGAATGTTTCACCCAGGCCGGGGTTTGGGAGGCCCCCGTGCACGTAGATCAAACATGCACTTTACTAGCAGTTCCAGTGGTGGCCTTTCATCTTCTCAGAGTTCATATTCTCCAAGCAATAGAGAAACCATGGATCCTATAGCTGGTAAGAGCTGTAACCACTGATTTTAACTCAGAACCCTTAAATAGACTTTGAAACAAAATCCAAGATGATAATAGTTGTCTGTTTTTAAAAACAAAAAAATGCTTTCCAGTGTTGTAATTGATGGGTATTTACTGATGAAAACTATCCTTAATTGGATTGTCTACAGGGATCGAACCTGGAACATCTGAAATGAAAAACACTGCCCCTTTAGCTTGTGCTTTTAAATTTAGAGACTTCTAGGCTGGTTCCCATGACTGACCTGTTCACAGGTGATATCAAAGAATGGTTGATGTTTGAAAGGACCTTTCAAGATCATCTAGTACAACCCCATTCAACTTCCCTCCCCCTCCATGCCCCCAAACAAGACCACTTAGAGCAGGCTGCTCAGGACCATGTCCAGTCAGGTTTTGAATATTCCTACAAATGGACTCCACAACCTCTCTGAGTAACCTGTTACAGTGTTTGATCACCCTCACAGTAAAAAGTGTTTTCTTGTATTCAGATGGATTTCATTTGTTTTAATTTCTGCCTCTTGCCCTGTCAGTGGGCAGTACAGAGTCTGGTTCCCTTTCATTTTTATTTTCCCTATCAGGTATTTATATACACTGTTAAAATTCCTCCCCCTTGAGCCTTTTCTTTTCCAGGCTGAAGAGTCACAGGTCTCTTAGCCTCTCCTCATATGATATGTATGCATGTATTTTTGAATTTTTGAGTGGATGGACAGGAGGATGGAGACTTGGAAAGTCCCTCCCACTGTAAGTAAATATCAGGTTCGTAACCACCTGAGGAACCTGAATGTGCATAAGTCTATGGGACCCAATGAGATGCGTCCCAGAGTTCTGAGGGAGTTGGCTGATGTAGTTGCCAAGGCACTCTCCATTGTATTTGAAAAGTCATGGCAGTCAGGTGAAGTCCCCAGTGATTAGAAAAAGGGAAACATCACACACATTTTTTATAAAGGCAAAAGCAAGTCTCGGGCTGGGCGCTGCGGCACACACACCAGTGTAAAAGATGACTTCTAGGAAGAAAGTGTTACTGAAAGTCATCATCCTTGGAGACTCTGGGATAGGAAGGACATCACTCATGAACCAGTATGTGAACAAGAAATTCAGTAACCAGTACAAGGCTACTATAGGTGCAGACTTCCTGACAAAAGAAGGAGGTCATTAATGTGGAACGTACTTTCCAGACAATTGCATGCACTTAAACAGGAAACCAAAGTGTAGCTTTACGATGAATTCCCTGAATCCATCAAACTAGACAAGACTGACTGACTGAAGGCTTCTGTAGAGAGTTGCAGCTGATGAGGGGAAAGGGAGGGGTTGAGCACAGTCCTTCACAAACAAATATCATCACACTTAGGCCTTCAAACACACAAGCCCTCTTCTGTGTTTAAAATGAAATTAAAAAATAATAATAATTCATCTCCAGCTGTCAAAATCTACCCATCTCCCATGAGCATCTGAGGGCTGCATTTCAGAACTCACGTCTCCACACTATCCACATCACACTTCATGGTAACAGACCTTTCTCTTAGTTTAGAATGGAAACGCATATATGGTTGGAACTGCATCTAATTCCAGGTGTCCAATGGAGAGAAACTGTTTGCAGGTAATCTGTGTAACAAGTTACATACATTTTTAACTGTCTCATGTTTTTCCCGTGAAGACTGCATCTGGAAAGGCTGATTACCCATAGTTCATTGCAAGTTCAGCACTCAGTCTGACTAGGTTGAATTTTATATGTATCTCTGTTAATGCTTGTTACTTTTAACTAATCAGATTTTTTTACAGTATCCATGTATTATGTAATGCTTCTTTAGGAAAATTCTTATAGCACATGTTAATATATGCAACCAATTAAATTTTAAAAAAAAAAAGGACCCTGGGAACTCCTGACCAGTCAGCCTCATCTCTGTGCCTGGTAAGGTCATAAAACAGATACTCCTGGAAAGTCAGAAAAGGACTTGGGAGTTTGGATTGACAAGAAGCTGAACATGAGTCAGCAGTGTGCCCAGGTGGCCAAGAAGGCCAATGGCATCCTGACCTGGATTAGGAACAGTGTGGCCAACAGGTCCAGGGAAGTGATTCTTCCCCTGTACTCAGCACTGATGAGGCCACACCTCGAGTACTGTCTAGTTCTGGGCCCCCTCAGTTCAGGAAGGATATTGAGATGCTGGAACAGGTCCAGAGAAGAGCAACGAGGCTGGTGAAGGGACTCGAACACAAGTCCTATGAGGAGAGGTTGAGGGAACTGGGGTTGTTTAGCCTGGAGAAGAGAAGACTCAGGGGTGACTTCATTACTCTCTACAACTACCTGAGAGGAGGTTGTAGCCTCTTCTCCCAGGCAGTCAGCAGTAAGACAAGAGGGCATGGTCTTAAGCTCTGCCAGGGGAGGTTTAGGTTAGATGTTACGAAGAAATTCTTTACAGAACGTAATCAGGCATTGGACTGGGCTGCCCAGGGAAGTGGTGGATTCACCGTCCCTGAAGGTTTTTAAGACGAGACTGGATGTGGCACTGAGTGCCATAGTCTAGTAACCAAGGTGGTAGTGGGTCAAGGGTTGGACTTGATGATCTCAGAGGTCTTTTCCAACCTGGCTAATTCTATGTCAAGGCATATGGAAGGCAGGGATTAGAGACAGACAACATGCCCTAGGCAAGGGCAAATCATGCCTGACTAATATACTGACCTTCTATCTCAGAGGGAATGCATCAGGGATGGAGGAAGAGCTATGCATGTCATCTATCTGGACTTCTGTAAGGACTTTGATATAGTCCCCCACATTATTGCCACTAAATTGGAGAAAGGTGAATTTGACAAAAGTACTCTTAGATGCATAAGGAGCTGGCTGGATGACTGCATACAAAGAATTTCAGTCAATGGCTAAACATCCAAGTGGAAATCATTAACGAATGGGTCTGTACCAGGATAGTATTATTTAATATCTTTATCAGTTATGTAGACAGTGGGATTGAGTACATCCTCAGCAAGTTTGCAGACTACACCAAGCTGAGTAGAGCAGTTGATTCCCTAGAGGGAAAGGATGCCATCCAGAGGGACCTTGAGAGGTTTGAGGAGTGGGGCCATGGGAACCTCAGGAAGTTCAACAAGACCAAGTGTAAGGTCCTGCATCCAGTGTGCATCCAACTCTGGGGTCAGCAGTACAAAAAAGACAGAGACCTGTTAGAGTGGGTCCAGATAAGGGTCACATAAATGATAGGAGTGCTGGAACACCTTTCCTATGAAGAAAGGCTGAGAGAGTTAGGATTGTTTATCCTGGAGAAGAGAAGGTTCTGGGGACACCTTATTGCAACCTTTCAAAATATAAAGGGGACTTATAAGAAAGACAAAGAGTTAGTTTGTTTGTTTTATCAACCTGTAGTGACTGGACAAAGGGCAAAAGTTTTGAACTGAAAGAGGATAGGTTTAGATTGGATGTGATGAAGAATTTGTTTTATGATGGGGGTAACTCATCATAACTGGCACAGGTTGCCTAGGGAAGTTGGGGATGCCCCATCATTGGAAGCATTCAAAGTCAGCTTGGATGGGGCTTTGAACAACCTGATCTAGTATAAGATGTCCCTGTCCATGGCAGGGTGGTTGGACTAGATGGTCTAATGTAAAATCTTAGAGATATCAATCTTACACTTTTATAGTGAAAAATTGTAAGTGTCAGGGAAACTTCAGAACTTCCTACACTTACGTATACCCTGCTATTATTTGTCTTTACTTCAGATCCTGGAAGGGCATGAATGTTTAAACTGGAGCTTCTTATTGTTCAGCTATGATTCTTTGGCAGTGAACCAACTTAAGAGTGTATTGTTTTTGAAAGAGGACACTGCAGATCCACCCACCCACCTCTTTCTACAGGCATAGTTCCTTTGCCTCTATTGTGTTGTCTACTTTTCAGACCCTCTGTGAGTTGATTTAACTCATTGAAATGGCAGAAAAAGGATAGACAAAATCAGTTTGAAATTGACTTCTGCAGGTTGTCTTTTTCCAACCCCTTTCTCAAAGGAGATCTATTTAGATCTGGTTGCTCAAGGCCTTATTCAGTTGAGTTGTGAATGCCTCCAAGGACAGAGATCCTACAACATCTCTGGATAACCTGTTCTAGTATTCAAAAACCTTTATGCTTTAAAAGGGAATGGGGGGGAGGGGGAAAGAAGTGAGTGGGATACAAAAAAATAAAACCTTTTGGATGGAATTGAAATTTCAGATGTTTTGTTTCTTTGTCTGACTCTTGTCCTATTGCTGTGTGCCTCTGAGAAGTCTAGCTTAGTCTTCCCTGTATCTTCCAAGTGGGTAGATTCAGACAGCAGTAAGATATCTTCCAAAGTATTCTTTTCCAGTCTGAACAAAACCAGTTCTCCCACTCTTTCCCCCAGACTGTGTTCCAGCCTCCTGATCATCTTGGTGGCCCTCTGCTAGACTTGCTCCATTATGTCCATATGTCTCTTGTCCTGGGGAGCCTAAAACTGGACACAGAACTCTGGATGTGGCTTTGCCAGTGTCAAATAGAGAGGAAAAAATCACTTCCTGGGACCTGCTGGATGCACTCCTGCTACTAAAAATATCCCAGCAAAAAAGGATGAAAATTTTTCTGTCATCTTAATGACTTAACTTAGGTCATAAGTCTTGAGTTGGTGCAAGAAGGGAGGATGTTTGTGTGGAATGCAACACTTCCTCTTACCAATGCAGTGGATGTTAGTTTAGCTGAGTTAAACATAAAGTGACTGCCTTGGTTTGTTTCAGCTTCACAAGGCCTTCCCATTTAGGAGCATGTGTAATAAAATGGTATTCCTTTGAGTTTTGGAGGGGAGTTTGTTGGTTTTTTTTAATGTCAATGTTTTTTGCATCTAAAGAATGTAGTGCAGCCTAACTGGGTGTCTGTGTCATGCCTATCCTGTGTCTCAAATTTACGAATTCACATCTGCTACCAGGGTTCTGTTAAGTTGTACTCAAAGTGATCTTACAAATAGCATGGAAAAATACATCTGTCTTACCTGGCAGTGCTATAGGTCTTCCTTTGTATTGGGGTAATAATTAGTACATACTACCAGAAGTTAGAACTTGTGCTTGTAACAGATGTGTAAACATTATTTATTTATTTTTCTCCTTGTGGTGGTTATCAGTAATTAGTGAAATAAAACATTTTTGGTAGCTAATGATTAGTTGTACTGATTAAAAATGACTTGAACATTTACTGTTGGTATTCCAAGTGTTCCTGTTGCAAAGAGCTACCACATTGTACTTTTTCCCCTAAGAAAAGCCTAGCTTCAAATAATTATATCATGAAAGTAAGATGGAAGGAAAATTTTCATGATCTATAATAATGACTTGCAGTTTTAACAAGGATTGGATGGATAGGGGAAAAAGCTAATCTACTACTTCTGCCCTCCTTGCATAACACACAACAAAGTAGTACTCACAACTTTGTGTGGAATATAATCTGTAGTAAATCACTGGGCAATAACTTATTATTAATGTTTATTTTGGGAAATACTTAGCATGGACAGAATTTGTTACAGTCTTGAACTTTGGAGGAAAGGAATCCTGGTTAGATTTATTTAACTTTTTTTATCCTTAGAATTTCTCTTTTTCCATCAGAGGTCAAGTCTCACAAAAAAAAACCCCTCCTATGGTCAAATATTTTTCATATAATGCAGCATTTAAAAAGCCTTTCTGAATGGAATATTTTCTAAAAATGTCTGAAATTATGATGTAATTATTTGTCTTTTTTGCAGCACAGTTTCCCTCTGGAATATGCATTTAAGGTGCATAAAGCCACCAGTTGCAGTCAGAATTGCAGTGGTCAAAGTTATTTTAACTTGAAGATAAAATTTTAGAGAATTCTTGCACAGGATATTGTTTGTATGGTATTCCCCATAGGTTGACTCTTATTAGTTTAAAAAGCTTTAAGCTTTGACTCTTTTTTATGCATAGTTCTTTAGATGATTCCTAATCTTCCCATGGGTTTTGAGGCGTGGGGTGCCTGTAATGGATAGCCCATGAAGCGTTTCAAATCAATACAATTTTTCATGAATTTCATTGATTAAAGGTTTTAGAAAGCAAAGGAATTTATATACTGGTATTGAGGACATAACTACGCTGTTGTGTGATATGTATTTAAGCAGATTTCACTGTAGAAACTTCTCTCTTTTCTGGCAGAGCTTTTATCTCAGTTATCAGGCGTGAGACGTTCTGCAGGTCAGCTCAATTCTTCTGGCCCTTCTGCTTCTCAGTTACAGCAACTGCAGATGCAACTGCAGTTGGAGAGACAGCATGCACAGGCAGCAAGACAACAACTGGAAACTGCCCGCAATGCAACTAGACGCACTAACACAAGCAACATCTCCACCACTCTTACACAATCTATAGCAGCAACCAATACATCTAACACAGAAAACAATCATCAGACTATACAGAATTCCCAGTTTCTTCTTATGAGGTAATTTGGTTTGTGGTTTTAACTCTGCCATTTCTGTTTTCCTTGGTCCTGTTGTGGTCATAGAGTTCAGTGAAACTACTGCCAGATCACTAAATTAAGTTTGTAGTTGAGATACTATGCTTTTGTTTGCATTGGTAACATCTCCTTTTCAATCCTGGTGAGTGTTTGTTCCTAGGCAGTGAATAAATATTACTTGCTGTTTCTCAATTTGTTAAACTGTGCTTGTTTACCCTACTACTTCTGATAAGACAAGAGTCTTTACAATACAATGTTTTAAACTTTTATGCTGATAATGTGAAGGGAGAGAACTTAAAAGGTAGTTTTATTTAATAGGAAATGAATCTTTAATGAAGGTTAAAGGTTGAATAGAGGTCTATATAAAAAGTGTTTTGGATGGAAAAAGCAAAGAAGAATTGTGCTCTTAAGCAGTATGCATATCTGTTTCAGAAAGTATAGTTACATCCTAAAGATTTATAGAATAGAATAATAATAATAAATAATAATGGCCAGTCTTCACGAACGGAGATCCGGGGAAGGTCTTTACGCCTTCGAGCCTGCGCATTGGATTTTTTAGGTGAGACACAGTGTGTGTGGAACTGAGCCCACCCTTTAATCCTAAGG
>JAWWMA010000093.1:726314-738575 GCA_035041425.1 Mionectes olivaceus | reverse complement strand
CGGTAAGCGAACCCAACCCCCAGAGAAACCCACTAGTCACTCTAACCTTACCCTCCCCCCACCCCGTGTCAGCACAAGCTCCCTCGCACTGCTTACGTGCAGCCCCGGCGCAGGAACGTGGCCCTGGCCGCCCTCCCGCCGGTCCGGGGCTCCCACATGTACACCCGGTCCCTTCCCTAAACAGGACTGTCCTGCACTTCGAGCCCCGCCCCGTCCTCCCCGCCACGGTCCGGGGAACCTCCAGGCCCGTTCAGCCCCCTCCCGGCTCCCGCGCAGCCCGGCCCGGCCCTGCCCTGCCCTGCACGGCAGGCGGCCACGCGCCCTCTGCTTGCCCGTCTCCGCTGCGCCGACGTCGATAGAGAAGCGGCGCTGGTCCACGAACTCCCCGGCGGCTCCTCCACGGCGGCGGCTGCACAGACCGGCACAGCAGCGTCTCACATGCAAACAGCGTGGCAACGGGCCGCGCCAGCGGGAGCGGGTCCCCAGCTGGCTGCAGGAGCTGCAGGAGCCCGGCGGCCGCGCGGCCACCCGCCCGCCCGCCATCATCCATATCTGTGTATACGTACAAAACTTATTTTTCCCAAAATCTTAAAAAAACAATTGCTTCTTTTTTTTCTTCTGTCTTTCAATTACTTTTTCATTCTCTTGAGCAAAATTTGATATAACCTAGTAAAAACTCTACTACAGTTGCTTAGTCTCTAAGAACAGATGCTTCATTTTCAAGTCTGCTTCTAGGCAAGTTCGTCTGCCCAGTTCAAAGCTCTGGCTCTTCAGAGGACAGTAGCATTTGTATGAATGCACTGTTTTGAAATATATGTGGAAAGCACTCTGGAGTTCTCATCCATTTATCATATAAAATGATTATTATAGTGATGTGTATAGACCTTGTTTTAGGATTGTCAATGAGAATGTAAGAATTGTTACAAGGAAGAACTATAACAACAAACAGTTATCACTAGTATCCAAGTCTTAGCTGAGCTGAATTTAATTTTTTGAATACACATTTGATGAATTAATAGTTTCTCCACAACTTAAAGAAAGCTTCTTTTTTATTTCACTTGGTTTAAAGCCTACAATGGCAACATTTTTTAAACAGATAAAGTTAAAACTTGCTAAATATATAGCAGATAAAAATAAAAGGAAGGAGATAAAGTTAAAAATCAGCACCTGTGTAGACAGACACATGGACTTTTGGACATGAGTCAGCACATGTCTTAAACTTTAAGATATCATCAAAAGTAGCCTGTTTTACTGTCAGTGAAGAGGGGTTTAGAAATGCAGACAAATATAGATAATTAACTGAAGGATACCCATGTAATTTCAGTAACTTAGAACTTAAACTTCCAAGTGGGTTTTTTTCCTTATGTCCTGACCTCCTCAGAACAACTTAAGTATTTTGTGTCAAGTACTTGAATCATGAACAAAGTTTTCCTTGCCACTGACTTTTAGGAAGGCAGTTTTTCAATGTGAATTTTGGATTTTTAAATGTTTTTCTATGTATATACTATAGAGACATCTACGATGTTAATGTATATGTTCATCTGATAAAATGTTAATAGACAAAAAGCTTAAACTAACAGCAACAGTTAATAAGATTACATATATTGTAGGATTTAGTTGACATGTATAATAATCACACTTCTGAATTTATTATATGCAGAAATGTTCTACCTTTCTTAACCATTAATGACTATGGCAGCTAATAAATTAGCACTTTAGAAGGCAAACTGAGTGAACTGATGGAGAAGTCTGAAATCACAATTTCCATAATTATCATGCCATGATTTCCCCACCCATGTTTATATTAATATGTCCACTCATAATTATATGCATTAGTAATTAGTAATGCAGATATGTTTAACATGCTTTGGTTGGGGCTGCTGTGGGAATGATAACTTTTTTCAGTTATCAGTCAAAACATTTTAATAAATGTCTTTCCATGTATAATTGTATAATTAGTTTTTCAACAAGAAGAAAAGTATCACTGATCACACATTCAAACAGATAGGTATGTTATTTTTTTGTCAATTAGTAGTCCAGTTGTAAATAGACCTATAACTTCTGATTGATTGTCCTTAGAAATGTAAGGAATGTAATTAATTAATCTCTATATGTGCATAATATGATTTAAAATGTTCAATTTTTTATTTTTCCCTAAATGTCAAAACTACAATTTCATAAAAAAACCCAAAGCACTATTTGGGATAATCGCTTTTTAACTTGGGATATATGATTAAACAATGCTCTGAATGAAGGTGAACTTAAGTTCATGCTCATCTTTTTCCAGAACCAAAGTCTAAGTTCCTGGCTGTAACTCTGAACTGAAAAGACTGAAGGAACAGATTCTGCTTGTGAATAACTTGCTATTAGAGTTGCTGATGATTCCCCAACATGCATGGGCCTGTTTCACATAGAACATTTTGAAAACCTGAGGACCCAAGCCTATCAGAAACTGGAGATTTTTAAAAATAAAATACATTGGAATGAGAGAGAAGCCAGAAGGAGCTGGAAGTTTTCAAAATGAGTGAGAAAGATGATTAATTGTCTGGAAAATCTGCCTTCAAATGAAGCCATTTTATATACATGCTAGAGAAGGTTAAGAGGTGCTTTGTCTATGGTTAGGTGCCTGCATGGGAAAAAGTTATCTGATGGTAAAGAGATATTTCAGTAGCAGATAAAGTTCAAAATGCAACTCATCAAAATTTAGATAAGGAGTGATGCACAAAATGTTTAATAATGAAAAGAATTACTATTGGAAAAGGTTACACTAGAATATGGTGAATACTTATAACTTTAAATATAGATCACACGTCTTTCTGAAAGACCTACTCTAGTTCAGTAATACTTCATGAGATCAGTGAAATAATTAAGGGTGAATTTTAGAGGTAACAAACACTTCTTGACCTACATTATTCAAAAAAATAAGACAAGTTGATAATAATAATCATTAAGTTCTCTGGCTTTAAAATCTATATATCTGTCGTCATGGATGTGCTGATAACACCAAGCTGAGTGTAGCAGTTGACACACCTGAAGGATGGGATGCCATCCAGAGGGACCTGGACAAGCTTGAGAAGTGGGCCCATGGGAATCTCACAAGTTTTAACAAGACCAAGTGCAAGGTGCTGCACCTGGGTTGGGGCAACCCCCAGTATCAGTACAGGCTGGGGAATGAACAGACTGAGAGCAACCCTGCAGAGAAGGACATGGGGGTGCTGGTGGATGAGAGGCTGGAGATGAGCGGGCAGTGCGCACTTGCAGCCCAGAAAGCCAACTGTGTCCCAGGCTGCATCAAAAGCAGTGTTGGCAGCAGGTTGAGGGAGGGGATTCTACCCCTCTACTCTGCTCTGGTGAGACCCCACCTGCAGTCCTATATCCAGCTCTGGGGCCCCAGCACAGGAAAGACATGAACCTGTTGGAGCGAGTCCAAGGGAGGGCCACCAAGATTACTAGATGAATGGAACACCTCTCCTATGATGAAAGGCTGAGAGAGTCAGAGTTCATCCTGGGGAAGAGAAGGCTCCGGGGAGACCTTATTGTGACCTTTCAGTACCGGAAGGGAGCTGTCATGTGAAAAGGGGATATTTCCTTGACCCTTAGTGTAGGGAGATTTTTCTCAACATCAGTGTGTCTTCCCAATGTGTTATCCACAGCCAGCAACTGCTAGCACCTATAAAGCACTCACTAACATTTTACAGAATAAGACTCTTTATTAATAGAAATTGTGACAGGTTCATAAGGTTCGAGGGTTGCTGGTGATAATATTTGACTGCAGAAACGTATTTAAAGCAATCTACTATACTATAAAGCAAGCTCTAATCCTAACAGCAATATAATTCTTACCCAATAGGTGTCCCTATAGGAGGGGAAGACAGGTTCAACCTGTCAGCTGATCCCAGCAGTTTCAGTGGAGTCTTCCCCAGTTTTCCCCCTATTCTTGTCTTATTTTTAGACTGTTTCTTTATGTTAAGGGGGAGCTTGAGTGACTTTAGTCATAAACACCTTTATTTGTGATTGGTGTAAAATTGTCTTACTTCGCTTTTAAAGATACAGTCCAAAAGAATATAGGGGGTGGCTGTGTCTTGGAGGCTGGTAACTTTGGAATGGAGGTGTATGTTTAATATTATGATTAGACTTTCATGAACCAAGTTCATCCGAGGAGGGGGATACGCTGTTACCAAAGCAGGGATGTGCTCCTTTACATATATATATATTTATAACTTCATAATTTATGATTTTAAAAGACTGGTTCTTTGAACAGGTCACAAAAACTTGTCTAAGTGAGAGGGTAGTGTAATAGCTTGAACAAGCAGCAGGAGGCAGGATTTGTGATTCTGTGACTCCAGCCCTGTGGTACTGCCATTGAGAAGGTATTGTCAAACAGTGGAGTAAGATTCAGAATTGCAATTTAAATTATGTATCATGTTATAATATCATGTTAAAATGGGAGAGTCTATGGTTGCACTATATACTAAGGTGATCATAGTATGATGAAATATTAACTTTTTAATTTTTAACATACTGTATCCTTTTAAATTTTACCTTTTCTGTCTGATTGAATAGTTTGACCTAATAGTATTTTCTACTGAAGCAAAAAAACAAAGTAGGTTTAAAGATTATTTTTGCAATATTGAATTATATTTTCTTGCATACTAATCAGATATTAGTATGCTTTTATAAAAAGGCTTATATTTCTAATAGTAGACAGTTGTAAGAAAGACTTCCTTTTTCATTGAGAATTCCTACAGTAAGAATACTATTTGATTAAAGGGGAAAGCACATTTTATTTATGCACTAATTGAAATATAATCTGAAATATTTTTCAGTTTTGTGCTGTATATTGAGTGAAGTCATTTTAGTAGTGCAATTTACCAACATTTTTTTTAATACTGTAATAATTAAAGAAGGATAGGGAAGATTTATTTTAAAACTGTCAACAGGGGATATAAGTGGCTTTAAATGTACAGATGCTTTTCCATTGCTTTTTTGGGTTTTCCATTTAATGTGACTCATTATGTGCCTTCTTTTACTGTACATCCCATTGTCTTTATCACTTTCAATGTTTTTTCTATTCTAGCTCTGCAGCTAAACTACAATTAAATTGTAACTTTATTTTTAATGTCATTATTGACTTAATCAAAGGATGTATTAATATAGAAGGAAACAAGGGGAATGTATATGGTTGTCTTTACTCATATGTGTTAGGACTTATATTACTACTGTATAATTAGTGGTTTATAATACTTTTTCTGTTAAAAGTATTATTCTGAACCCATCTGATTTTTATTTTTTTAAGGATGGATCTTGTGACCTGTGTAAACCTCAAATTTTCATTTACTTTTAGAACTCTGGATATTCAAAGAATACTCTAACAGGCTGTAGGGGTGATATCCTATATCATGAAGCTAATGTCAGAAAATGTACTGAATGACTGAGGTTTTACTCCATGGTTGCAGAGAGAAGAAATTTTGTTTCTTATTCATATTCAGAGTGTGCACAGTTCTTTCTCAAATATTTGGAGGAAGAAATACTGAGGCCTTAGGATTTTATTCTGGGATTTTTTTTCTTTTATTCAAAACACTGATTGTTCAGTTATTTTTACTGTTTGCAATATAGCTTACTGATAAATCCACTTCTCTTATTTCATGAGTAGGGAGGAAGGCAAACTGGACTTTGAAAGTGGGATCCTGCGGTGTATATGTAAACAAAATGCTTCCCTGACTTCACTGGGAGGTTTGCCTTCATGTGGACTTCAGGATGGGGCCTTTAAGTAGAAAATATCACTTATCTGTGACTGAACCAGATATTTCTGTTGAAGTTAATGCAATCTATCAAGTTTTTCTGATCAGTCTTTTATACTGTCTTGTCTTGAGTCATTTTCTAATGACATCTGTTATCAGATTGAAATGGCGATTGAGACACTTCAAAAGTCTGATGGTCTTTCTACTCACAGAAGCTCTCTTCTCAACAGCCATGTAAGTTGTCTCTTCTGTCATGAAAGCTAATCTCTACCTTGTTCTGCATGCTTAGCCTGCCTCTAAATGTTTGTTTTAATTTATTGCTACTTTTTGCTTGTAATCTTTCCATTTTAGTTGCTTCTAATCTACATCATATGTCACTATATTTTGTCAGGCTAAGTGTCATGATACACTGTAGAGTGCATTTCTTTTCTAGGTTCTGTATTGTGTTAACACTGCTTACCATATTTGCCTATTTTTCAGGTCCTAATGTAAATGTAAAAATAATAACAAAATAAGTCTTAAGTAGTCTGGGTTTGACATTTTAAAATAATTTTCTATACTTTGTGCACCTGATACAATAATTAAAGAGCAGATGAAGGGGGAAAGAAGCAGCACACACACTTTGAATAAAAAATATACTTTAGATTTTGTTTTAAATATTTCTGTTATTCTGAATAAGTTTATTATAAGAATTCTGTAGATCCATTTGATGAGATAAAATAAATTAAAACAATCTGTTAGTCTCTAATATGTTTTCTTCTTCCTTTTGCTTTGTTCTGTCTTTGCAAATCCCATAGTTAGGAATTTTCTGTAATAAAAGGATAAAGATGTTTACATAAAAAGATGGTTGCAAATATAGTGGTAAAACCATTAAATATAACTTTTAGGTAAAGGAGAAAGTATCAAAGTTTAACCTTCAGTTTGTTTTTAAATAGTGTTAGTCTTTCTTGAAATGTTATGTAAACATGTTTTTTCTTCAGCTGGTATAAATAGTTTTGTTTTTTTAAATGCTGCTGAATTTCTATACATACTGCATCCTTTTTGCTTCACAGTCTTCAGGGTCTTGTATTCCTTTAGCACAGAAATGTAAATATGGATTGTGATATGAATGTATGAGTATACTGTGTAGAGTCTATAGACTTATTTTCATTTGTTGACATCTCCCCTGCCAAAGAATGTGGTAATATGGAGGTGAAAATCAAAATTGTTTTGTCAAAGTTTATCATCATGGGAGAAAAAGACAGTAGGAGCCAGTACAATTTCTTTGAAGAATTTAGTTTTCTTAGAAAATGCTAAAATTGGGTGAGGGAAACTGAATTCTGTAAAATGTGAAGAAACACATTTAGATAATTTTGGATGTTTTTAAAATAAATGTTTCCATGATAAGACAACCTAGAAATATGCTAAAATTATTTTAGCATCATAATTAAATGGATGATAAATTTTTCTGCAAAGTGCCAAAAATACGTATTAAAGCTTAGATATACAAAGAATTGCTAAATCTGCCTTGAATCTGACAAGGAAGTCCAGAATCTTCACACTGAAAACAATAAGAATTAAAGGACAAGCTTTTCTACATCAGAAAACTGTATTCCTCTATTTTCTGTGTCATGCACTAGATAAAAGATCATGGAACAGATCCTCCTGAAAGAGGAGGAAACATATGGAAGACAGGGAGGTTATTAGACACAGACAACATGGCTTCAGCAAGGGCAAATCATACCTGACTAATCTAGTGGCCTTCTACAATGGAGTGACTGCTTTGGTGTCACCTATCTAGATATCTGTAAGGCCTTTGATACAGTCCCCCACACCATTCTTGCTGCTAAATTGGAGATATGGGTTTGATGGATAAGAAACTGGCTGGATGGCCTCATTCAAAGCATTACAGCAAACAGCTCTATGTCCAAAACTGAGATCAGCAATGAGTTGTGTCTCTCTGGGGCCTGTACTAGGACTGTTACCATTTAATATCTTCATCAGCAGCTTAGATAGTGGGATAGAGTGGGTCTGAGTAGGACCACAAAAATGATCAAAGGGCTGGAACATGTCTCCTATGAAGACAGGTAGAGAAAGCAAGGTTGTTCAGCCTTGAAGAGAAGGCTCTGTGGAGACCTTATTGCAGCCTCTCAATACTTAAAGGGGGCTTATGAGAAAGATGGAGAGAAACTTTTTACCAGGGCCTGCAGTGACAGCAGAAGGAGCAATGGTTTAAAACTGGAAGAGGGTAGATTTAAGCTGAACATGTGGAATAAAGTTCTTTACAACAAGGGTGGTGAGACACTGGAACAATTGGGTTGCACAGAGATGTTGTGGATGCCCCATCCTTGGAAGTGTTCAAGGTCAGGTTGAATGGGGCTCTGCACAACCTGATCCGGTTGAAAATGTCCCTGATCACTGAAGGGGAATTGGACTAGATGACCTTTAAAGGTGTCTTCCAACCCAAATCATGCTACAATTTAATGAAAATTTCTTTCTAATGATAAGATTTGCATATGTTTGTTATGGTAGTCTTATCCTGATGTTTCTTAACTGTTTTGAGGTATTTTCAAAACTACTGAAAGACAATAGAGGGATCTATTGTTGATTCTGCAAAAAAAAAAGACCTCCATGCATCTTGCTGTAATAATTGTTCTTTCCTAGCCTCAGGAATTTTGGAAAAAATTAATGGAACCTAGATCAAACTTACTGGATCTTTTCCCTTTTTAAAAAACTTTTATTGAATTATGACTCACATAAGGACAGTAAATATGGTTTTGGTTCTATCTTCTTCCTTAAACTGGCATTTTGTTGCCTAAATAAATACCTGTTCATTTTAATGAATTTTTTTTCATTTTCCATTATTTTATTTCCTAATTTCTTTCTGCATGTGATTGACTTAACTAATTTATAATCTAATGTTTTCCAAATATTGAAGTTTCATTGAAGTTGGAGTCAATTTACCCGCTCTGTATAAACCATTTCATACGATTCCAATATTGCTAATATTGTAAGTCAACAAGTCAAAAATCAAAGTGTGGACAGTTCAATTTTATAATTAGATTTTTGCAAATACAAAAATGTATTTAAGGTTGTTTACAGTAATGTTATCGTGTCTGCAGATTATTTACTTTTTTTCCATGGCATTCAGCTATTGGTACTCTTCTTTGAAGGCTGTAACCTACCAAATAATCATGTGAAGCTATTTTTAAACTGAAATATCTTCACCCTGATGTAAGGGTTAACAACGAGTCTGTTAGCTCCCTAGAAGAAGAACCTGATTTTGAGAAACTTTCCTGTGTATCCTTAGTGATAAGTAAGTTATGTACACAGCCTAATTAGAGAACAAGGACAGAGTGCAAGTCCGTAAGTTCGGGGGTGTGGGAATCATAGCTTAGCCTTGAACATCTCCAGGTGTTTCACAACTGCTGCCAAATGAAGGAGTTTTGTAATGATGGTTGACCAGTGAAGATGCTGCAGTTTCCTTGCTGCTGAGAAAGGATTATAAGAAAAAGCAGAGTAATAAAGACGAAAAACTTCTTACATTGCCCTAAATAAGCCTTCAGATGTTTTTTTATTCACCGGCACCCCCACATAACAGCAACTCATGGCAACCACACCCTGGAAGAAAAATCCTTACTTTTTACTAATCTTGGGTTTTCCTTTTCCATTGGTGACTAATGCCAAGTTGAGGTTGAAAGAATATCTGTCAAATATAGATCATTAGTAAAATGCACTGAAAGGAATCCTAATAAATTAGAAATCATCTGGAAAAAAGTCTAATACTATATTTAGAAGTTAATTCAGAAATAATTTTGGGGGTTTGGCAATCATTTTTTTCTTTGTGAAGTAAAACAGAAATTGCTCATATTCCGTAATCTAATTAGTATAGTTTAAATGGTAAGGTTGAAGGATATAATTAAGATATAGTGAAATTAGCAAAATGATTTTGTTCATACACTCATGTAAAGCTAAAAGTTTATAATAATATTTTTCCTAGGCTTCGTTTCAGGATTTTAAATGCTCAAGATAAAAAAATTGTGAATGTTAAGACTTTTTGAATAATGTATTTATATCCAAAAGTTGTTATAAGGATGATGAACTGCACTTTTTAATGTTTATTTAAAGTGCAAAATTATCTCCATCTATCTTGGAACCAGATAGATCTTGCTTCTCCTGCATCTTTACATAGAGCTCTTGTTTAGGAAACTAAGCATGATAGTTCTGGTGATGTTTTCTACAAGGAAGTAAACATGATCTTAGAAAGGTCTGGAGTAAATGTTTTCCTAATTTATTTTTTTTCCATTTTTCATGTATTGTGCTTGGCAAATTGTTCACAAATGACTTAAACAGAACTGTATGTCCAATATATTCATTATAATCTAAGTTTTACTAATAGAATCTAAGTTTTACTAATAGAATAGAATATGCTGAGTTGTAAGTTCTGCAATAAGGAAGGGTCAGAGTGGAAACATATTTCAAGAATAATGGGCACTAAAATATTGATATTCTTGTTCTTTAAATGACATGTTTTATTGAACATTACTAGAACAGAATTTGTTCAGTGATCTATTAGTAAATAGCCCTGCAGAGTAGCGTATTCAGTGTCACATAATTATTATATATTTTACTGTAAACACATATCTTGGTCATATTAATTCCTTTGGTGGAATAAATTTAAATGGATTATACAACTGTGTGAGGCTTCAGCATACTGGAATAAAATTTTGTTCCAAATGCCAAAACCAAATCCATGGTTTGGGGATTTATTGGATGCTCAAACTAAGCCCAAACTTTTTGTATGAATTGTGAATCTGGAAAATTTGGATGTTCATGCTAATTCATTTTGGTATAATTACTTTCTTAAGCAATTAGTAAATACAAGAAGAAAACAAAATTGTAGAATTATTGAAGTGGAAATTAAAGGGAAATTCTCAGGGTATTAAACCATGGGGAAAGGAGGGTATAAGCTAAGCAAAGTGATAGCATCTCCAAAAATCTGAAACCATATAAGTTAAATGTAGAATCATAGAATCATTTAGGTTGGAAAAGACCTCTAAGATCATTGAGTCCAAACATTAGCCTAACACTGCCAAGTCCACCACTAAACCACATCCCTAACTGCCACATCTCAAGTCTTTAAAATACCTCCAGGATTGGTGACTCAGCCACTTCCCTGGGCAGCCTGTGCCAATGTTTGCTCACCCTTTCAGTGAAGAAACTGTTCCTATATTTCAATTTACTCTTGACCTACTGCTTGTTACTTATGAGAAGAAACTAACATCCACCTTGCTACAAACTCCTTTCAGGTAGTTGTAGAGAGAGATAAGGTCCTGTCTGAGCCTCCTTTTCTCCAGGCTCTTTTGTTGCTTCTCATAAGACTTGTGCTCCAGACCCTTCACCAGCTTCCTTGCTCTTCTTTGGACTTGCTCCAGCACCTTAATGTCTTTATTGTAATGAGGGGCCCAAAACTGAACACAGTATTTGAGGTGTGGCTTCACTAGTGCTGAGTACAGAGGGACAATCACTTCCTTAGTCCTGCTGGCCACACTTTTTGACACAAGCCAGGATGCCACTGGTGTTCTTGGCCACCTGGGCACATTGTTTGCTCATGTTCAGTCAGCTGTCAACCAGCACTCCGAGATCCTTTTCTAACCCGTAGTTTTCCAGCCACTCATCTCCAGGTCTGTAGCATTGTATTGGGTTGTTGTGACCTAAGTGCAGGAACTGTCACTTGGCCTTGTTGAACCTCATACAAACTCTGTAGAGATTTCCTAACCTCAAGCAGATCAACGCTTCTGCCCAACTTGGTGTCATCTGCAAACTTACTGAGGGTGCACTTGATCCCCTCATTCACATCACTGATAAAGATATTAACCAGAACCGGCCCCAATACTGAGCCCTGGGGAACATCACTTGTGACTAGCCACCAACTGGATGTGACTTCATTCACCACCACTCTTTCAGCCCAGCCATCCAGCCAGGTTTTTACCCAGCAAAGAATACATCTGTCCAAGCCATGAGTAGCCAGTTTCTCCAGGAGGATGCACTGGGAAACACTGTCAAAGGCCTTACTAAAGTCCAGGTAGAGAACATTCACAGCTTTTCCCTCATCCACTAAGTGGGTGTTGACCCACCTGTCGTAGAAGGTGACCAAGTTAGTCAAGCAGGACCTGCCTTTCATAAACCCAGGGCTGGGCTTGATTCCCTGGGTGTCATGTACATACCATATGGTGGTGCTCAAGATGATCTGCTTCATAACCTTCCCTGGCACTGAGGTCAGACTGACAGTCCTGTAGTTCCCTGGATCCTCCTTCTGGCCCTTCTTCTAGGTTTGCTAACTTCTAGTCAACCGGGATCTCTCTGGTTAGTCAGGACTGCTGATAAATGACCATTATAAAAATATTTCCATTTTATGCTCTTATACTGGTCATCATGGCTAGGCTTTGCGAACGAAGATTTGAGAAGGCTCTATCCACATTTGATGCAGGCACGCTGGTGGCTTATGAGGCCAATGCGTGACAGACATATCCGTTTGCAA
>JAWWMA010000093.1:661675-674800 GCA_035041425.1 Mionectes olivaceus | reverse complement strand
CTGCTGTATGGCCTTGAGGGTTTCTCCTAAAGTGGGGGTAGTATCCAGAACATATTTTACAGGTTGCTGTGTGATGGGCTCAATTGCTGAGTCCTGGACTACGCGGTTGGTACTGAACAGAGTCTGAAAGTGTTCAGACCATTGACTGAGAATGGAGGTTTTATCTGTTAGAAGTGTTTGACCGTCAGCACTGAGTAGAGGGTTTTGTACCTGGTGTGTAGCTGCATATTGTATACAACACTTCAGGCGATTTAGCAACTTTGGCCAGTTTCTGAGGTGTCTATTTGCGCTTTGCTTTCAAACTACAGGAACAGAAACTCCCTTAAGACATACAAAGCTGTTTGAAAATCCCAATCATCAGAAAAATAGCAGCAACATGTTTCCTTTACTCAAAATAAACAGGGTCATCTCCAGGATTATGTTCCCAAAGAAAGCAGATGAGGAAGGAATGGCTCTTTGACCAACAGCTCACACAGTGCCCATGTCATCTCAAAGTAGGCTGGCCAGGTAACATGCCATGATATTTCCAGTTTTCCTTACTAAGCCATGTGAAATGCAAACCTCGGGTACAAAAATATATAGAGACAAACACGGAGTGAGGTAAGAAGTCAGAACAAGATCTGGAATGATCACACAGGCCAAACAGCGGCTTGGGCCCATTAACATGAGCAGCCAAGGGGGGAATTCTGTGTAGCACTTGATGCATTGTGTCCTGCCAGAGCTATTCCAGTAAAGCCAATTCATAGAAGCAGCCCAGCTTGCTAAATAGTGTTAATAAGACTCAACTGTTTAATGATCAAGACTTTGCCTGACTGCATATATATGTTCTCTTACTGATATTTGGGGCACCAGCATGTTTCCCCAGGCAGAGCTTCGTCAGTGCAGAGCAGGATTTGAACCAGGATGCTGTCCTGCTGAAATCAAGCTTACCTTGAGGTCTGCAGATGGCATGGTTCTGGCATGCCCTGTTACACATGGAAAACTTAAACAAACACGCTTGCCACGAGCCTTCTTGGATTGAAGCAAGAGGTATGTTGCTGACAGCTGGTCATATCTCCACTAGCAAGACAGGGAGAGAAATAGCATATTTTAATCTCCTCTTTGGAAACCTTGCAAATACCAGGCAAGCTCAGCCTTCTGAAAATTGCTGCAGTTCTGCAAGTTTTTCCACCTGATGTGCAACCCTAATGTTAGATCACAGTGTAATTTCAGACTTCAGGTGATTCACTTTATGTGTCACAAAACAGGCACTATAGAGGTTTTGCAAGTTAATCTGCAGTTCATGCACTAGGATGGAAACTAATGCTGGGGTCAGGATCTATCTACTGAAGTGAATGGCAAACCTACTAATTCAGTTTAATCAGTATTTCAACCAGACATTTGATTTTTTTGAAGTCCCTCCTGCCCATCCTTCCCCTACAAACAGCACCACCTTTTTGCAGGATTTTCAGCAACTCTGCTTATGTGAGGAACACAAGCAGTGTGTTTGGTAGGTTTGGAGCATACACAATTAGTGTGGAGTTAGTTATAAGGGATTAGGAGTCCTTCAGTAAAGGGCTATGCAAATATCACAAAGCTACTTGGAAGGACTTTTCCCCGTGTAAACGAACTGTCCTGATTATTTGCTGTAACTGAAAAACAAGGATCACCAACTCCACAAATCTCTTGCAAATATCACACACAGTTTACAGGTCTGTTTCTGCTAATGGGAAACCTAACTGTTAAAAAAAGAACCAAAACAAAAAACTATTGGCACTGCTAACAATTACAAAGAAGTAAAAAATTCAATTTTAAGGAAGAATTTTCAGATTCAGGTAAAAGCTGGAGCATGCATCATGCTCTAAGTGTCTTCTACAGCTTGCAATGTTATTGCTAACCTTTGCACAATTCTTCTAGAAGGGGTCAGTTCAACTTTTGTCTGTTGTAGGCAAAAGTGACTACTTTAAAAAAACTGTGAATAGTAACTCCAAAAAAAAACGTATTTTGTAGTCTACCTGGGCGTTGCTCTGATATTTTTCTCTTTTTTTTCTTCATCTGCTACTTATTGAACCATTTCAAAGCAAAGAGCTAACCCAGCAAATGGCATCTGTTGTTCAACTACAGATTTCTGTAAATCCACTTTAACTTTCAGACATTCAGAAGGATTTTACCGTAACAGAAAATAACAGTCAGATTTAAGAAACATCACGAGCACAATCAAAGGAGAGAAAGAAATAAACCAATTTGAACTTTTGAACTGTAGTTACAAGCTATAGCCAAATTCTAGAGTTCTGCAAGGGCTCCTTAAATCTACAAAGTATTTAAAATGTCATACTTGAGAATATCTAACACAGTATCTGATAACGCAGTAATTTTTTTTTACTCTATTAGCATCATTAATTACTGTAAATTGCTGCTATATGCTCCTTACCTCTGTTATTAATTCCATTATAGTTTCCCTGCTCTGTTCATGAAACACAGAAAGCTCTGTCACGCAGTCCTCGTCAAGATGTCCCAGCTGTAAGAACACAATGGATACTGAAACAAGAGCTTTTCAAGTTGTCTCATAATCCACACCTCACGGTGACACTGCCATGAAAGCCAGTGGGCTGAGTCAATAGTCAATGATGATTTTAGATCTTGCCTTTCACATGTTCAGCATCATAACTAAAATTTGTCGGGACCAGACTGAAAAAGTCATACGACTTCACAGCCTGGCCCCTCACAGGTGAGAGCTTGTGAATCCAAGCGAGCCACCCAAGAAGAGGTGAGGTTTTTACTAGAAAAGAGGTTGTTCTTTCATCTGCCCACAAATATCCGAAGCTGCTAGACATGCACGTCTCTTCCAGAGCCAGCCAGTGGCACTGACCCTGCCATCCCAACCAAGCTCTTCTTTGTGCAGAGAAACAGTGGCATCTGGTGACACTGGGAAGCACTGCCTGCCCACGTACAGAATCTTCTCAGCACTTCCTGCTGACAAGCAGATTATTTTGTGGTTTTAGCTCTGCCTTCATGTCTCACACAAGTAAAACGACTGCTAGGGACACAGGATGAATATTCTTTCAGTGAGATTGAATCTTTTATTCACATTTTCAGTGAGGACTACATACAAGATAAACCATAACCATGCCTAGTATGCTTTTCAGAATATTTGTGTTTTGCACCTTAGACAAAGTATCAAGCAGCCTGGAGAAGGAACTGCTCATTCATATGAAGAAATACTTCAAGAATTCAGTTATTTTTCAGATTCAGCTGCAGAATATGATGAAAAACATATTTGAAATTTATCCACAAGAGAAATCAAGAGCAAGTAATAATATTTTGACAGCTAAAATAATCAGAAAGGAACCATGGCCATCTCATAGTTCATCTTTGAAGAAATGTCTTCACACCCCCATACTGTAACAATGGTAATAAGCCAGTAAAAATGACATTAAACACTTGAATATTAATCTGAGCAGAGTACTTACTGGGTATTTACTTTGCCACTGAACAGCATCAGAATAGCCTTGCATAAGCCAAGGGTGATTTAAGAGGTGTTTGACTGTAATCCTCTTCTTTGGGTCAACCTGGGGAGCAATAAAAACCAAAGTGATGCTTACGTTGTGAAGACGTGAAAAAACAGTTTGTCCCCTACAAAGAATACGTGATAGGGATAAAAATGGACACCAGTACTGTTTCAGAGTTTCTCCAAAAGGAAGCTCACACTCACAGATGTGAGCTGTGAAGGACAGTTCTACAAATGTCAAGGTACAACAGATGTCCCAGGGATATGCAGCATTGGTTAGATTTCCCAGGTGTAGCCCAAATACATATTCAGTAAGTTTACCTTCATTTAGAAAAGAGCTCTTGTTTTTATAGAGCAATAAGAACAATCAAAAGCAAAGCGTTCAAAGACTTTGTTACATCATTTAAACTTTGTTTAGTTATTTCTAGTCTCAAATATTTTTTTGAGCCAAAGGCAAGAGTAGTAATTTCTTCAAAAATGTATAAGAATTAAACTTCTTTTTCTAACACTTTTTAAATGTTTCAGTGATGTAATGTTTTGACCTATGTGATAGTACTTCATAGACCTATGCAGCAGAAACAATATCCTTACCTGCAGCATTTGCTCAAGGAGCAGCGTACTACTAGGAGAGAGCCACTTTGGAATACTGTATTTTCCTCTCTGCAGAAAAAAAGAGATTTAGAACTAACCTTGAACCTCCAAAGGAACCGCTAAAGTATTTGGACAATAGTGACATCTGTACTCAGTAAAAAAAGAATAGCAGGAACATGTTAGCTTTAAGAATGACTGAAATAAACATCATGGTAGTACCAAGACTCAGCTGCATTAGTAAAAGGCAAATGCCATGTTTGAATCACCTGCTGCACTTTCCACCTACTCAGTTTGTTGGAAACTTCCATCTCTGCCCACTTTTGCAACTATAACCTGCTCCTTTACCCATTGCCTTTGTTCATTGTACCAAGGCAATACTGAAGTTCTAGAAGTGCAAACGTGCTGGAGGAGGAATGACTGATATTAGCACTTTGAAATGTGAAGATTCACTGAAAACAATACTTTTCAGACACTACAAGTACACCATCCTCAGTATAAAGATATGCTTTTTTGAACAGTTTAAATCCGATGCTAAAGTTTCAGTCTTATACTGCAGACAGGAGAAAGATTATAAGCCTGTGAGGTGAGGTTTTTTCAATCAAATGATTTACTGTTGGTTTTATTTAATTCTCCATTAGAAGAAAATTGAAAACAGCTTTCAAAAGTGAGGTACAGCAGTTTCTAAAAACCAAACCAAATTCATCATCAAGGATCATTATTTACTTCTCAATGAAAAGGGACAAAAAAAAAAAATTAATAAACAGTCATTGTCAAACAATGTACTTATTTTGTCATGGCAGTTTTCTTTCTACAGACAAATTTCTCAATGAAAAAAACATTCATATAGTATGCTACATTTCTAAGCAGACTATGTATTGCTTTGACATCATAGGTTAAAGAATTTAGCTTACACCTTTATAGACCCTACTAACAGGCTACTTGCGAATAATTTGTTGGTTGTTTTACAATGCAGTTTTGCTCTGAAACTAAGTAATGTATGTAATCTACATTTTGGTTTTAATACATTGCTACAGAACATCTCATCTACTGGGCTGAGGGCAATGCTGGATAGGTTGCAATATCTACCAGGTGCATAAGATCATATAAGTTTTTTTAATAAAATTTACACCACAGCTTGAGTTTTCATTTAAAAGACATTCATTCAAGTATTCCCAAATGAAGAGATGTGGAACATTCCAAGGAAAGAAATACTGCATGTAAGTCATATGATTCTAATTAGATTCAAACAGCAGATTTGACTTGGAGCAACTGCTCCAAATTGAGCTCACAATAAATTTCAGGATTTGTAATGTGTGCAATTAAATTCCAGAACAGCGGGTAAGTGTTCTCGTTTCAAGCAATTTCCAGTTCATGGCCACATGAAATAAAAATAAATTTGGAGTAGACATAGCAAGACTGCATCTTTGCACGAGTGACACGAGCGGTTTTTGAGCACTCCCAGACTAAGCTTTAAAATCTCAGTGGTTGCCTCAGCACACTCCAACACCAGCATTATTTAGCCAACACTCCAAGTCGTGTGGTTTAGTTTTATGTAGTCCTGCAATGAGCAGGGAGCTGGATTTCATGATCCTTATGGCTCCCTTCCAAGTCAAGATATTCTATGACTATGTGAGTATGGAAGTCATGTAATTTTGTAAATGACATGTAAATTGGCACCTCATCTAAACATCAGCACCTTTACACAACCTCTTTGAGGCCTTTCCTTCCTTCTTTTTCCCTTTTTTTTTTTAGTTTTTATTTTTTAAAGTTCTCTCCAACGTCTCAAACCAAGCTTCCTAGGGATCTTCGATCCAGGTATTTAAGTCTGCTCCAATTTCAGAATAAAAAGCCACATTCTTTGATGAACTAATATGGTAGTTTATGGAGCTCAGACTGTTATGCACGCTAAAAATGCTTCCTGTGCAGAGCAATGTCAGCTGCCTCCTGCCAAAGCAGCCCTTGAAAACTCTCGAGGAGATTTTCGAGGGGGGGTTAAACATACTGGACTCTGGGGTAGAGAAGGATGAGATACACAAACCCAAACCAAACTCAACACTGCTGCTTCTCCCAACACGGATCTTATGGCAGATTTTATCCACAAAATATCGATCAGCAGAGTAACAAAGCATAACAAAATTCCACAAATAAGCCTTTTGCCTAAAGCACAGCTCAACACGTTGTGCCATCAGAAAGCACAAGCCTCTCATAATGCTTAGAGGTGCCTGTTCCTCAGTCAGTCAATACCTACCTCAATCAATACCTACCAGGATCTTCCTGTAGACAGCCACGACATTGTCAGCATCAAAGGGGAGAAAACCACACAGCAGAGCATACAGCAGTACTCCCATACTCCAAATATCTGCCTAAAAAATAAAAATTAACGAGAGTTCACAAACCTGATATGTTTGCAGTGGCTTAGAGACAGGTAACACTGTCTCCCTTTGCCACAGGCAACTCACAAAAAGTAGGTTTCCTAAGTCTGGCCAGAACTCTTTACATTCCAAGTGAAAGCACACAACCTGAATGCAATTTTCAGTTCATTCAAGCTGGAGCACTGGTAAAACTATTATCCTCTCCTTAGATCACAAAATTACTGCATTACCTTCGACCTACAAGGATGCCACAAACAAAAATGAAATCAAACTCATTGGAAGGGATTTTGTACTGAAATATATTACTGATTACAATACCTGCCAGCACAGTTACAATCAGCTTTAAAGCCCCTGTTTATCTTGTATAGTCATGACAAGGTCCATGTGCCTCATACTGTAACACATTTCAACTATAAAGCAAAAGGAGATTTGAGAAGCAGTGACTTCATGGAAAACAAAACAAAAAAAGAAAACAAGTTAGAGGACAGGGACAGTGGTGCAAAGGGCAGTAAAGGAAAAAAAAAGACTGATTCGCCCAACAGCAGAGTCAGTGGAGTGAATTGTAATTACAGTATTTTGGATGGATTGACAAAGGCAAGTAGCAGGCCCTAATGTTCCAGACATGGAATCAAAGCTGGATAAATGCAAGTTTTTCTTCTCTAATTTTACTACACTGCACACTGCAAAGAGCAAGTTGTCATGCACAAATTTAAAGCTAAAATACACAAGACACTGAGACTGCATAAAAATTCACAAGAGTTGAATAATTAACAAATTGCTGATTGAAATAATGTGGCAGAAGGAAGGAGTGTAAGTTACTCCTTGTAGGGCACTAAAGCACAGAGTAGCCCCTGGAGACAGCAAAGGATTAGCCAGACCTGAACAAGCCAGCTGCAGAATCTGTGGCTAAGAGATGTTATTCCAGGCTGTGACTGCTGCCAGTCACACAGTTTCCAACAACAACTGAGGCAACATTATCCATTGGCATTGAAGAGAGACATCCTGGGAGTGCATCTCAACCTCAGCACCTTTAAATACAAAGGGGGCAGGAAAACACCCCCCCCTGAGCCACAGCTGGGCTACACATACCTCGGAGCCAATGTATGCTCTGCCCTGGATCAGCTCTGGTGCTGCATAAGCTGGGCTGCCACAGCACGTGTTCAGATGGTAACCAAGGCCTCCCTAGAGCAAGACAGGACATGAATGGCACAGAAGGGTTGGCTCTAACACAGATGGTGCCTTCTAGCAACAACACATTAAGGAGCATCAAAGGCTTCGTTTCCCTCTGTTGTCTATCCACACCTACCTTACATTTTGCTTTGGTATAATATATGGGTTCACTAGGCAAGAACTCTCCAAGGCAATGGATGTCCTGCAAACGTGCAGATCCCAAGCTGCTCGTTCACCTGTTATCCCACCAGTCTTTCCTGCAGCGCCTTCTCTGACAGGAATACTTCCTTTCGTGACCGTGAAGAGGTGGAACTTGGGAAGCAGTGACCCAAGAGCTACTGGGCATGAAGCTGCCTGGATATTTATATCAGTATTTAATGCAATAACTTCATAAAGAACCACAAAAAATGCTCCTTTATTAAAACCATGTAACTCCTTTGCTTGGGCTTTGCTCTAAGCAGGTCAGAGCAAGATGACATTGTACCATCAAGACAGTGGTTGCAAGGTGCTCTAACTTGAGCCAGCTAAAACAATTCAAGGACTTCGGCTCAGGCAAGACCTTCCCATTAAATTATTTCTCACAAGCACCCATCTTGCAGGTGAAGCTGACAAACAGAGCAGCAGTCTAGAAACCAACTTTAAACTTAGAAAACAACTCTGTACGAGCATACGGGTCCAGAGGCTTTGTAAATGTAAGGGGAATCTATTTGATTTGAGCCACAATTTCAATACACAGACAAATCTTATGAAAAAAGACACATGCCATTGAAATTTATTGTGGAAAAATGCACACCAACATAGCTCTTACAGTACAAGCATGCAATCTACACATACAAGGTGATCTCTGCCTTAGATTGGGATCTTAAAAGATGAAGTGTAAGAGGAGAAAGTATCTGAAATTCTGCTCAGAACACGCAGATTACTGCTGTCTAACACTGTTAAGGCTCTACCAAGAAATCAGCAATACTGGACAACAACTAGGCAGGCAGCTTGAACTCAGTGCAAGGCTCTGCACGCTGCATATTGAAGTTACACCTGCAATTCTTATATGGGCACTGTAGCTGATTTAGCTCTGCTCTGTGAGAGAAAACTGACACTCTTACCTTTGGCTTTGCACAAAGTCCAAAGTCTATCAGCTTCAGATTATGTTCCTCATCAATCAGCAAATTTTCCTAGTAAAAGAGAAAGCAGTCATGAATTTTTCTGTAACCCAAGTTATTCCAGAAGCAACATTTCCTTTCACATTATTTCTTCTTGCCACTAGCAGCTGGAATTCACCTAGAGCCCACCTCTGGAGATTTGGACTAGTTGTTAATGAATATGTCCTGTATTCTAGGTGGGAATACAAGCTCCTGCCTGCTGATATGGGCCTGGAAGTTTGCTAGGCAGGGAGTTGCGTGTGATGCAGAAGCCTGCCCCAGCAGAAAAGGCAGCCAGCGATATCCCAGCTGATGTGCAAAGAAGCAGAGTGGGGGAACTGACTCATTCTCTGTTCAGTGCAGCAAGAACAGCCCATCGAGTTTCTGCCCAATCACCCAGCACAGGAAAGGCACCAAACTAAGGTCGGCTCCATGGTTAGGCACAAGCCTGCCGAGGATGCTAGAGTGGGTTTTCAGTAAGGAAAGGCTGAGGGAGAGACACTCTGTGGGTGAGAAAGCTTCAATGCAGACCTCATAGCAGCCTTTTAATTCCTTCAGTGAAAGACATGAAGACAGTCAGCCCCTCCACAGCAGCATGTAGTAGGATGATGACAAGAAGCATCAGGTTGGAACGAAGGAAAACCCTTTCTCCTCATAAGGAAGAAAGCAAAGAGTTGAATACATTGCCCAGAGATATTTTGTCTCATCCTTGGGAGAGATCTAAGATGTGACTGGATAGAGCCCCAAGAAGCTCAGTCTGACACTGTTTTGAGCAACAGATTCAAACAGAAGCCACTAGAAGTCACTTCCCACTCAAGGTATGATGTGATCCTATAAATCTGGCAGCACTCCAGCTGAGACAACTCCTTCCAAGAGGTGCACTGAAGGTTTTGCTTGGGGAGAAAGTTCTTTGGAGACAATGATTTCATGAGCTGCCTAGTAAAATGCTTGTAGAGCAAAAATTTTCTTTCTCGGAGCTGCCAGCGTCTCTAAACGTGCAGACTTCTAACCCCTTTAAAGAGAAATGGTCTTAAGACTTCCATTCCTTAAACCTACACTTAACCCCCGCAGTGACAGCAAAGCCGTGGGTCCCTCCGCCTGTGCCCTGTTGAGTCTCATTTAAACTGTGGGGGTCTCATTTAAACTCGTTTAAACTGTGGGGGTCTCATTTAAACTGTGGGGGTCACCTTTCTCCTCTGGACGTGACAACAGAACAGGCTGCACAACGGAGAGGAAGTGTAACAACCCTGAAGCTGGAAAAAAGCGAATGGCAGGAATGCCTAAGCACCAGAGTCAGATCCATGTCTGCTCCAATCTCAGCTGGAGTGCACTATCCTGCTTCTCTTTTAGAGGAAGCTCCTTCCTCAGATACAGACACATCCAGCTCAGCTGAGGAACAAAACATCAAGAAGAAATAATGCTCTCTCAGCAAATGTTAGATAAAATGTTACATAAACCCGCTCCACATGAAGAAATAAAAACTGGGTCTTCATTATTATTTGTGGAAATCTGATTACTGTTCAGACTTACTGGTTTGAGATCCCTGTGGGCATATCCTCGACTGTGCACATAAGCAATTGCTGAAACGATCTGCCGAAAGAATACACGAGCCTCCTCCTCAGAAAGGCGGTCCTTAGAAATGATGTAATCAAACAGTTCTCCTCCAGGACAGTACTGCATGCAGGTAGGAGAAAGAAAACAGTTGGAATACAGTCATGAGATCTAAACACGAGTGAGGGCACTCTTCCCTTCCCTCTGCTTTATCCCAGCAACACCCAAGTGTGTCCCAGGCCAGTCTGCAACAGGCCCAACAAGCCCACAAGCCCGACTGTTGCCTGATGTGTTGCTGTAGCCGTGTCACTTTAAGGCCACAGGCAACAGAAACTGCCCAGGAGGTGACAACTCCGTGGGAGTTCTGGGGTCCTGTGTATCCCACTGCTGCTAATTTTTGGAGCATGAGATGAAAATTCAAGTTAATTTGCTTACGAAAAGTGGCTTTTACAGTAAGACAGAATGCACTGCCAGCCTTATTTTTAAACTACGGCACCTTGGATACACTTGCCATTCAGATGACTTTCTAAGAATTGTTTCATTCGTGCTTTGTTACCACCTACTGCTATAGCTAAACCCAAGGACCTTCATCATAGCAGAAACACAGTTTCTTACCTCTAAGACCATGAATATTTGCTTGGGTGTCTCAATCACATGATACAGCCGGCAAATATGCTGGTGGCTCAAGTCCTTCATGGCATCAATTTCTAATTTAACACGAGGCAAATCATCCTATGAGAACACAACAAGCTATGAAATTGCCAACTGATTTGACAGCCTGTACATCACAGTAAGTAGATTACTGCATAACACTAAATGTCACAGCACAAGTCCAACTGCTCAAACTCAAGCAGCTCCAGCTCTGTCACTGCTCACCCGCCCTTCTCACACACTACTCAGCAAAACTGAGTGGCAGACGTACAATTGCTGCTAACCTCATCAGCACTCTGCTTGAATTATTGTAATTTGTTTTGTCATTAACTATTTAAATTTATAACTCCCTCAGTTTTACAGCTGGAGAATGTGGCCCTCTCCACATGAGGGCACAGAATTTGCGGTGTTAACATTCTTTCAAGCCTACAGCATCTACCAGCAGCTCACAGAGACAGCTGGGTACGCAGAATGTACCCAAGAACTCCACAGGAACAGCATGTTACCAACTTAGAAAGTATCTTTTGACTTACCTGTAGAGCAAGTTTGTCCATGATTTTTATCGCAACTTTTTCACCAGTGAGACGATGCCGCGCAAGTTTTACCTTTGCAAACCCACCTAGAATTTAAAACAGAGATGTTTAAAGCTCTGCATTACAACAAGCTTTTTTCCCTCTGATCTCAGCCACGCTGGGGCACGTCCCATATGCACAACGTGCACGGTTTTTGTTAGGGGAAAGTGACGGCTCCGCCGCCTTTCAGGTACATTTTCAGACTTACATCTCGCAGAACACAGCCTGGAAACACAACCCACAGCCCCCACGGGAACAGTTATAATCTCTGCTCAGATAAACACTCAGGTGGGTGAACACGTCACACACACCTGGCTGCATTGCCAGCCTGAGCCCACCTGTGCCGACTGTTCCGTGTAACTCATAGTGCTTGAGAACCTCCGCATAGTCACCTCCTGCAGCCATTCCGTGCCCCACAGGGCCCCGGCAGCTCCTTCCCAGCTCCTGCGGGGACAGATCGGAGCCCGCGCTCACGTTCTCGGGCACGGGAAGGGGCTCGGCCACGGCCCCGGGCAGGGCGGCGGCTCCCGCGGGCACGTTTGGGGTACACCCCGCCAGAGCTGTCCGGTGACAGGAGCAAGGGAGTCCCGGTCCCCGGGAGGGTGCCGCCAAGAGAGTCCTGAATCCCGAGCCCCGAATCCCGAGCCCCGAATCCCGAATCCCGAGTCCCGAGCCCCGAGTCCCGAGTCCCGAATATCGAGTCCCGAGTCCTGAGTCCCGAGTCCCGAATCCCGAGTCCCGAATCCCGGGCCCCGAATCCCGAGCCCCGAATCCCGAGTCCCGAATCCCGAGTCCCGAATCCCGAGCCCCGAATCCCGAGTCCCGAATCCCCAATCCCCAATCCCCAATCCCCAATCCCCAATCCAACCCCACTAACAGCACCGACCCTGCAGCGCAGCCGCCTGGGGAGCCGTTACCGTTCAAATCTCCCACTTCCGGCTGCCGAGCCTGACGGGCCAATCACCTCCCGCCGCTGGAGCGGATCGGGCACGGATTGGACGGCTGTGCCGGGAGGGAGGGCGAGTGCGGCTGCCGAGCCTGACGGGCCAATCACCTCCCGACGCTGGAGCGGATCGCGTACGGATTGGCCGGCTATGCCGGGAGGGAGGGCAGGTGCCGCCATGATGAGAAGGTCTGAGGTCCCGGCCCGCAGCTCCGGGTGGCGGCCTCGGCCGCGAACGGTCCCCGCAGGGACGGGAGACAGCACCCGGGGAAGAGACCCGGAGCTCCTGGGAAGGGCATCAGCGCCCGCAGCCGCCGAACCTCGGAACGGGTCCCGCATTGCCGGAGCTGTGCCGCCACTCACAAGATGGCAGCCGTGACTGCCCCCGCCCCGCCCAGACCCAACGAGCCCCTCCCACCCCAGGCCCGGCCGAGCATCGGGCGGGAGAGACTCGGGCTCGGAGCGGCCCGCGGGGAAAAGAGCGGGAGATATGAGGGGAAAAATGTGAGGGAAATGTGAGGAGAGAAAAGGGGAGGAAACGTGAGGGGGGAAAAGTGTGGAAAAAAATGTAAGGGAAGAAAAAAGGCCGGGAAACATGAGGAGAAAGCATGTGGAATGTGGGGGGAGAGAAAAACCAGGGAATGGCTGG
>JAWWMA010000093.1:623478-640683 GCA_035041425.1 Mionectes olivaceus | reverse complement strand
TCAAAGTTAGACTATCAGACTACAAATTGTCTGTTTTGTTTTCTTACAGCTGCTCAGCACCCTGGCATAATTGAGAAGGAATCCCAGTAATTTTCTTCACTTGTTTCTCCCACAGTGGGAAAATACAGGGTGAGGAAGAAGAAACTACAGTCCTTACTGTAACAGCACGCTGTTCTCTTTCTTCTGGGTGCTTGGAGCGCTAGTCTAGATTTTGATTTCCTATCTGGTTTTCCCCAGCTCTGGAGGCTTTGGGGACCACACTGAATCTTCCAGTGCCTTGGTTTCCACCTGTGCAAGTAAGAGTATGACTTCTCTCTTGTTGGCAGATTGATAAGCAGAGACAGCTCCCCTTGTAGTGCCAAAAACCAAGTTAAGAAAACCCATCAAAGATATCTAATTTGTAACACCCAGCTCCAAGTAGGTCTGAGGCCCTTCTGGCACCTTTCTTTAATAATAAGATGGACAGACAGCATATTCATAAAAGACTCAGTATCAAGATTCAAAAAGTCAGTATCAGTGGACATGAGCAGGACATTGGGGTGTTTCTACAGAGGAGGGGATCTGATGGTCTTTTTTCCCCCCATTGTTTTCCTAAACTTTGAGAATCAAGTTTTCAGTTTAATTGCCAGTCATCAGAGCTGAGGTCTGGCCACCCTGGCTTCAGTGTGGTGCAGGCGCTGTGTGATACACTGCTGAAGAAATGTGATTTTAGGGCTAATATTAAGTTCTTTTATCAAAAAGCTGTTGTCATATAAAATACAGTACCAGCGTGTGTCAAAGGAGGATCGTGAAAATAACAAAACTGGAAAAGCTCTGTAATGCTATTTTTAGGGGTAGTAAGATCTCTTCAAATCGATTCCCCAGGACATGAAGTGCAGAAAACTGAGTCATACTGCAATGATTAGAAAGAGATTGCTCCTTCTGATGAAAGTTTAGAAGAAGCTGAGGCTGCTGTGGTCATGTCTGTTCATTTAATATAGGCTGGTTACAACAATCATTTGGACAAGTTGACCTAATGATTCAAAATCTTTCCTGCTGCAGGTAGAAGCCATTAGCCATCACAGTCACAATTCTGCCATTTGAAACCACTTCAGCTCAGATCCTGCTCCTGGCTGGGGTGATGGGATGGGCCCTGCCATCCCAGGGGAGCCACTGGCATTCCCAGATTCCCAAGAGCCGATGACCAGGCCAAGCCGTGACAGTGTAGACCCAGAGTCAAATTCCTAAATAAAAGTTCTATATTAAGAGCAAATTTTGGTCAGAGTCTCAGATTTCAAAGTTACAGAAGACTTGGAAAAATTTTTCATCGCCACTGAACTGCTGAAACCATAAATATGGAAAAAGCAGTAGTGTCTCCAAGTCTTCAAACTCTCTAGGAAAATTCCTATTTGGCTGTTTTTCAGTGTCTTCATAAGCGTGCTTAGTCTGGGTAGATCATACAAACACTGCCTATGTTAGGAGAAATCTAATGTCCCAGCTATGGAACGTGTAAACAGAAGTTTGTGTTTCATCACTGAGATGTGTGTGCTCACGCGTGTGCGGTGACAGCAGAGCAGAGCCTGCAACTACTGCTGCAGGGCGATGTGACAGCAACCTCATTCCCACCCAACCAAAATCAGCCAGAAAAAGTATTCCTCAACAAAATTCTTGGACAACAAGGCAGAGACACATAAAGAATGCAAAATCTTCTGCAGGACAGTTGTGATTATAGGGACAGTGACCTGTCATTAGAATACTTGTCTTCATAAGGGCTAAACCCTTTTTGGAATAATCCCTCCTTTCCTCACAGATTTATAGTTCCTTGGAGAGAAGGAAACAGTTTCCACAGGGTACATTTCAATAGCCCAGCAATTTCTTGCTTTATGTATTCATCTTTCCACGAACCAGGAGGGTATGTAAGGGTGTAACTGGGAGACTGTGCGTGGGCAGATTGTTGTCTGGAAGCTGATTCTGCAATGGGTTTGTTACTGGAGTGACGAGCATCCGCGTAATCAAAGACCTAATAGCAAACTCGTGGTCAGTGATGTGTAACTCCAGCTGGATGAAAACCACACGGTAGCACAGATGTCTGAGTGAGGAAAGCAACCACAACTTTTACAATCAAGACTATCATTAGGCGAAGCCTAAACACGTTAATGGAAAGTGAACATTTGCTATACTGCACTGTGTATCTCCATGTAGGTCAGTCCTGTAGCAACGAGAAATCTACTTGTGGAAACATTGCGTGATTTTAATGCAGAGTCACACTCATCCTTTGTTTGTTTACTTGGTGTGTGCTTGGCATGGAACACACTGCTTCGGAAAGCCTAACAGAGCTTCCACATTACAAACACATATGCTGCCCTCTTATTCTGAAAGCTCAGCATGAAACCCTTTTTCCCATGGTGGATTCGTTCCGTTAGACAGGAAACACCCACATATTGCCAGACTTCATCACCCCCCTGCATCTTTCGGGGTCGTTCCAGGAAGGAAATTGATAGCAACTTTTCACTTTACATTTCTAAGTTTCTTATTCTCTTCCTAATGTACTGCATTTCAGGGAAGAAGGAATTGATTCCTCACTGATTCTGTGAAAAAATTTGAAGCCATTAGACAAGTTCCCACAGTTATAATAATGAATCACACTCCTTTATGCCTACAAACATGCGTTTAGGTAATGAAGAGCATGTATGGCCAAGCATGGAAGAAGATATGTAGGAAAAGAGACAAGACCCAGAAGCATGCAGGGCTTTTCGGATATGAAAGGGAAAATGACATTAAATTGTTGATGGGAAGAAATTGCTATAACTGAAGAGGGAGGAGGAGGCACAAGCTGACTTTCAGGCAGCTGGCACAAGGACAGTCTGCCTAGTGGGCAAACAAGAAAAGCAAAAGACCTCGCAAGAATCTCATCAGAAACTTTTTGGACAAATATGTAAGTTCATTTGTTCATTTACTCCGTAATTTACACCATAACCATGGTGTTTATTCAGCCAGAATTTTTAAGTAGCAAGTTAGTGCATGATATCAGGAGCCACTCGTGTGTTGCAAGTAGCCAACATGCAGAACATGGTTTATCCTAAGCACCACCATAATAGAATCATAGAATCACAGGAGAGTTTGGATTGGAAGGGACCTTAAAGGTCATGTAGTTCTAGCCCCTGCCATGGGCAAGGACACCTTCCACTCTAAGCCCCATCCAACCGGGCCTTGAACACTTCCAGAGATGGGGCATCCACAACTTCTCTGGGTAACCTGTGCCAGTGGCTCCTTAGCCTTACAGTATAGAAGTTATTCCTAACATCTGATGTAAACCTACTCTCAGTTTGAAGCCATTCCCTTTTTTCCCTATGACTGCAGTTCCTGATGAAATGTCCCTCTCTGGTTTCCCTGTTGGCCCCTTCACAAACTGGAAGGTGCCATGAGTCTACACACAACCTTCTCTTCTCTTGGCTGAACAGCCTCAACTTAGCCTGTCTCCGTAGGGGAGGTGCTCTAGCCCTGAATACTGAATTGCAGTATTGAATTATGATTTTTTGAAAATCCTTTTAAGATAATTTTTTTTTAATCCTTAAATTAGGGTAACTAACTTTTATTGTGGGTATTGCAAACAAGCATCAGAAATCTCCATCTTGGCTTGTCTTTCTACAGCTCTGGTTCCTGGGAATCTTGACACAGACATCACAGGTGGTGGGTAGTGGGCACAGCATAGTCCTGAAAGAGTTTTTCACAATAAACATAGATGAGGAAAAAATAATGAAATGCACATAAGAGAAGCTGCCTGATGGGCTGTGCTGGTGGAAATCAAATACTAGCCTAGTATTTAGAATCCAGATAACTCCTCCCTGGGAGTCCAGAGAGGCTTGTTTGCCTTTGAATCTGAGCACACGGACTGTAGCGCATGGGACACAGGTAGAAAATAGCATAGATGCTTTCCCTCCTTTTTCTCATTAATGACTCAGAGGCTGAAAAGGCAGCTAGTCAATGGTAAATACATCCCTACAGATTCAGAAGTTGATATTATTACGTATCTCCACCATAACAGCAGATTGTTAGGCCACAATAAAACAGATGGGAATTTCATAGCATCTCAGTAATGAGGCAGGAACAGGCCAATGGGCCTTAACAATAGCTATGAGTTTTTCAGCACCAGGGATCTCAAATATACTTTAACCTTATGCTACCTTTCTGGGTTATGATTTAATATCCCAAGGAGGTATGCAAAAAAATGGAAGCACCGAGTATTACATGACTGAGGTGATAAGCAAATCAACAACATTTCCAGAAACAGAACCCAGAGTTTCTAACTTCCAACCTTGTTTCCTCAACACACTCTAAAATGGAATTGTTTGCCTATCGCCCTAGCAACATATGGGCCAAAAATCAATCTAAGGAAACATCATCCCACATTAGGTCCTGAAAGGTGTTTTGTACAAAAATCACTTATTCTGGTTTTCTGTCTGTAAGCAGAGAAATGTAAATCTGCTTTGGTAGCCTGCCAAATGAGGCAGGAAGAGTAATCGTGGTCCACAACACTGGGGCAACAGAAATTTCCATAGGAAATTGCCTGCCCTGTTATTTTTATGTGTGTTGGGTTGAAAGTTCAAGATCTGCTTCCAATTCTTTCCATCCCGAGGATGGTGTATTTCACAGAATTAGAACCATGCCAACCTCAGTCCCGACAGAGCATCCATACATGTGCTGTCATAGGGAATTGCTGATGCCCGCTGACTCGTTGTGAATACAGTGATTGTCACTGCTGCAGGTTAAGAGGTTCTGGATAGTTTTGATTAATGCTCTTTGAGTGGTTGAAAACAAGAAAAGAATGACTGTACATTTTTATGATCAAATTCCCTCATGGAATATAAATAGAAATATAATAAATATATTAACTGTCGTAAGAAAGGAGTTCAAGTTCCACCAAAATGCAAGTCAGATTAAAATGTGAAGTCTTACAGTTTACAGGATATAAAACTTCATAATCCTTTTTTAATAGTTTGAGATTAATTTCAGTTATATATTTCCTGTTCATCTATTGAAGTATAAAGCTGTAGTCCAGAAAGAAAATAATGATATTTTGAATTCATTATATTAGATCCTCTTGCCTGGACTCTTTGTTCTTATTTTCAATTCTGAAACTTCAGAAATTACATGTAAGTCTTAAAGTTCTAGAATAGTTATTTTTAACTAATAAAAAAAGTTTGTGCTGCAGGATTTCTTTTAAAGCCAACCTATAGAAATAGTTTCTTACCCTACCACTTCTAAAATTATATTGAGAGGCAAAAATCCCTCCAAACAACCAAAATTCTATTCCAACTTGCATAAAAAAGCATCCTATTAACTGCTTTATTAACATACGCTGCATCTTGTGTTAAGATGGCAACCTTCTCTTGATTTTCTAAAAGCTGTAAGGAAGCAGGTTTATCGTATCTGAGTTTGAGATACAGAAGTCCAGCAAGGAGTTCAGGTGTCAAAGGAAGTGCCTGTACAACAAGTTTCAGCACAGTGCTGAGACACATTAGCTCTTTTTAAAGAAAAAACAACCAGACTGAGACCCTTGGACCTCTATGCTCTCATGGTTGCCTGCTTCCAAAACCTGACCTACCGTACTGAAAACTACCTCCAGTATTACTGCAGTAATCCTGTGGATGTAGGATACTGTGAATCTTCTCTCCAACTGAAAACTGCAAATGGAGTCCTACCACTTTCACTTCAAAATTGTGTATTTCCTTGCAAATTGGTAAAATGAATGATAAAACGAAGAGTTCAACTCATACACTTTATATGTAGTGATGTTCAAAATGAAAAAAAAAAAAAGCCATGTTGTAAAGTAAGATAGAAGAGAAAAGAGGAATCAGTCTGGCCTACAAAATAAAGTAAAGCAGAATTTGGGAACTTAGAAGAACTCACTCTGTATCTTTAAAAAAACTCTACAAAATAAAATATAACCTGCCCATGCTCAGTCAGTGATGCACACAGAGGAAAAGAACTGACTGCTACTAACTATTATTTCTTTCATTCTCAGACAAGAATTTAAACAATCTGCTTGAATGCATGGGAGATTCTCAGGACGGGCAGCAGCTCTTTTCTTTACAACATATTCCCGAGAGCTCCAGGAGAAAAGTCATTAGAGCTATGAGGATCTTTCTCTCCGTGGTACTCCCAGAGCATGACCAATATCACATTCCTTTAGAGATTCCCCCCCTGAGGCAATGGAGGACAGTCTACAGCTCCAGTACTCCAGCCAGTCCCTCTACCTTATTTTAGCATCACTACTGCAACAAGGACATTATTTATACTGGCTTTATATCCATAATATACATAAGGCACGGCAAAGAATATACCCAAAGCACCTATCTTAGCTTCTCACCCTCAAAAAAAAAATCTCAGGATGGCAATACTGGATCTTCTGATCCAAACTCTAAGCAAACATTTATTTATAGGTAAAAAAGGCTTCTGTGTCTCATAAAAGTAGTAGCCATGAAAACCAGAGTTATATGAACAGATGGTTCTATTCAGGTGCAACTATTTTTATCAGTATTATTTGTCTTATTTTCAGTCCATTTGATGTAAAATGTAAGGTATATTTTAAAAGAAACGAGTGGATGTGGCACTCAGTGCTCTGGTCTAGTGGACAAGGTGGTGTTCAGTCAAAGGCTGGACCCAATGATCTTGGAGGTCTTTTCCAACCTCAGTAATTCTGTGATTCTGTGAAAGTTTATAATATCCCTATTAAATAATTTATAACACTTAAACCTCTAGGAAAGAATGTTAGTGGCAATTGGCCTTGCTGCAGTGAAAGCTGTCTGCCCTTGGATCCGGCCTGCAATGCTCAAGTGCTCAGCGCAGTCAGCTGGATCTCAGACAGTGTCACAGTGACACAGACGTGTCACTGTCTGAAGATCCTGCCTGCCACTAAACATCAGCAAGACATTCAGCCTTTTGCACATGAGCAGTCAACGGCTGATGGCCTGTAATTCTCAAATGATAATAAATCCAAAGGAAGGAATTGCTCTGTTAAATGTCAGATGATTCACCACTCATTACAATGCAAGGGATAAATGTGGGGCTGAATTTTTTGAAGGGTCAAACACAAACCTTGATGGATCTATAATGGTTACAGCTCAATCTCTTTTGAAACCTGAATAAAGAAAATCATAAGACAAGAATATCCTCCACAGTCTTTGGGAGTGTTCTAATACTGAAAAAATATTTTGTATTAAAAAAATATGTAATCTAACCTGTTGAGAGAGCTTGAAATAAGAAGATATTCCTGCATTATGTTTAAGACCACTTGACTTTTTGGTCATAGTTGAGTCTAAGTTTCTGTTAGCTGAAAAAAAATGACTCATATACTCTCCTGCAGAGATTAAGCATTCTGGACTCAATTAATGTTCTTCCATAATGCCCTGGGCTTCAAAAATAGATCAAAACCCAAAACAAAAAGAAATTGTTCTTTTGAGAAATAGGGTATTATGGTACACCCAGAGTATGTGCCAACCTACTGAGTCTTTTTCATCATAGCGTCCTGACTGCATCTGAACCTTGAAATCCAACAGACCAGCACTTTTCTACAGTGACAAGGGTGGTATCCCTCTTCTTGGAGCTAATCCTAAACTTCTTTTCTTTCTGTCTCACTTGCCTGAGGATAGGTAATTTGCTTTAGCCCTGTACCAGGAGAAAGCTGTACCATCTCCTGTTAGTTCAGCCTCACTGGCTTCTTTAGTGGAAGAGTAAAAAACAGGCCCCTCCATCCTCTCCACACCTTCCCCTGCCAAACAGTCATGACTGATACAGATCTTGGCTTATCATCACACAAGATAGTATCAGGCTGCTTCTGGTACAGAAAGGCTGTCTCCTCCAGTCTCCTCTTAAAACCTGTTCTTGGTTTTACTGTGGTTGGTTACGAAACTGAGATTCTAAGTGTTATAAGCTTAGATGAAAAGCCAGAATGTATTATAGTGCTGGGTCCAACTCAGCTTTGTTAATAGAAAGCTTCCTCTGCCAATAGAAAGCTTACCTCACGTCAAATACTTAACACATTAGATGTTTACCCATACCCACTGCCTAAATTCCTGCTGTGGTCAGTTGACAAAGACAGGCAGCACTCAGGGATGATTTGTTCCACGTGACTGGGATGCTGACTGTGGAGACATAATGTGCTGCCAGAGGATGCCTACTCCCATTTCTCCCTTGACTAACTGAGATTCAGTACCTAACTCATACACAGTCAACCAGATGTATCCCACACCAAGGAACACCAATGGATTGGATCAGCTTCCTAAGCGTTAATACTTCTTATCTAAATAAAAACTCTGTAGATATAGTTTGTAATTGAGTAAAGAACTTGAATTCAGTCGTCCAGGTGTTGGAGGTAGGTTTTTAAGTATAGGGTAATTCTGCACTGCAGTATTGGCATATCTAAACCTTTGGACTGAAACATGCTGGGCTGCCTACCTGTGTCAACACCTGATCATTTAGAATCAGTCAGGTATTTCTAAGGAGATAAAGAACAAAAATGTTGCCGGTTTATACAAAAATTTTCCTATAGAATACTGCATGTGACAGTTCTAGCAGTTTTGGAGCTACAAGTTCGAAGATGGGGAGAAGTATTTGTACACTGAAAGTAAAGTCTAACTCAAATTGGCCAAAATATGTGCATTTGAAAACTTCTGTTCATTTGGCTCATCAGACATCTGGCAGCTGTTAATCTCTGTTCCTTCCATTTGATGTGGATTATGGTCTCAGGTTGTTCCTTCAAGAGCTGCACAACGCTCCCCACTGCAACCTGGAGACTGCTCAAGTGTTTGTCCTGTGCTCTCAGTGATCCCCTCCCTGGTCCCAGCAACACTCAGCTCTCTAATGACCCACAAAGAGCTAGACTAGGACTGAGGGAAAGACTGGCACTGAAGGAGTCCGGGACTATAACTGCAGAAGGGTTAGGGAGGAGAGGAGAAGGAACAACTTGATGAGGCCAGAAGCAGAGGGTGCAATATTCACTAGAGCAGACTCAGTCTCTGATGGGGCACTCAAATTCATATGGGTCAGCGTTAGCTACTTGTCAGGAGGTCAATAATCAGGAAATGAAGGCCAGCACTGCCCTTAGTGTCAGACTTGAACATGGCTGGGGTGGTTTATGCCTGGAGAATCTACGTGGTTCAACCTGGCTTTTAATTACTACTATATAGGACTGAGAGGGGAAAAAATGTTTCACAGAGTCCTGCTCCCTCCACAATTTTCCTGTGTGCATTTCTATTTGAAATAACAGGATGTACCACACATGACAGGTTACAATTCAGTCCTGCAGTCACATCACATAGATTGTACCTGGAAAGTGGGGAGTACTAGGAACATCAGCCTAAAGGCAATAAACTAGAATTCAAAATCACTGGAGTTTTCCTGCCTTCGCCAACTCAATTATTCACACATCATAAAAATTACCTCCACAAGGATGTGAAAGTTAAAAAATAAAGTAACTATAACGTTATTTTTAATCACCTTCTGATTTCCTGTTTCCACTATCCAGACATCTGAAAAAAAGCTCTGGTTTATAAAATTAAGGAAAAAAAATAAAGCTGCACATTTCACATAGTCATGTGAATTAAGGAAGAGAAAGGCCTTGGTGCAAAGAGAGGACAAGCTGATACTGAGCATGGTCCTGGGAAGGAGCAGCAGTACAGCACAGGCCTTCTCATTGCTTGTCCCAGCTGCATTTATTCCTGTCACATAAATTACGATGGAAATTGTGTGCAGTACATTCTACAAATAAAGCAAAGCATGGAAAGTATGTGCTTCCAGTGCTCACCCTCTTCCATCTGGTTCCATGAACAATTAAAAAAGTTATTAATCTTCTTTCTCTGCCTGCTTCTATCTTCTTTCTTATCCTTCACTGAAATAAGAGGAAGGGAAAGGAAAGTTAAAAGGTGAAATTTTTTTGTGTGTCATCTTAGAACTGAACTAATCCACCCCAGCCCCCTTCTCATAACTCCAGCCACCAGGTGAGTCTTCTCCTCAGCTGCTGCTTTCAGTACAGGGTTTTCTAAAGCAACATGTTGCTCTGTGCACTTTCCAGAATCTTATTCTTAAAATTTAGAATAAGGAAACAAATACCAGCTTTTGATATCCCCTGCTTGGCTTAAGCCCTGCAGTAAAGAATGAAAAAGCCGTAAAATTAAAGAAATCCAAGGCTTCCAACCACCCCCAACCTGCTTTTTAACCCAAGCACATTGCCCACTACCATGCTTTATTAGCAGTTGGCCTTTTTCCTCTTCCTTCAGGCTAGGAGTGTGTCCCTAGTGCTTGGGACTCTTGAGTGGGATAGAAAAACATGGCTCAGGTGTGATTGCTTCAGGATGCCAGAATGACTTCCAAATTGGTAGTTCAGAGTGGGTCACAGGCTTCTTATACATAATACATACATATATCTATGATACCTGATTTTCTTAAGCAGTCTGCATGCATGGTTATGTCTAACCAAAAAAAACCAAAACCAAATCCTGACATTTCTTCATTGCTAAGGGGAGGGAGGAAGGCCTAAAATGGCAAATGATCAAATGCAGCATTAATTTGGTGCATTTTTTGCAACTGAACAGCCAGATAAAACACTTTTCACAGAGGTATGACACCAGAAGCCTGCAGCATCTTTGGGCATCATACTGGTATGATATAACAGGAATCTTTCTTCTAGGGCAGACAAGGCTATGAATCATGCATATATTATCAAATTTCAGTTTCCAGCATTTCAGATTTAACAGCCTGGCAATCATACTGTTAAATGCATTTACTTACAGCAAGTTCAAAATTACTTGCAGCTTTCAATCTGTGAGACTAATTACATGAAGGGCAAACGAACATTTTATTTCTAAGTGCACAGATTACACTCTAAGTAATAAAAGCCAAATGTGGAAGATCTCACTGAGACTCGCACGCACTGCAATCGATGACAATTTTGCCAGAGTTATGATAGGGGAGGTAATAAGGAAGTTTACAAGCACATGATAAAGGAAAGAGCCATCATATTTCTTTAGAAATACTGGTGTCTGTGAAATAATAAAAGCTATTCATAATGTACTGGAAAAATAACATGGAGCAATTTAACTAATTAACAGCTGCGGCCAGCTTCCTCTCTCTTTGTTTTTTTATTTTCCTGCAGAGCCAATGGAAAGTAGCTTTGGTCACAAGGGTACCTTAGCTTGGAGGCAATGGTTCATTTACTGAAGAGCAACATGCTATCTGCTTGAATCTGTTCATTATTCAGCTCTCCCTCAGACGGTTCACAAGCAGTCTCTTCCGACTCGCTCAGAATCAAAATTCCATCAGTTGTGCTGGATTTTGCTCCTGAAACCACTTGGGTGAACATTTGTGGCCCCAGAGACTTGAATCAAGGCATACAGTGCTTGGTCCAGACTGGATGCCTTGGGGACACTTTTCTCTTTATGTGTTTGGTAAGTGTAAATCTTGACTTTTTAATGATATTTATGAAGTCAAACATAATTTTCATGGATATCTTCTATTACTGCAGAGAATTGTAAGGCTGCAGTGACTGTTCCCACTTGTAAATGCATTTGCTAGAATTTTCATGGCTGCAAACATCTGAATGCAGGTAAAGCCATTTCAAAAGGCATTTTCCCAGGTCTTCCATTCAGTAAGTTGTCAATGAATATGTGCTACAGTGTTTGGTATCCCACAGATGAGAAAGCTAAAATGACGACTCAGTAACTGGCTTTGTGCCATTAATCAACATGAGTTTCGCATCCCCCATTTGATTTGGAGCTTGCCAGCTGAGAGTGGTGAGTGAATGCCTCCTGCCCCTTCTTTTCCTTATACTTGCTGCTAGGCGAGGCTCCAGGCCTGCACCACACTTGGAAGGAGGGAGGGAGGGAGGAAGGGAGGAAGGGAGGAAGGAGGGAAGGAAGGAGCCATATCTCTAAAGGTCCCACCTCATTAGAAACATCTAAAAGCTATGTTAACCAATTCAGCAGCCATGAACTCCACCCTTACTTCCATTTTCAATACATTATTTCCTCCATCTCACTCCAAAAATTGGACTGCTAAAAGAGTAAATCTTCAAAATTGTCCTTTCCCCCCCACCCCCCCCCCCGTTTGATTAATGAAACTTTCTTCCTCTTGCTAGGAATCCTCACTGTCCTTTTGAAGGAACAGAGCAGAATACTTTATATGAGGATTTTCTTTTCTTCCATATAAGTAGATTATAGAAAACATAATATAATTTTCATATCACTGATATTATTGCTTTGTGTTTCACAGTTGAATTGGCAAGAAACAGCAACTTGCAGGTTTAATAGCATAAGGTGCCATGTACATTTCCAGACATATAAAAGCATAATAATAATAACAATAAATTGGAATGGTGGATGTAGAAACATCACGTAGAAAGGGCTGGATAAAGCACACTCCTCTAACTAGGGACAAATTATCATCTCTAGACAATCAGATTAGTCATACCTGACTTCATCTCTCTTCCCACGGGCTCACTACGTTTACTGAAATTAATTTGAGTGTCAGTCAGGCAGTCAGTACTAGGGTGACTTTTGCTTTCAAACAGATTCTCACACTCCTTGCCCTCAAATTAAAGAACCAGATGTATTCTAAAGTGTGCCTGACTGAGGGAAATTGTAAAGTTGACTAAATTTCTTCCCTCTTTACACTCTGTCAACTTAGTAGGTGAGGTCTAGTTTGGCACAAACTTTACCACAGGCCTTGTAACACAACCATGTTGAGTATTGACATGATATGGTTTACACATATATTTACAAATATATTTTTATTTCTTTTGTATCCTCCATAGCATTACTGCTCAATAATTAGGGGCCATATCTCCTTTTTAAGAATTGTGTTGTGCATCTCTCAAAATGTTTTATTTTAATCCTACCGTTCATCCTAGAAGGTTCCAGACCATTTCCATGGGCTAATCTCTCCCTATCACTGGACAATAGCCCTCTCTACAAAGTAAACTGTGCCAGCCACTGCACTGTGCAGCATCAGGAGAGGTGGGAAGGAAGTCAGTATTTTGCACCCAAACATTAAAGCTGATGACCTCCTCTCCTCCTTAACTCTGTTACAGGACCTTTAATAGCTATCTAGGAAACACAGGAGCTGAAATATTAAAATATCTCCAATGATCCTACTTACTAGGTTGGTACAAAATGTCTCCAACTTTAGAGTGAGGCAGACACAAGCTAGTGCTGCAGCAGAGTGAAAGCATGGCTTCAAGGAGATCTTCCCCTGGGCAAGGTGAGAAAAGGACCTCTGCCCATTTTTATTCTTGCTGATTAACACCTTTCTATTATTGCCTTGTCATTCTCTCCTCTATCCCTACCCCTTCATTTTGTGCACTTGCTCTCTCTGAGCTTTGTGGTGGTCAGGTTTCCTTGGTTCTGTGTGGCATTTTGTGTAAGTTACATTAAAGTTAGTTTGAATATTTGTAAAAAAAGCAAATGTGAAACACAGTCTCTCTGATGCACACACAGCTGAGGACTGAGCTGATGCCATGGACTTTATTACAAGCAAGTATCTGTTCTACGCTACATAAGCAAAGCACCTCACACAGCCCCCGGCGCAATCAAGGTAATACTGCCTTGAAACTTTACAGCCATATCAGACAGAAATAAAATTGGAGAAGACAGCCTAGAAAAGGAAAGGTGTATGAGAGAAGATACAGAAGATGATTTATTATTACAATGATTCCCTGCAAAGCAAAGGCTGCTTAAACAAGCTACTTCTACTCCTGGGTTCATAGGAGAGTTCCAGCAGCATATTAGAAATGTCTAAAATCTCTTAAAAGTGATACAGGGCTGAACTCACCTCACATACCCTTAACAGCCTAGCACTCTTAAAGTGAATGAAATAGGGAAGAGAAATAGAGAACAGATAGTCCTACACACTGGAAATTTTTTTGAAATTGCAAGGACTAAGTTGTTAGTGCTGTTCATCTGCATTCATGTTGTGCCTGACTCAGTAGGTCCTGGTGCCAGTTCAAGTCCATGGGTGGCTGCACTAAAAGAAAGGCAGAAAAATAGAAAATTAAAATAGCACAGGGGTAAGAAAGGGCAGAAGGGGAGAAAAAGAAAGAAAAGGGAAAGAAATTACCTCTGAGGAAGACATTGGAGGAACAGCAGCAGGATGCTCAGCACTGCTTTTCCTGCGTGCCATTTTTGGGGGAGGGAATAACATAATGCCTATTTATCAGTTTCTCTCTCTTGCTGAGCAGACTAAATCTTTAAACAGCCAAATCATGTCTTTCTTTAACAAAGAGTTAGAAATTTGCACAGACTTGACATTAAGCAATTAATCTTTATTTCTCTTTATGAACATATGCAAAATTTTGTCTAGCCTGTTTGGCCTTGCACAGGCTGTGTGAGTGTCTGCTGGTGCTGTCTTCTGCCACAGTGATTCAAAATGAAAAACTAAAAAAGAAGAAACATATAATAGAGCAGCCTCAGATCTGAGTCTTTTCGTCCCTGCTTCTACTCATTACCCTTGTGTTGTATTCACATTAGTTGTAATAAAGCACAGGGCCTGATACTCACTTACTCCACTGTCATGCCAAAAACTAAGCCTTAAAACATTTCCGTTTGTTGAACATGGCATGATATCACAAATAATAATTATAGTACTAATTTCAGAAAAGATCACACAGCAAGCACTAGCCTACAGCAACAAAGCATTTTACTTCCAAGTATTTTGTCGTCTTTTTTTTTTTTTCTGTTTAAGCTATACTAAATTACCTCAATTAAAAGCTCTGGATAAAAGTAAAACAAGAATCCTAGACAATTCAAACAGAGCATGTGAGCTGTTTAAAGGCTAAAAAAGCAAACTCCAAAGCAAATGACACTATAGTGAGCAATATGAAGCCAGGTTGTTTCACTTTAAATGGCATCAACTGGTCCTTCTGTTTGTTTGCTCTGAGTTGACAGCTGCCTTAGCTGCGTGTGGTTTCACATTAAGGTCATCAATCCCTCTCCATAAATTCTTTTAGTCTCATTTATGGCATCTGATGTGATTATTTTATCTCTTTCTTCTTCCTTCTCCTTCCTCCCCTCCATTTATTGGACTGGGAAGAACAGATGAGAAGTTAGACTCTGTAACTTCTATTAAGCATTTTTACATTGGACAAAGATATTTCATCTTGATGAGACAGAACACAACAATTTCTGAGTATGAATTGCAGATATAAAGAACAAAACCCTCAACCTATAAATTTCTAATTGTTTAACTATAGATTTTATCAGCCGCTCCTGCAAGCCAATTGACATCCACCTAAAGTTTGCCTTCTTAGGAAACTGAATTGGAAGCTTCAAATCAGCTTTCAGTTCTGCTTTTAAGTACTTGTTAGCTGTAAATCTAAAATCAATCCCTCTTTTTCTTAAGTACTGATGAATCTGCACAGTGAGGCTTTGGGTAAAACATGATGGGTTTTCCCTGGAACTCTGACACTTCATAAGCACAGAATGGTAGAGCTTGAGGAGAAAATTTACATTTTCAACATGGCCTCGCTTCTGGGATGGAACACCTAAGGAGCAGAAAAGTTGATTTTCACTTAAGGGTTATTGGGCCAGCATGAAATATTCTGCTTGAAGGGAAGAAGAGCTTTGTCTGAGAATAAGCCTCACCTATGACCAAACAATGATTTATTAAGCTTTTATTAGAGCTTTCTTGACCTGTCTATATCCAGTTTTTACGGCCTTTATGGAGTTATTTGAAGAGCATTTCAGGTTCAAGTAAAATCTATCAGCAGATAGTGTTAAGTGCACACAATTCCGTTTCACAGGTTTGATGATCCTATCATATGTGATCAGCAAAGTCCTTTTTTTGAGACAGAGAGAAAGAGAAACGAAGTATAGTGGCAACTTGACCCAGCAGAGGAAAAAAAAGAGTAATCAGATAAAAAAGTAATTTTCTCTGACTGCCTTATTATTTCTATCTGTGCTATGGTGGCCTTGTATAGTTCTGCTTTGTGTAACTGTCCCAATTTTGGGGCTATCTTAAAAACAATGTGACCAAAAATTAGAAATAAAATAGGTCCTTGTAGAGGAAACTTCCTTTCCCTTCCCAGCTCCTATTAACTAAGTGTCCAGAAATGCTGTCTCTCCATAGCTTTTTAAAGCTCTGGGGACTTTACATTTTCAGACATGTAATTTTAGTGGTGGTTGGGTCCTCACAAGCACTTATTTACTGCTCCTGCTCGCTGCCTTGGCAGGTTCTGCTGCTGGGGGATGAGCTGGAATGTTGTTGGGACTTGCCCATTGCTATTACCTGCTTCTCATCCACTGGAATACTGCTGACAGAGATCTGGAGAGTGGCTACAAAGCTCTGGGGGCTGATCAATGGGTCTGTAGGTCCATTCAGGCCTTTTTATTATTTCCAGTGTGTCTCCACACTAAATCTTTGAAGAGAAGGGGTAAAAAGATATAGGCATGAGTGAAATTCCATATCACCTCACCCATTTGAATCTTACTTTCTTGATTTAGTGGAAGTGAATGACTCAGGCTGATGGGGGCACTGGGACTGTAAGAACGTAACAATGCAGAACAAAGAACGTAACGAACTGTAAGAATGCAACAATAAGTTGCATTCTCCCTTCTCTTCTAAATAGATCTGTGAATTTGATTGCAGGGGATTGTTAAAGAATGTTTGTCAAAACGCCCCAGAAGGGCTTGAGGAAAACATAACAATGAAAAGTCAGCATCTGGAGCAAGTTCATAATATCAGTGCTCCATACTAGACATACATAGACATACACAGACAGAACTAAGAATGCCGACTTTTTATGCTTTTGTAAATGCTTTTAAATCTAAGATTTGTGAATATTTGGGGCAAATATTGGCACAGCATGAATTAATGAGGGTTTTTGTGGACATGGGTCCATTTTTAGTGCTTTCCTTCTACCTCACTTTCTCTTCAGTTCCATAGCAAAATAAGAAAAAAAAAAAAAAAGAGGTGTGGCAGAGAAAGCAAGAAGCAGCAGCCTCTCTTTCCCTCCAAGTTTCAAAAAGCGACTTGTTTCTATCAGAAACGCAGGATAAATGTACAGCCCTATTTAGAGAAGTTGCCCAAGCCATGGCATATATGGACGTTGATCACAAACCAAAAACATGGACACCTCTTTGTTGTGCATCATTTCACAGGTGGAGTCCAGTGAAAACCTAATGCTTCATGTTCCTGCTTTGCATTCACACAGGTACTCGATCCCTTTCCCTTTTGCCC